>CM023828.1:15852500-16287500 GCA_013266295.2 Branchiostoma floridae x Branchiostoma japonicum | reverse complement strand
CTCATCCCCGCCCAGGTCCGACCACGACAGAGGAATCCCTGGCCTGGCCAGGCGGCCGTGGTCGGTGTCCTGGGAGCCCGGCGGTGCCGACGGTGGCGGGAATGGCCGGGCGGCACGGGGTCGCTGGCTAGGACCAGGCGGGGTCAGTTCAACCGGCGGCCGGTGGTCGCCTCTGGCCACCGATGACCAGTCCGTGGTCGAGTTTCGGTTGTTTTGAGAAAACGTCCCCCTACAGGTGTCTGACCATGTCGTAGGTTGCTGGCCTACCTCTGTGGGGGGAGGGTGGTGTGTTGTTGAGCTTCGATAGTTGTTGCATTTTGTTTGGGAGCGATACCGATAATTACCCGTAATGGAATCGGTTGCAAACGGAGACGTTGCGGTGGATGATATTGAAATGTTTTTCCCCGGCGGAGCTGAGGGCGCCGAGGGCGTGGAGGTGAATCAAGCGCAGATTGAAGGGCAAGAGAGAGGCGACGCACCGGAGATGAATGAACCGGTGCCGCCTGGGCAGGTTATCGATGAAACTGGGGCGGTGGCCAGCGACGAAAGCGATGAATTTGACCTCTATACTGTCATGAGGCAGACGAGAGCCGAACGAGTCGTCGAGTTTTCTCGACGGAACCGAGCGAACGCTACAATTGATCGGCCGTGGGCGGACGTCCGTGCCGGGGATGCTTACCCGTACAGGCCCAAGAACTTCAGAGCACCCGGGCCCGTCGGCCTGAAGCGAACGGAGGACAACCGAACGGAATTGTCCTTCTTCCTGGAGCTCTTAGACGAGGCCTGTATCCGGTACGTGGTACGCTGCACGAATAAGTACGCCCGGGAGAGGAGGAGGGCTCACCCTGCAGAAAGACGCTCGCGTTGGAAAGCCACCTCCTCAACCGAGCTGAAAGCGTTTTTGGGTTGCATGATATTGGCCGGCTACGTACACCTACCGAACCTTGCGTTCTATTGGGCCGTTGAAGAAGACATTGGCTGTTCGTTGATGAAGACCGCTTTTCCCTTTCACCGCTTTCGTCAGATCCTTCGCTACCTTCACTACTCACCGGAAGGATACTGTCCACCTGGCAGCCAGCGGCTGAAAGCTTTTAAAGCAAGGGAGAGGATGGACCGAGTAATGAAAGTGCGGAAAGTCATGGAGCGGATCAACGAGAATAGTAGGCATGCCCGCCACGTCGGTGAACACCTCGCCGTTGACGAGGCAATGGTGGCCTTCAGAGGTCGGCACCATCTCCGCCAGTACAACCCTTCCAAGCCTACAAAGTATGGGTATTGCCTCCGGGTACTGGCGGAGCCCGATGGCTATATCCTGGCCGACGAAGTGTCCGGGGCACGGGCGGACCCAGAGGACATGTCACCGTACCAACGAGTCATGTACGGCATTGGTGACGACCATATCAGCCCTCTTGATCTCAAGCCCGCTCGTATTGTGCATAGGCTAACGTTGCCGTTCCAAGGACGCTATCGCACTGTTTTTTGTGACTCTTACTATACAGGCGTCCAGCTGGCAGACTATCTTTTCACGAAGGACACGTATTTGGTGGGGACGGTGAGAAGGAATGCGTCCGGCCTACCGACTGTGCGGCATCCCATTCCACAGCGATGTAGGCGAGGCAGGCCGCCGATGCAGAGCTTCCGAGACCCATTTCCTAAGCAGCGAGCACCGAGAGGTTCCTCTGTCCGGTACCATGACGGGCCGCTCACAGCGGTCAAATGGAAAGATACCAAGACGCTAATCGCCCTATCGACGGCAACAAGCGTCGATGCTCCCGATGTACGAGTTAGGAGGCGATGTAAAGGCCCTGGAGGAGGAGTTATCCATCGACAGGTGCCATGTCCAGCGGTGGTGGACTTGTATAATCGCTACTACAAGGTGGTTGACAAGGCGGACCAGCTCAGGTCTTCCTACGAATTTGGGCGTCCGTCCAAAAAGTGGCACCGGCAACTGTTCTGGTACGTCCTGAACAAGGTTGTCGTCAATGCCTACCTGAACTGGAAGGCCTACACAACTAACAAACAGCCCAATCTTCCTGTCCACAGGACTGCCCAGCTGAAATATCGCCGGGAGTTAGTGCGACAACTAGTGGGAAACTTCTCGGCCAGACGCAGAGCACCCACTGGGAACCCGCCCGTCGTCCACCCTGGAACAGGACCAGTTATCGGTGAACACGAGCAAGTTCGCCGGGGGAAGCCGACACGAGGCTGCCACTACTGCGCCAAAGCTCGCCGGAGAATGGCGGGTGCGCAACGTCCGAGGCCACACGAGACTGTGTACAAATGCAACGCCTGTAACGTTTCCGTTTGCCACGTTTCCCGTCGCCCAGAGTGCTGGCGCGAACACTTAGAGGAAATGCGGCGGCCTGTTGCATAGATGATTTGGGGTTTATTTTGCTCAACGATGTGAATAGATGGTATGTCGCAAGAGCGGCCATGGGTTCTAATCTCGCCGGGAGAAGGCGTGATACTGGCCGATAATGGCTCTTGTTTATGGCCGGGAAAGGCCGTTAAACTGACTGTTAAAGTGTTAAAACTGATATGCAGAAAGTTGATCTCTAACAGCTACATTTGAATTACAGAACACCAGGAAAGCACATAATGCTTAGCAACATTCTAATGCATTCATAATTAACACGTAAAAGCAACTGAAATCAAGAGAAATATAAAGATAAAAGTAGAACTTCAGTTACTAAAACAAAGAAAACTAGTCAATTAAGTACTATAACAGACAGACGAATGGTGACGTATTGATATCAAACGAACGGTGACCGTGCCTTACTATGTTACTTTATATCACTACTAACCAAACAATGTATGTTGCAACTAATTTACTAATGCAAAGGTTCAAATATATTTGTCGCGACTTTAGTTACTAAAACAAGGAAAGCTAGTTAACAAAATGCTACAATTGATGAAAGATGGCCCCTTGACGTCGAACAAACGGTGTCTTGGCTTGCCATTTCACACTCGATCACTACTGTGTAAACACTCCACTGTGTAAATACTGTGTCACATTTTTTTACAATACATCTTGTTTATTAATTAATAGGCTTAATTAATAGGATTAATAGGCTACGTAGCATGCATTGTATTGTTTCTCACCAATGTGAGTCCGCATGTGAGCCTTCAGATTACCCAGGTGATCGAACCGCTTGTTGCATTCCTCACATTTGTACGGTTTCTCACCAGTGTTATTACGCATGTGTACCTTTAGATTACAAAGCGTAGTGAACTGCCTGCTGCACACCTGTAGGGTTTTTCACCGGTATAAGTCTGCATGTGTTTCTTCAGATGTCACACATTCTCATATACCACAGCTGACTTTGAAATTCTCGTTATTAATTGTGGTTTTAAGACTTAAATATGTTATAGTTGGTGAAAGTTTTAGCTTTCGTTACTCCTGAGATGTACACAATAATTTCAGACAGAAGTAGAAGTTGGAACAGCTGACAGCGGTGACGACAAGTTGCGATCATATAACAATGAATGGCTTATTGTTGCATTGTCCGTAGAGTAACAGGGAAGTAAATAACACAATAATATAAAACGCACAGCATTTTTCAAAGATTTAATACAAAAACTCTGTTCTCAGATATCAATATAATAGAACATGCACGTTAATCCGTTTATCGTGGACACTGATGGTAGAAGAGAGATAATAAAATTGGTGTTAGACAAAAAATACTCATCTAACGGAAACTATCAAAACTGTCTCCGGAGCTCCCTTACCTTGTTTCTAGATGACTCTATTTTTATTTACCAACTCGTCTAAAACACTTCAAGCATTACCTAAGTAGTGTTTATTCGACAATACTATAAAGAACAGTAAAATTCTTTTAAGTGGACTAAGCAGGATTTTAGTCATGTGACTGGGTCTACGAAATAACGTTGTGTTTCCTGTTTCAGTCCTGAAAAAAACTAGGGTCGGTAGGTGGGCATTATCTTTTTTTTTATAGACTTTGGCGATCTCTAGTGATCCAACTTATAGAATAAAGTATTTTAACTAATTGTATGAGGACACTTCTATTTTCAACGTGAAAGTTGGAAAACCTATTGTACAATGTTTCATCGCTCAGGTGTCAGATCATTGAGCCAGAAAAGGTCAATCAGCTTGAAAAATGTATATCCCTTACAGGGGTCCAAACTAAAAATGGCTAGGGTCGGCATTTTTTGCTAGGGTCGGTCAGGACAAGAAACAAAGCGTTTTCTTGGCCTTGTCCAGTTAAAATCTACTGATTATTTAATGTCTGGAGTATTTCATAACAAGAAGTTTTGAATTAAATGAAATGTATAAGTAGACTAAGTAGAAGATTGGTTTGACTTGCAAATATTACATATTGTAATTATAATCGTCAACATCACTAAATTGTGCTGAAATCGTACATAACCCTGCAGAAGTATATAGTCTGTTTTTTTATTTTATTGTACCTTTATTGAGTATGAATGCACGTCTGCTTTTGATTAACAGAACTGATGTAATGTGCCTTGAATACGAACAAAACATGTTATTATGATATAATAATCACACACATGCCGGATTTTTTCCATGTGATTGTTCAGTCTGTAAGTCGTTATTGTAAACTCGGTAAAGCTTTAAATTTACTTTTTAAAGTGTGGAGTGTTTCAGAACGAAAAGTTTTAGATCAAATAATTTTCGTTTACAGACTTAATTGATTAACAAACGTTTGTCCTTCTAGTCGCTTGTACAGATCTAACAATTTGCTTACATGCTATTAAAATTGTTTGAATATGTTAGTCAACCAACAGAAGACAGGGTTGACTAGAAAGTTGGTTTCAATTGCAAATATTCGATATTGTAAAAGTCAAAATAAATCACTAAATTGTACAAATCGTACAGAGAAATATAATCTGTGTCATTTTTTTCGTGCCTTGATTAAATATAGGTGCACTTCTGCTGCTGATTAACAGTAATGGTATAATATGTATTGAATAAGAAATAACATGTTATCATGATATAATAATCACACATAGTCTAGCATAACATCTATAACATAATAAAACTGATTTGATTTTATGGATGACCTCCACGCTCGCAGCGATTTCCACTGTTCAAACTAAAGAAAAAATTGGCGTGCTACTAGTTTCCAGCATTTTGCCATGTTATCTACCTAGTTGTGTATAAACGTTGCTACTGAGAGGAAGCGCATCTTTTAAATTAATCCCATGACTAGAAGCTTGACATGCATTTCTTTCCCGATCTATTGTTCCCAGTTAAAGTAGATGACCTTCCGGTTAGTTTACTGATGTGGATGCTTGTTATGCAATGTATTTGAATTGATTTGCATGATTGTGTAGAAGTTTGTTACACACGTAACACCTAAAAGAGCAAGGTAGTAGAAGTTAGTGTGTTATATAGTCTTCTGAGAGAGAACAATCTACCTACAAAGGGAGACTTAATATAGAAGTTATTTTTTAAAACCATATTGAGAAACAAAAAAGCCTAACTAAAAGAACGCGACGGAAATTTGTTACACTGCCTTCTAACACAAGACAACCTGCATCCTGAAAGAGGAAACGTGGAAATTAGTTTGTTACACAGTCTTATGCAAAAGAAGAAAGTACTCCCAGAGAGAGTGTAAAAGTTGACTTGTTGCACCGTCTCCTTAAATACGGAAACCAACATCCTGAAAGGAGATGTGCAAAAGTTATATTGTGGCAAAATCTTCTGAAATAGGAATCAACACTTGAAATTTTAAAATCGACGCCCTTTTTTTCGGCGTGCCTTTTTTTTTGCCAACGGGCATTAGTTTTAGTGTTCGGAGGATGTCATCCATGAAGCCAAGCAAGTCTGTTTGGCTGAAATGTATAATTTGTATCTGTATCTGTATAGCTAATATAGCCTTTGGCGTAACACAACAGCTTCGCAGGCACGCGTATTGGGTAAATTGACATAACAGCTCAATTCGAAAAAATTGATCACATGGCATCTATTAGATATCATTAACAAGGTTGTACAACATTATGTCTGGTCCAAATGCTGGAAACGCTTATCGCACACAGATGATCAAAAATTCATTGTCGGTCTATAGTCTTTCTTTAAGAATCTACGTTTTAACGAAAATACATTGAAATACATTGCATGTATGGAATCAGTATCCTGGCGAAACGGTGTACGGCACAGTGTTATTGTTTTTTTTCGGTTTGGTAAAACAACTGTTTTATTTTGTCACTTTTCTTGCCGTTTTTGTCATTTTCTTGCACATTTACCTGCTCAAGTACATGGTCATGGGAACAGTTGCCGCGATGCTGATGATGTACATGACAAGACTCAGCCTGTCCAGGACCTTAGCCAGAAGGGTGTAGTCAGACACCTCCTCCTCGTTCTTCATGGCCTTGGTCAGCTCCTCTGTTTGGTTATTAACCGCCTTCGTCAACTCCTTCACACAAGCGATCAGCTCAGGAAGACCGGAACTACCGGTAGTTGTGGGAGGCGTTGGTGGCTGCCCGATCCCCTCATTGCCAATGTCGGGTCTTCCTTCGTTGACCACATCCATGTCATCAGTTCGAAAGGCGTAGTTGGTCAGCTCTATGGTGGGGTTCTTGCTTAGGTCAGCCTCTCTATCGCTTGCACGCTTCTCCTCTGTTAGATCACCCAACAGCAGTGTCCTTAATAACAATAATAATCGAAATGAATAAAATGACGTCAATGATATCTAATGCTTTCTGCATAAATGCATGATTATGCATTGGTTGTTATAAGCAGACCTGAATGGTAAGATGTTGTTCTTTCACATGAGATATACTGAGCAAAAAAGTATTTATCGTGTTCGGGGAATACAGCTTACCAACAAAGATAAAAACTTGACGCCAATGCTATTGAAAATCTTATTAGAGAGTATAATGTAAATGAGTAAGAACCATTGTAGAAAATGGAGTTTTTTTAAGTTGTAGGTGAACTAATGTATGAAATAATTATAGGTTAGAGTACACACAGATATTATTGAATCCCCAAAAAAAGTTAGAACGAACAGTAAGTACTTTGAAATGTAACGAAGAAAAATAATCTTCGCTCGCAGAGATAGGCTGCCCTCCCGGTCGTGAATGACGATGATGGCCAGAGTGAAGAAGAGGTATAATCCCATCAGTCCCATCCACAAGATGATCAGCGTAGCTGTAACATTATAGATGGTAAACATTTACAGGAATGCTGAAAGAGTCATATAAAAATAGACCCACTATCTTGCACAAATGATTTTTAAAACAGTACTGTTGGGCTATATTTACGTTTTACTCACCAAAAAGAGGCAATGCCCCCTTGACAGGAAGTACGTCTGTCACAAATACGAGAGACACGACCATGGAGAGTAGAATAGTCACTCCATACGAGATCCGGTCGCCTCTGTCTAAGGGCAGGACGAATGTGATGTTCATCAGTACAACCAGAATGACGCAGGGTCCAACAGTAGTGGCGATGTGGAACAGCGGGATCCTCCTCAGATGAACAGCAAGGCACGCTTCCCTGTTGTCTTTCTCAAAGATCTTATCCTTTCGGTACCATTCACCCTCTGGTGTTGCAGTAGAGTAAGAGTTGCACGGACTGTTTCCTATGTAGGCTGCATGCCTTTCCGCCTGGCATTCTATATTAAACATATTGTTCCAACAAATTATAGCTTAAATTCATCGCCATGAGAACGATATGTACCAGATGTGTAAAGAATTAAGAATCGTTTTTTAATTGTAATTTATGATGGCGCATTTCAAAGCAACATCCTCTAGTTGCGAAATCCACGAATGCCAAAGTTGTAGTTATAGCTTTCTTTTCCATTTGTAAAAATATTGTCATTGATAGTATCATGTCCAGACAGCTTTTAAAGAGCAAAACTGACATTAACGTAACTTAGTTACAAATTATTGCAAAAGCCTTACGGATGGTTTGCGCGATTGCTGTGGTTGCAGAAAAACAGATGTTGCATTCCATGGTGTCTTCAGGAAAGAAGAAGGGGTCTGCATCACACACGGTGGTGGTCAGGGCTTCTACACTCCATTCTACCATACCATTGCTGCTCACTCGGACCGGTACATCCTTTTGTAAACCTTTGTGGACCGGGTCAGCGCTGCGAAGTTACAAACAAATTTTGACCATTTTTTTCCGCAATTGTATGAGAACACTGTCTTTCTGTTTTATTACAGTATCATAGTGTACAGGTCGTATAGTATTGGGATAGCGTAAAATCTTGCCAATGTTTTGGTCTGGAATATGGGTAAATGTTTAATTTTTGATAAAGGAAACTCTAAAATAGCTGGATTGAAGAAGTTACAACGTACTTTCTTTTCAGAGTAAATGTCGGTGTCCAAATGTCGTTGCCACGAACGCTGAGCGTGGTGACGTTATCGTAGTATTTCGGATCCCAACTCAGTCGGCTGTCCTGCCATGTCTAACAAAAATAAACATTTTACTGCAAAAGAAACAACACCGAAAAGGGCTATCGACGTCTGAAGACCAAAATGATGTCACTAGTATATGGTATATTGTCTGAATACGAGTTTTCTTAATTAAAGAAACATTCTCATAACTAGGCCAACTTACGAAATCGATGACAACAGACGCAACAAGTTGCTCCTTCTTTTCATCCTGAAAAAAAGTTACAGCATGGATTGAGATGTATCTCTGCTAAGATGTATTTCTTCTCTCACAAGTAATTCCACAGTGGGAACTACAAGGGGTATAAAATGTGTGACCGATAAAAAGTACCTACCAAGTCGACAAGCTGTTCCACAGATCCAGTGAAGTTGATAATAACATTCTCAGGTGGCAGACTTGCACTGGAAATGCCCACTAGATCCTCTTGCAGCCTTTGCCGATGGTTTACTGTAGGACGATGTGTTTTTGTGTGTAAAATCCGTTATAAGGAAGACAGAAAATATGCAGAAACTGATTAATTTGAGATTGATCCTGAATCGTTTTGTTCTTATATGTTGTTCATATGTTACGCAAGGCGTAGTGTAGCCGCATTACACAAGGATATGAACTCGAGAAAGTATCACGCTTAACCTCTGTTGAGGATGACTAACGACGATATGCTGTCCAAACACATGACAAAATAATTTAATCATTTTCTGCTTGTAGTGTGTTAGATCGTTTATAATTTACCAAACAAGTAAAACAGCGTTAATTTCGAACGGGACTGCTTGTAGTCTTGCGGCAATTCAAGTTGATCTTCCTGCTCTTCTTTTTTATTTGACCCGCAAACATTAATATGACACAAGAATACCTTGCGGACACATAATAAAACCGATATCAAGCTGTGTACAATTCACCTGTTGCAAAGACTGAGGGTTTAAGAATTACCTGAACAACTGGGCTTGTCATATTGCCAATTGCCTCCTTCGATGCACCTCACTTCCTTGGTGTAGCCTAACTTAAGTGTGTAGCCCTCGTTGCACGTGTACGTGACCTTTTCTCCTACGTAGTAGAACCTTTTGGTTGGAGTTCTCTTGCCGTAGTTTGGAGGACCTCTGTCCCAGCAGCCTTCGGCATCTGGTGTACAGTTAGTGGAGACATCATCATCATGGAATGAGCAGGGTAGAACACAAAAAGTGCTCAGATGGCCCAAGAATCAACAGAAGAACGGTTCTCGAAAGCAAGACATTAACGTTTAAACTTTAACTTACCACACGGGAGAACGTCACATTCTTCTTGGCTACCGTCTTCAGTCAAACAAAATGGACGATCGAGACCCGTAGGGTTGCGGCAGAAGTCGTTATTCAGGTTTGCCCAGGGGTACTCTTTCTTGTAGTAACCAGCTTGCGCAGCTGACCACTCAACACAGTTTGCCCCGGATGTAGTTTTACTCCATGTACCACGGTAGTTTATTCCAATGCCGTGGTAGCAAACTGGGGAAGACAAGCGAACACATACCAACAGGTAATGATGTATGTGTCAAAATGATACACCTTTGATTTGGTTGGAGTGCTAATCCATTATGCCCGTTAGACACAACAACCAAATGCTCCCACAGCTTCCAGGCAGAAAAGGATACCCACTTATGAATCATTTTACGTTATGACAATCTTCTGACTAGCGAAGTTAGTATACAGGAAAATGGACATGGATATAATCCAAGTTATATAACACAAATACTTAAAAACTACTACCAGTGGGGAAGAAAGGACCACAAAGATTTCCTTTTTACCTTCACTTCCCTTCTTGGCTGAATTGGGATTCCAACAACTGTGATCAGATGATGGAAACAAGCTACATCGCGGCAGCAGGTCCTTTATCCAGTCATCGGCATTGTGGAGCACTTCTTCACACCACGAGCGACATGGTACCAGCTGTGTTCCCCTAAGAAACATTTGTAAATTTAACGTTGATACCAGTCGGTGCAGGTAGCACATTTACGAGGTGGCGTTTGTTACCTTGCACACGCAAAATCAGACGCCATGTTGGTTATGTTTCTTATCTTAGTCGAAGCATACCAGGTGACCGTTTACGTTGTTGTTCAACATGTCTCGTTCCAAAATAGTAACTGAAATATTAATTAAAAGTGATTATCATAACTTTTTTTTCACTCACATGCATGAGGTCATGTTGTCTGCATTTGACAACAAAGAGCAGCGAGTCTTGCTCTCTTCGGAGATATTGCATTGTGGGAAAATGACCGTCGATATGAATGTCATCATTTCTGGGTGGTACTTTCCTTGGATGCTGTACGAACTGTTGAGCAGCTCCACGACAGAGGAATTCTGTATCTCCTCAAACGTCGTCTGGCCCAGCTGATTCGGTAGCATTGCAAGTCTGCTGTCGATTTCAAAATCCTCAGGGATTGGTTTGCACACTGAAAGGTTTAAAACAATTGATTATGCTAATTTACATGCTTGCAATCTTGACAATAAGACAAGCATTCTGAACCAAATGTAACTGTAGCATAATGTCAAACTTGTACTATTGACAACTAGTGTAAAAGGAGAATTGACATAAACAGATGATAATTATGCAAATAATGATCAAATTTGCATAATTAATGAGGGATTTCTATAATCTAGTTACCTTCCATGATAGGACTATTCTACCTTGTGAATTGTGTAATTAAGAAGGAGAGGAACATTGCCATATATTAATTATGTAAATGAAGACCTAATTTGCATAATTAATGAGAAAATACTATAATTCCATAGTGGTTGATACGGGCAATTTCATACTTGTGCATTTCGAACTTGACTGGAGGTGAACATCATTCAACATAACTTATTCAAATCAGGACCTCATTTGCATAACTTATCAGGAAATGCTAGAATGGCCTTCTTTGTTAAGATAACACTGCCATTGGGAGGAGAATTTGATCAAGTGATGTAATTCATGCAAATGATCTTATTTGCATAATTAGGGGGAAAATCTACAATTTGTCAGTCATAAAGGGTAACCTCATTTGGCGAAGGTATGAGGTCGTGGAACTCTAGTTGAAACATAAGATGAATGATAGAAATAACATGAGTCTAAACAAACCATCCAATTGTCTTAATTTTCATATATCTTCCAGTGATCCTAATGCTAAAATCACATTTCAAAACCAAGACCCTACAGGGCAGTCTTATGGAACGAAGAGTATGATATAAAAGACAACAAAGTACATTAAGTGGAAAAAATTAACAATGAGAACTGTTTTCATATATTCTTGATAGAAACTGTTGATTTTTCGTTAATCAAAACAGGCCGGCCGGGCGCAGGTTTTAAATCTGCCCTCAGCATAACCAACACTGCTATTTTTTATAAGAGACTACCACCTGCTACGTCATAATAACATTAGTTATAAGGATATAATATCTGGTGGGAATACTGACCTACGAACAACTGCAGGTTAAGTACATGTGTATGCTACATGCGCTCATGAAAGTGACTTACCACATCCCTCCTCATCACTCCCGTCCGTGCAGTCAGCGATTCCATCACAACGCTTCCATGATAGGATACAGGCAAGTCCGTGTCCACAGCGGAAATGTCCCAGAGAACAGCTGATTGCTTTACAATAACAGGGTTATTAAAGGGGAATTATGTATATTTTTTAAACAAAAAAATCGAAATATTTTTTTAAAGAAATCTTTCTGTGATTTCAATTTACTTCCACTTAACAACATGTGTCATGTTTGTGCAATTATTTTACATTTCTGACATTTATGATTGGCGCTAAAACAGCACTCACAAAGCGCACTCCACAAACAACCAAGGCTAACAGCTTTTCCAACTTTTCAACACACTCGTAATTAAAGCGTAATGCTTTGGCGCTAGCGTTTTCTAAATTGGACTTATTTACAAATGGAGTAGGGTTGATTCAAGTTTGTAAATACATTACTAGAAAATTTACTTTTTGTATCGTCCTAAATGTTACATAATGTAGCTTTAAGGATTTGAATTGATTCTGCTTGATCTGGAGAAAAACATATTTTAATTTGGGATCTAAAGAAAACATATTTATCTGTAGATATTATAATATAGCCATATTCACGTAAGGAATAACATAGCCAAGAACCCTCTGATTCTAAGTGAACAACCGTAAACCCAAGACCGCCTTGCTGCCTCTAAACATATTGTTGCCTTCGTCATGATATTGAATCACATTTTGCTCTGCAAAAAACCTTGACCTGTAACCAAACTATCGTCAAGTCAAATAAACACAAGGCGTGCATTTGATAAATCTTTTACGAGGGCAATGAAGGAACTGTAATTTTGAAGAAAAACTGACGTTAATTGTATAGAACGTTACGTGACATACCTTTATTCAGCTGGCAGATAAACTTGTAAGCAGAGGAGCACGGTGCGTCATTCCACCATGAGCCATAGTAGTTTGCACAGTCTTCTCCCTCGTTACCGTTTGGTTCCCCCGGCTGCCAGCGATTCCAGTCAGTACTTGTGTCGTGTTGAGTTCGGTCTTCCCACACCCACTCACCCCCAGCGTTCTGATCATTTAGGCCAAACCAGAAATTTGATATTTTATTCACGGCGTTCTTCAGCTCTCTCAAGAAGCTGTCCACGTCTCTATCCTTCGGCATGGCCAGGAGCCCCCGTCCGCTGCACACACCTCTCTGGCCTGGGTATAGGTTTTGTCTTGGTTGTACGCCTTGAAGCACGCACCCCCGTATGCAGTGTAGCCAGAGGGACAACCTATAGAAATATGATACAAAAACAGTATATCTGGGTCTATCATCTGACATTGAGACTAATTAAACCATTCTTACCACTTTTGCTAATTATTATAACTTCTTGTACACTTAGTTCCACTCTTGAGTAACAACATAAACATACTTCGAAGCAACTGTGCATGGTTAATGCAACCACATACATATTTGCAACATACACTCTCAATAAATTTAGTATACTTTTAATAAGTATGCTTACTCCGGTTAAAATATCTTTAACTAGTTGCTCCGGAGCAACAGAAACATTATGGTGTTCGAAGGACGCTGACAATAGAGGAATATTGATCAACTCTGAATAAACCATCATAAACTCAATCACAGAATCCTTAAAAAAATGATCATGACGGAGATGACGTATTAACGTAATCACGTATGAAAAACATTAAAAGCCTACTTTACACTAAAACGTAACCACTGATTAGCCGATTTTGAAGACGAACTACCAGACGATATACTACTTACAACTTAGCCCGTCTTCTTGCAGTTCCCAGAAATCCCGACAGGCGCACGTTCGTCCTCCCGGATGCGCAAGGCACAGCTCCTGACATCCTCCGTTGGATACGGAACACGCTGACGTACATACAGATACATGAGCAAGATTAGATTCCAGATATGATTGTGTAAAAACAAATGCTTAAACAGTCAAGCGATAAGAGACAGTTCCCACAGATTGCAAGATAGTGGAGAGGTTTTTACAGCTAAATATTTAATGGTAGATAAAGTTGTATATAACAGCTAAATATACATTGTATATTCGCTAACTATTGTTATCAACTATGAAATTCATGCACTTTTTGCACAATATATGAATTATTGCTTATGTCTCACAGATGAAATCCAATCATTAACCACAAAGGTACTGCAGAGGTCCTGGTGCCTCTTCATATGTTACGCGAATAAGGTCCTCATTAGTTCATGTTATCCTTTGTCACTTTACAAATTGTGCCCTGACTTAATACGATTTTATTTATGTTTACTCTAAGATCCGCATCCGCATACAAAAGCATAAATCACAGACCCAAGAAAGTCACCTGGGGGCCCAAAATTCAAGAATTTTCGATAGGTAAATATCTAATGACATTATAATGTCAAATTTCAATAATACATCTGCAGCTTTTTAAGTTATGCTCTTTAAAATACCTCTGACAGCGTTTAGCGGTAACACTGTTACAAACACATGCACATGCTTGTGAGAATATAACCCTCTTGACAAAGTTAATTACCATTGGTGATGTTAGGAGGCCATGCAGTGGACAAGTAGATGTCAGCAGGAAAATTCAGGTCATCAACCAGAACAGTCTGATTCATGCTGGACTTGGATAACCTGAAGTTGTGGTTGATATGTCAGTAACAATCAGTCCACTTTAATGAATATATGAATGGTTTATCAACAATAAATGCTACATGGCAGCTAAGAACTGAATTGCGCACACTGTGTAACACCTTAAAACACAAGGAAAATAAATATAACGCCTTGGAAAAGCAACACGTGTTCAATTACAATTATTGCTTTTGCATTTGACTTCTAGGTCTTCATCTGATAATTACAGTTCAATTATTTTATTTACTGCTTTGGCTGTTTAACACCTACAGCCAGGACAGTCCAATTAGACTGCGGCTATTACAAAGGGCTAATGCCCTGCTGACAAGACATTACAAATTCTTACAAGAGAGTCTTACTTGATGAAGGGAACTTTCTCACCTTCTGATTTCACCAGATATAGCATGGGTCCAGTAGACGTAGTTACCATCAACCGCAATCCCTATAACTGGTTTCCCGTCTTCCGGCTTGACTAGTTGTATATTGTTGCCGATCATGTCTGAGCTGTATATTGCTTCATTATCGGAATAGTACAACCGGTTCTCTGATTGGAAGAAACACACTTTTTAAAAAAGAAACACCTTCAAATAACCATCGAATAATCACCTGTATGACAATGTTGTTCATGTCTATAGAAATTGCTGATATAGAATAAATGCCGTAGTGAACAAAAAACACAGAAGCAAAAATTATTGATGATATAGATAGTTATGGGTACTAGGCAATGGTAAGTCAAAATAGTTTATTGATTGATGGGATTCAATCTTATTCATCGTATACATATTAACTAACATAAAGTAAAAATAGAATAGAGGGGTTTCTATCTATTGAGCCATTAACCCTAGTCAGACCTAGCTTTTTTGTTATCCTGGAACGGGATGGGAGGGCTTTTGTACTTCCTACCCATGTAAACCCTAAACTACGTATCCCTACCTAATTTAAACCTACAGTGGGCGTCTCTGAATGACAGGCGAAAAATGTCCAGACTATGCATGATGTACAAAATGACTAATGAACTGGTGGATGTACCAACTACCAAGTACCTAATACCAGCTCAGAAAAGAACAAGACATAGTCATGCCTTCAAGTACCAGAGTTATCAACCAAGGATTCACGTGTTCAAAAACTTATTTTTTCCTAGAAATATCGTAGAGTGGAACTCGCTACCATCAAGTACAGTAGGGGCATCGTCACTAGATAGTTTTAAACAACGTCTAGAGTTAGACGTTTAAATGTTAGGTGCAACGGGTCATTCGGTGTAATGTAGCCAGCTGCCGCCGCGCCGCGTGCCTGCGAAGCTAGTGTGTTACGCCGAAGGGCGGTTATACCGGCTATACAGGTACAGAAGCTGGTGTGTTACGCCGAAGGGCGGTTATACCGGCATTACAGATACAGAAGCTGGTGTGTTATGCCAAATTGCGGCTATACCGGCTATACAGATACAGATGCAGATACAGGATTTTCAGAGGATTAGGTTTAACGCTTGATAAAAGCATGTATTAGTTTAAAAAGAAAATCGTTTTCTTTAAACAGTGTTTATCTATCCCACAATAATGTTTTCCTGATCAATAAAATAAGAAATAATGTTATAAAATATGTCTTCGTTACTTATATTTTTGCCCATTGCCGTCATCACTAAAAAATGAAACAAAATTGTGTACTAATATGTATCAGCGATGTAATAGAGTGGTCAGGAGAGCCGGCAGGCCAGTTGACCGGAATGGCTGGTAACCGCGAGAGATGGGGAGCTTTTCTGGACTGTCTAACTTCCCCTAAGGGGCACAGCCCACCATTTCGAGCTTCCATTGAAAAGTATAGTAAACATCTAAGAAATGAGCTGTCAAAAATCACCTCCTTCAGTGTTCTACTATTGAAAAACACATTGACAGGATAGCTTGGCCTCCAAATTGTTCATTTAGCCCAAAATTCTTATTTTTGAATCGGCTCAAACTCCTTGTACGATGGCCGCAATGACCTTTGAGCCCCCTGAACACCACTAAACACCGTACATAGCATCGCTTCTAGAGCTCTACCCAGCGTCAAGAACAAGCCTGAAGGCCAGTTTTTGCAAGGAAAGCAAAAGAAAGAAAACTCTCCAGCTGCAAAATACCGGCAAATAGCAAGATATGCCAAGAAAAAGGCGTGGACAGTGACGTAAGACGTCATAGTATATAGTTATACCCCAGAATGGGAGTTTCACCTCTTTCTTCCAGGTGAGGCCGAGAACTTTTTGAACAACCCTCGTACAGTTGGTTTGGATGCTCTCACTCAAAATGGCCTTTCTGTACGTGCTCGTAATGGTGACCTTAGCCCTACGGCTTTTTTACGGGACTGAGTGAATTGAGAGTGAGACTGCTATGTTGTTACCAGAACGTTTGTCTATTGCTTGTTTTCTTACCTGTATAGTCTATTGTAATGTCCTGGGGATCAATTAGGTTCCTGATGATAGTAGTGTGGTTGCTACCGTCCATCCCTGCTCGGTGAATACCAGTGTAGCTCATCAAGTACATTTGTCTGTGAAAAATAATCCAGTAAATATCAATAAGCAGAAACCCATTTTATATGAAATGTGAATGGAGAGCATAATAAAAAAAAAGTTGGCACAGTACCTTTTACGTGATTATAGTAAAACTTTTCCGTCAGTAAACAGGTATTTTAAGCCCAACCCCTGTAGCTCCTCGACTACTTATCGTATGTCCACCAACTTTTAAGAGGATAGCATACTAAAATTACAACATCGTCTTGCATATGCCTTCATTATGACGCAATGTATGTGGTTTAAGTTTTGCTAACCATTACGTTAGCCATGGCAACAACACTGACGTCAAAATGGCGCAATAAAATGACCTAATGTATATTTTAGCTATCCGCCATTTTGAATCGGCAAACCTGTCTTTTTGAAAATACATTACAAACTACGTTTTAATATACAGCCTAAGAATACAATGCAAATGGACCAAAGACGTTCATATTAACGTTTGGTGTAAAGAAACAATACAAAGTAATAGTGAAATATTTGGGAAAATAACATGGTGACGCGTGAAATGGGTCATCAAATTAACATAAATTATGATTTTTTAACATATGAAAAATTCAATTGCAACAAATTACATAATATGTAATTAATATTAGACACCGTGTGTATTCAACATGAAAACCTGTCAATCGTATTGTTTAAACCAATATTACTGAAAAAGTCAAATATGAAATTGTTCCCAAATACATTTCATGAAAAGTCACCAAGTTTAGTGGTTTTAGCGCAAGCCGTTCAGGTGTTATCCGACATGAAGTTTGGCACGACTTAAAAAGACAGAGCATCCCCCCCCCCCCCCCCCCACCATACCCTTACTGCAATCAGTTCCAAGCCCTGTTTGTTTCAGCTAAAATCACCCGTTTATGGGGTCCAGGACCAGCTGCCTTGCGGTGGCTTGCGATGTCAGAAGTGTCCTGGCCAACGATCCGTCCTTCCGGGCTACTGAGATGTTGCCACCATCTGTGATCCAGTACATATTCCCACCAGCATGATCTAGCCCCAGGCCAAACACTACATTTGAAAAGAGGCGGAGATATCGCAAGAAGTTGCAGTAAGGTAATATGAACAAAACGGATGAAGGGTTACATTTCTTTCTTGCAATTTCAGTTTACAATAAATACTCCTGTGAGAAAGCCTTATACATGTGAGATTTTATAAGGTATACTGTAACAATGAGCAGTAACAAGAAATTAAAGGGAGAAATATCACTTACAGTGTTTTTCATATATAATGGTTCCCATCCTACTTCCATCACGACGAACCCGTTCGATGCCCTCAAAATCTGTCCAGTACATGAAGTCAGTCACTGGGTCGTAGTCCAGTGAGAAATGCGGTCCTGAAGACGACACCATGACCTTTGAACCGTCCTCGACTTGGATTTGGAATATTCCATTCGTAGTAGAAACCAACAGGAAAGGTTCTTCTAATTCTGATGAAAGTGGACATGTAAAATCCCTTCTCGTTGTTTCCAAACATATGAAGTTTTATACAATTACATGTACCTGTATACAAGTCATTTTTCTACATATTTCATATTTTCACGTACACACGATCGTGTATACAGTATGGACAGTCTTCAACGAGTACCTACGTCTTAGTTAGGTGTACGTTTCCTTCAGGTAAAATATGCAGTAATAATGAATAAAATTTGAACTTGTATTTTGCTTCTTCCAAGCAATGAAGTATCGAGGTACCCATGGCATTGATACGCCTATGAAATTGCCACATGCTTGTGCAAGAGATTGCTAACAGGATGCTGTATTCCTAGATGTCAACGACTTCAGACTTTTTAATGCCTGGATTCTCCGGGTCATCGTTAGCCAAGTTGAAAGTTACTAGTATATCGAGAGGCTGGACAGATTTGTCTTTGGTCGTTTCCTTTTAATTTCAATGGCTGTACGTAAACATTGATACAAAGGCGAGCAAACAGTCCATGTGCGTATTACATTTAAAAATGAACGTACCTGTACATTCCACGCCAGCATCTTGGTTATGGTTACAGTTTGCATCGTGAATCATCCATCCTGCGTACGAGCAGTTGAACAGGCTATTCTCGTACCCATTACATTGTAGGTCATCCATGTAGATTGGCCCCCATCCTGTGTAGAAAATAGCTCCTTTTAGCGTCACACGAAAACAGTCAACAATAAGAAATCGCCTAGAATGTAATCCATGTAGTATTTAGCTTCTATCATTAAATTTCAATGATTTCCTCGTACTTTATTCATGGGCCTTTTATGTTTATACACTTGCAATTAGCCTTCGGGCATAAATGTACAATAACGATTACTTGAGAAAGAAGCCGGTGACAGAATAAAGAAGCAAACCATGGTTTCACTACAAAATTATGTAACTAGGACTAAGGTCATACTGACATATACGGATGACAACCTCGCGCACATCAATTCAGCAATAAAATTCTAAAAAACAGTTTGCCAATACTGTAAATAGTTCAAAAAGCTAGAAAGTGAGGAAATATATGCCACTAATAGCAAAAAATTACCTAGAATTTTTTTTCTGTCATAAATTTTGGCCGTTTCTATCAGCACAGCTAGGCTGAAAAAGGTCTTTCGAACCTAAATTATAACTCTTCCAAAGTCAAAGAAGAAGATATGAAAGAACGTAATGTTGGTATAGCATGTTCTGTGTTTTCGATCTTTTGTTCAACCTTCTTTGTAACTTAGATTTCATAACTAATGAAGGAAATGTTTTTGTCTTTTTTTTCTTCGCCTAATGTTTTTTTTCTTCGCACGTTCGCACAGTTTTGGGTACCTATAGAATGACACCCATATAGCCATATCTGCATGTCCTAGCATTAAGTACATGAAAGAAAGATCAATAAGAATAATAGTAATAAATGTAGCATTTATGTTGTATATTTTCCTTAATACGTCGGTGAAGGTTAGACATCCAGGTGATAAGATACGCCAAAAACAGTTACTCAAGCAACTGGATATGATTTTGGAAACGGTCAGACGTTTCAGGTAGCATCCACTACCTTTCGTCAGTGACACTAAAGGACTGCAGGAGAATTGCTGGTTTAAAGGTACCAAGGCTAATGTAATCTACAGACTCAAATGTGAAGAGCCTAATTGTAATAACACCTACATTGGAGAGACCAGTCGACCACTGAAAGTAAGATACAAGGAACATTGCAGACCCAGCGCTAACGGCTACTCCTCAGCCATTTTCCACCACCTACAACACAACCAGGGGCACTCTTTCAAACTCGAGTCCACGGATATCTTAGACCGCGAAACCCGTTGGTGGGAACGAGGCGTTAGGGAAGCTATATATGAAAGGATGTACAACCCCACCCTCAACAGGGAGGGGGGGCTACGGGTAGACCTCTCGGGAACTTGGGATTTGGCGCTCCCAGCCCCAAGGACAGACAACACTTAAGAACACTTTCAGAACAGGAGCTTCTTCAGTAATTGCATCATCCTTGTCTTGACTTGTCTAACTTGTGTTTCCTTTTGGCCTTTCACAAAAATTGTCTTGACTTTTGTTTCCTTTTGGCCTTTCACAAAAAAATGTCTTTACTTATTTGCATATCAATCAATGGTTTGTGCTTATAAACCAGCAATTCTCCTGCAGTCCTTTAGTGTCACTGACGAAAGGTAGTGGATGCTACCTGAAACGTCTGACCGTTTCCAAAATCATATCCAGTTGCTTGAGTAACTGTTTTTGGCGTATATTTTCCTTATACTTCGCATATAACAATGGAATTTAATTTAGCTAGAACAAGCTAAATCTTACCTAGGCCCCAAAACGCATCGTTACGAACTTGTCGAGCACTTGGGTAGCCAAGCATTTTGCAAACAACGTCTGCGTCCTTTATGTCAAAATTGTTGTGGCAGATTGTGCCCCAGTCCATACTGTCGTGCGGCCGAACTTCCACACGTCCTTCTTTCCGACTGGAACCACCGACAAGGCGGATTCTCCTGTAATCTAAGATTGCACATCGATCTTAACAAGACTATGTATTTGCTTTGTAAAAGTACTATAAATCATCGCTATCGCTAAATAACCTGAAAGAGTTAAAAAATTAACATCGCTGGCGATGCTGGAGATGGCACGTATTCGTTGACAACCAAAGTTTTATTTCCGTACAAGAGACTTATTATTATCTCAACTATAAATGTCAAGATTAGGAAGAAGGTTCATAAAAACTTACTCAGGTCAATTACGGCCTGTGATTCCAAGGTGGTGGCGGTAAAATACGTATACGCTTGTAACTTTTGTTTGGTAAGCCGTATTTTAAAGAAATTTCACACAGTACTATCACTACTTATGTTTAATAAAATGATTGTGCATCTCTGTTGGTATGCTGTATTTTTTGGGTTAAAAACCCACATTTTGGTTAATAAAATATATCTTTATTTTAAGAGCCCCGTCCTTCCTAAAATTATCATTTTTTTTGCTATTTTTGACCCAAATACATTATGATGCCTTCATAGACTGCAAAATAGCGACGGATAAATTGAATCTATATTAGTTTGGCTGTAATACGGTGAAATATGAAGGTCCAGAATGAAAACTCCACCGAGGACGGGGCTCTTAAAATAAAGATATATTTTATTAACCAAAATGTGGGGTTTTAACCCAAAAATACAGCATACCAACAGAGATGCACAATCATTTTATTAAACATAAGTAGTGATAGTACTGTGTGAAATTTCTTTAAAATACGGCTAACCAAACAAAAGTTACAAGCGTATACGTATTTTACCGCCACCACCTTGGAATCACAGGCCGTAATTGACCTGAGTACAAGTCAAGTTTCAGCCTTACATTATGCCACCAAATGTTAATCCTGTCAATCAAGAATTAATGGGAACAACATTAATGTTCAATTTACATACCACAGACAACGCCGACATCATCCTTATGATCGCAGTCATGAATCCGCCATCCCGTGTGAGAGCAGTTAAACAGGCTACTTTCTGTCCCATCACATCGCAGGCCGTCTAAGTAGATTGGCCCTGTTCCTGAAGTTAAACGAAATATGCATCTTGAAATTAGCTTTCGGTCCGCTCCCCAAGATCCGCTACCCGCCGGGTAAATGTTGAAATTAGATGTAGTCATTACAATAATACAAACATATGTAAAAATTGCTTCATGTGTATACAAGTATCATTATCATTATTATTATTAATACTCGTATGTGTAAATGTGTTGGGTGAGACACAAAAAGTACCTTCGCCACGAAAGGAATTAGGGCCAAAATAGTTATTAGGGCGAACTTGATCGGCGTTCGGATAGCCCAGCATTCTGCAAACAACTTCTGCATCCTTCAAGTCGAAATGGTTGTGACACACTGTGCCCCATCTGAAACTGTCGGCCGGTCGGACTTCCACACGACCCTCGTTTGGGCCCGAACCTCCAGCAAGTCGGATTCTGCTGGAATCTGGCAATAAAAGAATCATCTCTATTAGGCCACGGCAAGTAAATTCTATGGATGACATCCTCCGCAGACACCAAGTTCAATGCGATAGGGCAAAAAAATAGGCAGGCAATAAAAAGATTTATACATTTTCAAATTTTGAGATCATAAACCTTGTAAAAAAAGAATGTGAGGCGACAGAACATGATATCACAACCAATTAGTCTTTTATTGCATGTTTTCAACAGTATTGCCTGTCCTTGTACAGATCTTAATTAACGAGAACAATTGCATAAAAGAGCTTGTCGTAAAATGGGCAGCTACTACACTGGGTATTAAACTTGCCACCAAATGTGAGCAATTGTGTTTCAAATATGCTGGATCCCTGATGGTCTCCAAATATTTGCCCATTTTCAGCATGTTGACCACCGACGGCGGGCAACAACTTTTTTTCCGAAAAAAGGCGAAAATTAATGCGTGCGCTGATGTCATTCATAAAAATTACTTGCTGTGGCCTTAATTATTTTATAGTATATACTTTAGAATTATTAGAAATTAATCCATCAGTATTATTTTGTATTGCCAACTACGCGAAAAGGCGTTGCTTGAGATGATGGGCCAATAATATTTTTATTTACATTTTTATTTACTACGCAAAATTACTCCTCCCATATCATAGTCTCAACTTTCTTGATTACGACTTTCTTGATTGGGACTTAAATGTTCCTAGCCTGTTTTGCTGGGCAACACTGATGTCTCTGGTCTTGCGTTTTAGGCATATAAAGTCGGCAGTCAATGTTAAACTAACCTGTTAGCCAGCAGGATTACACAGTCACATAGACGCTACAATAGCACAGAATTGTTATATATTCAATATTTAAAAATACACAGTAATCAGCATAATTATCCCCATCAATGTATCATGTTAACCATTATCCGTACACCTCGCCAAACTAACGGATTTGCACACCTGGCATACAGATATAATCCAATACTATTTTATACCTGTCCATAATATTTCAGCCAATTGTTCTAAAATTTGATAAGAGGGTTGGTTGGGAACATACTTTGCAAATTATCTCTTGATTTGTATATTTTGCATATGATTATGTCAAGCATCACTTATACTACTTGCATTTAAAAAATCACGAAGATCCAAGTACACCTTCTCTAAAAGTCGCAAATGAAATCGGCAGGTTCAGTTCCAAAAATAATCTGCGGGGGAGCCCACACCTTAACCAATTGTTCGTGTCACCGATAACTATCTTTCATGTTAAATTCATGACTTAAGCAAATCTAATTATTTCTACGATAGGTTAAAATTCATATCCACCTATCCAATTTTATGGCAATCTATTAGTAGCTTCTTGAGTTATCGTGTTAAACTACATCCTGACATCCAAGCAACCAATCGCTACCAATAACATAACCTTCTAGGGCAATGTGAAGAAACATAGCGCTGAGCTACATTTGTACCCCGTCAAACCCCGATGTGATTAAAATGAACGTACTTGTAAAACAGACCACGCCTGCATCTTGGTCATGATCACAGTCGTGAATCGTCCAACCTGCGTTCGAGCAGTCAAAGAGGCTACTCTCGTTCCCATCACATCGTATGTCATCCATGTAGATAGGTCCTGTTCCTGAGTTGTAAAAGTGCGAATCAGTAAGTCCCAAAAGATCGATTAAAGACATAATATGAATAAAATCCAACTTCATATAACAAATAATGATCTAACCTTGGCCAAAATAAGCATCATTGCGAACATGGGTAGCTTTAGGATAGCCCAGCATTCTGCAAACAACGTCTGCAGCCTTCAAGTCGAAATGGTTGTGACAAACTGTGCCCCAGTTGATACTGTTGTCTGGTCTGACTTCCACGCGTCCTTCGTTTTGGCCGGAACCTCCGATAAGACGGATTCTGCTGGGATCTAAAGACATTTATGCACGGTGGAATTTGAGGTGAGAACTTGCAATGTAGTATGTGTTATAAATGACGCACAAAGAAAGCGTAAGGTTTTTAATCTTCGCAGTCGACTATACATAATCATTTTGTTGTTTGGCAGGCAATGGTTCTAAAAAGGTATAATTGTTTCATTTCACTCAATCTTAATATCGATACTATAATGAATATTCCATCAAAATACCACAGACAACGTCGACGTTTTGCCACTGACAGTTGTGAATCCCCCATCCTGCATACGAGCAGTCAAAAAGGCTACTTTCGTTTCCATTACATTGTAGGTCAGTCATGTAGATTGGCCCTGTTCCTTGAAGTGAAAAAACAACAACAATATTTGGAAGATTTTTTAAATGTAGTCATCACAAAAACATACAAAGAAGCCTTCAAGATGTGTTTTTGAATTCGAATATGTAAATAAAGCCATCAAGTGAGACAACAGAAGACAAATCTTACCTTCGAAGTTAAGATTGAATTGATTTGCCCAGATGTAGCTCAGCATTCTACAAACAACGTCTGCATCCCTAATGTCAAAGCTGTCAAAACAAACCCCGCCCCAAGTCAAACTGTCGGCTGGCCGAACTTCCAGACGTCCTCGGTTTGGTTCGGGACGTCCCACAAGACGGACTCTGCTGGGATCTAAAGGTATTTCCTTTCAATAACAATCAGTTTATTGCAAATTTTGGCCGAGAGCTAATTGCAAATAACTACAATTCTAACCTTTGATATGATTTGGAACAACTACAGAAAACTATATGTCCAGTAAAGTTAATGTTCTTAGATGCTTTTTTTACAACTGTACATTGTTATGTGTTCTTTGTGTTCGTTCGTCTTGACATTCCCCCACTACGTCACTTTCGGTTTGTTCAGCGTTCTAGCTAGTCGACCTACTACTACGACTATTACTACTACTAGCGTTCTAGAGACAGAGGTGGCAGTATTGTTTTTCTTAAGGATTAATTTGCATAACAGACATTATAGCAGGAAATCTGTTAATGTATATTCTGTGCAAATGGGTAGGTCAACCAAATGACACTAGTATAATTTGAATATGTTTGGTGTAAGTTTCATAAACACTTTAAGCGTCCAGTGCCTTTGGTCATTTAGCGAGTGTAAACCAAAAGCTCTTACCCTAACGTCAATATTTTATTTCATTTTACCTTCACAAGTTGGTGTGGTACCACTCCATGTGCCATTCGAATGGCAGGTTATATTGGCAGTCCCCCACAGCTGATACCCGGCCATACAGGTGTACCTGACTGTCTGTCCTGATGTAAAGTTACTGTTGTTATCTCTGGTCCCATTGACAGGCACACCAGGATTCCAGCACTGGCCATAGCCTGTCCTACGGCCTGAAAATAAAAGCAATGTAAAGGTATGAATTTCTTTCCTCACAGTTCATGTTTGATAATTTCATACAAATCGTTGAGAGTCAAAAAGAAAACAAGAAATCTGAGCAAACCTCCGTAAAGTATATAATCCATAATGTTGACGATTTCAGACATCACACTAACAGCAATGTTTTATTTTTTTTATTTCAATATCTGAAAATACAGATACAATTTTAAAAATACTGCGCATCATCTGGACCCCAATAACTAATCATAAATACTGAAAATCAAAGAAATCCACCAAACCCACCGTTAGTTATAGTTGCGAACACACAAACCCAGTTCCTCTTGAACAACACATGAAAGGATATCATTGACATTTTTAATGCCAGAGGTGTAACAAAAGACCTTACTTGTGTAGGAGAACTGGAACCCTTGACGCGTGCCAACGCCATCGGATGTGAACCTCAGGAACATCGTGTTAGATGTGCTGATGATAGGGCTGATTGGCCACTGGGGACCTGTTAACCTGGACATCGAGGAATAAACAATCAAGATTTGACGTACAAACTATTGTAATATTCCTGACTTTGGAGATGTTTTCCCGTTATCAAGAATGAATCCAAGCGTTCAGAGTTTTGGCTTGAATATCCCATATTGATCTAATTGGACACCTTTATTACTTCGTGTTGTTTCAAGTTATGCAAGTTAAAATGTTAATCCCGTGCCATGTGTTATGTGCTTCGATCATTGCCTTTGTAACACTGCATTATTATCACTGGCTCCATCGTAGATGGTCAGAAAGTCCCAACCGTCCTCAGTGTCGAAACTGTCGAACGTGAGACGGATGATGCTTCCTTCTGGTACAGTGATCGACCACTCGCACTTCTCGTTGTTTCCATAGTGACCGGGATAGTTCGTTGATGTCACAGGGCCTCCAAAGGTTGCCGTCAGGTTACCTCCACACCCAGTCACGCTGGTGACTGAGGAATGAGAAATAATATCATCAGGAGCATGTAACCTTACACCACTTTTTGAAGGGAGCCTTTTATACAGAGTTACCCGGTCAGTTCACTCAATTTCTCATGAAACATTTTGGGCAGGGTTTTTTCATCTTACATCTTCTCCATCTGTCTCTATCTGTCTTCAAAGATCACCCAAGCCTGTCTAGTCTGCCCAGCCTTTGTTGGTCTTTTGATCTTTCCTAGGTCTGCCTAAATGGCGTTTGCCCTTAGGTTTGTATTCGAGAGCTAGCTTTGGGATCCTTCCCTCCTCCATTCCCTCAACGTGCCTAGCTACCTCCTCTTTCTATGTCTTCTATAAATGTTGTAACATGAGTTTCTCTAAAGTGGGTGTCTCTCAATCTGTCCGCTCTTGTCTTCCCTAGTATGGTGCGGAGCACTTTCATGTCAGCAGCTTGTAGTCTGCTAATCTCTTTATCAAAGGGTTAGCAAAGGACGTTAATGGATTTATTTAGTCAGGTGATTTTAGTTATAGTGTCGACGTGATTGTCTTTTGGTGTCTATAAAGAACACTAGTGAATTTTACTTTTATTGACAGGTATACGCTTACATTTCTTACTTTAAGCTAGTATTTTGTCGTGTTTTTTTTGTGGCAACCGTAGACAATGTGCATATGGTGACTTTTTTGTACTAATAGGATTAACTAAAGGTAATAAAGATTTATGCTTTATACGTGACTTTCTATGAGGCAGCATGGTGATCCAGTGAACTGTTTCTACAAAACAGGGCAGCAACGCCGTCATGACTCATGCCCGCTGGGTTTGAATAGATGATGAATACATGTAGGCGGAAACTCTCTATGTTGGGGTTCCCATTCAACCCCTGTTCTTGATTAGTCTGAAATAGTGGGTGTGGCCCAAATATAATGTCACGCGACAATTTTTTTCAGAATTTCCGTGCGTTTACTCTGAAGAATAAGTGTTGAAAAAAGCTGATGACCAACTCTATTTACTTCTTGATAAAAGCATTTATTCATCTATTGGCTAACCGAAAAACTTAGCCAAACTAACAACGTATTTTCCTCGTTTAAGTAGGTATATTGAGGGCAAGTAAGTTATCCTCTAAAAGGAAAACATTCATAACACTCGTGTTAAGTTTGATGCTTGACATGCTTTTATGGTTATTTTAAGGACTTCATTTTTACCCAAGTTCAAGATTGTTATCCTTTGGTGGTCCTGTTAAAACTGGCAGGCTGCTACTACTTAAAAACATAGTGACAACAATTGATACCTTCTTACAATAACGCAGTCGATTCATCTCATTATTATTTCATGATGAAATTACGCTCCCGGTGCCTGGCACGTTTTACCTTTTTCAAACAAGGAACAAAGAAAAATCCTCAACACCCCCCCCCCCCCCCCCCCACACACACACAAGTTAAAAATTAGCCAAAGGACAGTTACTGAAGCAACTAGATATGGCTTGGGAAACGGTCAGACGTTTCAAGTAGTATCCGCTACCTTTCGTCAGTGGTACTGACGAAAAGCAATGGATGCTACCTGAAACATCTGATCGTTTTCAATATCATATCCAGTTGCTTGAGTAACTGTTCTTTGGCGTGTCTTATTACCTGGGTGTCTAACCTCCATCGACGTATCAAGGTAAAAACTATCTATGAGAACGTATAACCAAAGCCAAGGGTGAAAGTTACATCCACGGTAAAATCACTTATATTGTTTTACGTTTAGTAACGTGAATGACAGTATTTCACCTACTTTCATGTGCACATGTACATAAACAATGCACATATACTGCGTGTGTGTGTGTGTCTCTAAGGGCATATTGTATAACGTAAACATGGTTACAATATGTCTTTCCCAATCCAATTTGAACAAAAACTGTCTATGCAGTACTAATGTATGAGGGGCAAATACACAAGTATTTAATCAACTTACTAGTCAGAAAGACCATTACACAAAGGAAAAGAACGTACAGGAGGAAGGAAAGGGTGCGTCAATTTTACAACCTTATCACTTATAACCGGTGCGTATCATAAGACCAGAACTTTGCCAAATTAAAGAACACTGTTGATGCATGCACCCAAGACTAAGAACGCAATGCATCCAACCAAGTCACTAAAATCTTAATGCAAAAGAAAATGTGCAAAATACTTGTGTGCATCCCAAGACGCACAGCCAGAAGCAAAGTCAACAATTATGAATCAAGAGAAACTTAATGTATGACCATGTAATGTTATGGCTTGTATACTAAGTAGCTATAATCTTGACAAATTTAAACCTTATCAAAAAAGAATGAATCGAATGCTCGTGACAGACTACTAGCAATCGTAACATGTCTATCTTAAAAACACTCCTTCATATATTCAACTGTAAGTTCAGTTCAGTTCATCCTTTTAAAATGACACGACAGAGTGTCTCCACACGTTCCTGTCTCGCATGACCGAGGACAGTTCAACACCCTCTAGTCCTGTGTCCTCTTCGATCACCTTCTTTAGAGTTAGAGAAGGGCGACCACGTCTACACTTTTCCTCTGGTGACCAGAGGAGAACCAAACCCGCTATTTCCTCGTGGCGCATAACATGTCCCGCCAATGACATCCTACGGCGACGAATGACCGTCGAAATCCGAGGAATACTGCCATAAATTTGGCTGTTTGTCATGTGGCTTCTCCATGACATGTCGAGGGCTGCACGAAGCAGGCGGGTGTAGTTCCCATCAAGCAGGTTACATTAACTGTAAACTCATTCTAATTCGACTCCCCCTTTTTACATAGCTCGATCCGTGTGTGTACAAACCTACAAGTAAGCACAGCCCCTACCTGTGGTAAACATCAGCCAGCAGATGATGGTGGCCGTGAAAAGGTGTGCCGCCATCTCGCCACACCCGAAGAGCACCCTAAACTGTCCGACTGGAGCTCTGTACATGTAGTGATATAAATGTACAATGCTGTTCCAAACATGAGACGAAATGCTATAGCAACACAGCATCAAATTATCTTTACCATTAACATGATTGCTTACTTTGTTCACTCAATATTCCCTATATTATGTTCTAAAATTGAAACATTAATAAATAATGATGCCGAATACAACCCACTGACTGCGATCAGATAGCTACTCGTTACATCGACAGAAACTCAACATTGAATACTGTAAAATTGAGAAATATTTGCATTGTTTTTTATATTTGCATATTACGTTCATAAGTCGTGGGCATAGAATACAAAAGATACCATATGACGTAATCAACGTGCCTGCATTAAACGAACGGTGCCTTAAATTTCTTACAAAAAGTTTTTCAGCATTTGTTCTCGACATATTGTTAAATACTCTACGGTATTTGTATGTATCTGGACAATACAATACCTGTATGCACGCACTACGGGCGTCATTTCTTTTGTGTTTTCATAGTCACTATTCATGTCACACGTCCTTATTGTCTATTTATAGTGTAAACATCACGGACTGTGCATCCAGTAGTAAACATACACATTATGTACAGCCACGTATAAACCAACATTTTAACAAAAAAATTCTCAATTTCTTCCTTTTTAAAAAATTCATTGACTACTGTTTACCATGATGCTCTTCAGACCTACTGGCTTCAATGTGTCCAACAAGAATTCGAAGACCTCATATCTCCATTATATATGGTTTCCTCAACACAAATTGCATACATTTGAAATGTAAAAGTCCAATCATTTGGCAATGTTTCATTTCAATATGTCATTTATTATGCAAATGACCTCTACATTAACATAGTATATGCATAGTGGTGTTAACATTTCACTAACTTACACATGTCACAACTATGAAATTCGCATCATTTACGAATAAGGAATCATATAATTTTACATTAATTATGCAAATTAGGTCCTTATTTGCATAATTGACATATCTTTATTTCCCACCTTCCATACACATTACGTATGAAAGTCCTATTGTGTAAAACACTGGAATTACCGAATTTCGTCCTTAATTATGCAAATGAAGTCTTCATTTGCATAGTTTGTATTTCATTATATACATCTCTGTCTACGCTATCTCCATACCAAAAATGATGAAAATACGTTGTTCCTTTCTGGATTTATCCGCTTTGAAAGATTTCACCGGAAACCCCCTGCAGTTCGAGAACAAGCGGATAGGGGGAACGAACCCACGCCACGTATTCCTGACAGGACAAGCTATCTGTCACTAAGAAATCAAGACCGTAGCATGTCCAGGACAAAAGATACAAAAAACGGATGTTCAGTTGCAGTACCAAGGTCAGCTACCAGCAGGCCCATATTTGACCTTGACCTTTGTCTTTCTATGATCTACCACCATACCAAATATCATCATAATCTACAAATGCCTTCATAACGTATCTTGACCACAAATATGCGGAAACACAGACACACAGACAGACACACAGACAGACCCAAAACAATATCTCCATCTTTTATGGAGATAATAAAATACGTGCAATTTTAAAAGTTCCCTCCTCATTATAATGTGCAAAGGTGCGTAGAGTTTATTACTTCTTATGCTTATTGTTCTTCTTAGGTGTATCAGTGCTGGTCCTGGTGTTACTTTGATGCCGTCAGACCCCACCCCCCACTTCTTCACCGTTAGGACCAGGTCGACCGGTCAGATTTGTCTTACGATTGTCGTACGACCGGAAACTGAGTGCATTCTTTGGATAGTCGTTCATGTGTCGAACAAAATTCACCCGTCGAAAAGTCTGTCTGATATCATTGTCTCCTTGTCGGAAGTTGTTTCTGTAACAACCAGCTTGAATATTCGAATACATTAATAATGTAGGACGACCTATGAACCTACCCTTATTAGTGAACAAAATGGGTCATAAAAGCCGTTAAAACAGATGTGACTGAGAAAAAAAAACATCTGTGCGCCTCTTGACTTGCATTGGAGTTGCCTTGGTGTCAGAAACATCAGGGTAGAGTTGACTCAGAACTGTATTTTTCTCCATTTTGATTTCCCTTTCACATATAAAATTGTGTAATTTGAGAAAACCTTAAATTAAAATAGATTATGTTAATTACATGTTTAAACTTATTTGCATAATCAATGAGACAAATCCCCCCAAAAACTTTTAGGAAATCTCTCAATATTTCATGAAGATTTGAGTTCTCGGAATTCTTGTTGTTTTTGTAAAAATGGTAAGCAAAGGCAGAGATCTAACCATACACAGCGTGAACTGGACTTGGGAAAGGAGCATACGTTTGGGGTTGGGGGATCGTGGGCAATCGTGACTTGGCCATGGGGGAGGGCGCGAGTTGTGGTGATTTATGAACAATAGGTTATCATTTCTGGTACTACTAAGACAAACTTCACCGTATCTGGTACGACACAGAAAGATAGTTTCAAAGTATTGTTCTCATGTCCAACTCCTGTATCCGCCTACATAGGTCAATTTCTTCATACTTCGAATTCATTCCAAATGCGAGACCAATTTATCCACACATGACTATATTGTAACACATATATTGTTACCGATAATATTTCATAATTGTAGGATAGATTTGTTTTGTGGTGTTGTTAATTACATTGTATCAGCGAGCTTTAAAGTTCATTCATTCAATTCTATCGAGAGTAAAATACCGGATAGATCAAAACTGGATTGGGGCCCAAATACTCATGTTGGTGTCTCTTTAGAAAATGATTTAGAGCAACATATATTGACAGTATCAGCAAACAAACTAACCCCGTAACCATTATAGATAATTGGTAGCCAACCGGCTACTTCAATGTACTAAATGTTAAACTTCTTCTTGGTTCTCCCGTCGCTACTACGGATGAACACCTTCTGCGTGCATCCTCATGTCCCTGTGGCAAACGCTGCATGTGTAGGTCCCATTTGGAATGACTCCTGATGCGGTGGAAGGTTGTGTGAGTTTTTTTACAGCTCTCCTGTCTTCCAGCTGGGCAATGCGAATGGACTTAACCCTATCTAGACCGGGGGGCTAAAAGTGCCCGCGCCAACTTTGACGGCGGATAACGTCTGAACGGCTTGCGCTAGAACCACCAAACTTAGTGACGTTTCCTAAAATATAGTTGGCAACAATTTCTTATCAGTGTAATAAGTTCATGATTTTTGTTTTGCCATGGCAACGGATTTCTGACAGGCATTTTTTGCGAAATTTAGTAATTTTCGCTTCAACAAGAGATTTTTCAGGGTTTTATGTCAAGTTACACATGCTTTCTAATATTAATAACATTAAATGTAATTTTTTTAAATTTTCATCCAAAAAAGTGCATAAATTATGCAAATTTGATGACGTCATTGGTCAAAATCCAAGATGGCGGACCATATCATTACATTAGGTATATACGGGTACTTTTCCTTAAAATTTCATCACTTCTTCGATTTCTTTTCACAAAAAAGGATCATATGAACGTCTTAAGTCTATTTCCAATGTATTTTTAGACTTTATCTTGAAAAAAAAAATACTTTTCAAAATTCAAGATTCGTGATTCAAGATGGCGGATAGCTTAAATATGCATGACGTAATTTTATGACGTCACCGGTGTTGCTTTGGGCAGCACCGGTACAGTCTCAGTACACCCTAATATTCTATCATAAACACTTTTTGTCAAAGTTATGTTGTTTACCATTGCGTTTTAAGAGAAGAACTTATCTAGACGGTTTTGGCCAATAAAATCACATTAATGACGTCATAATGACGTCATATTACGTCATAACGACATAAAAATTGTTGTTATGATTTATTTTTAGTAGCAGACCATCCTCTGAAAATTTGGTGATCATACGATATACCGTTCTTGAGTTCTGAGGGGGGGGCGAATGAGCCCCCCCCCCCGGCCCCACGTATGCCAAAAAAGCCCGGTCTAGATAGGGTTAAAAGTATTTGACTGCTGTGCGGCACTGGTTCCTCCATGAATTCCGGTGCATTGAGTCTGCTTCCCAGGTAGAAGAGTTCTTTTGACATTTCTTTAAGTTGCTTTTCAGATAGTCTTTGAAGCGGAGGCGAGCGCAACATACTCTGCAACTACCTCCACATATAGCTGAAACGTTAAACACATATGAATCAAATAACAACTTCACAAGGAAACAAGCGCAGTGCAAGAGGTTACACACGCACACAGAGTAAACGCATTCAAAAATGAGTCTTCTTCTAAGCTAGTAATATGTCGTTTTGAAACGTTATATTCCTTTTTCTCAGATGAGTTTGCAATATTTTGAAGTGTTTCCCCAGCCCTTATAATCTTGTGCAGTACTATGTACTACCAAGGAGGATCTCCTTAGTTCTACTGACCACGGAGGAAACCTCAAAATGTTTGCGTCGAACTCAGAACTCTTGAATAGTTATGGTAAAAAGAGTGTAAAGGACGGATCAATAAGAGAGGAGATTTCATAGACAAATTAATTTCTGAAGATTAAAAGCACTAAGATCGGAGATTTTACAGACAAATTTATTACTCGACATAAAAATCACTACATATTCAAATAAACGGACTTTGCTTTGCAACTGGTTTTAAATAATTTTGTTCGATATGTAGTTTTGGGCCGGCAGTTTCTTTGTCGATGCAGCAAGTCAAAAAAGGAACTGTAAAATATTCTAGAAATTCACACTATCAAATACCCAAGAAAAACTGCCCTATAGACAAATTAAACTGATCTGAAACGTCGGTGCAAGTGGCCCAGTTGATACATATTACATTAATTTGTCTACGAAGCTTTTTAAAATTAATTTGTCTGTTGCCTGATCAAATCAGTTATATATGTTTGTGTTACACTGACTAATTTGTCTGTAAAGCCCAGGTTCTTTTATATCAGCGGATTCAACAGGCCATTCAAACTTTATTGTAATGTGCTGGCTTTACTTTTGTTTGTTCTTTTGGGGGGAGTTTTAGAAATAAAACCAAATCAATTCATATGAAAAGTGAACAATAACCAGTAATGTTGCTTGCATCCTGATTGCCGTAAATCCAGAAGTCGTAAAACCACTGCTACAACACAAAAGGAAGATGTCTGGATTTTTATGAATCTGTAACAAAATGGCCACATATGTTTTAAAGCAGCCATTGTGAAAGAGCTCATTCATTTTTTGCACGCTTGAATCAAATTATGCGTATACCAAAGAGTGATCCGTTGAACTGAATTTTTGTGTCCCCAATTTAAAAGCGGTGGTGCAATAAAAGAGCGCATTTACCGACTGAGTCGGAAGAGAGTCGGTGTTTTCAGGACGGTCTTCTACAAGATTGTCAAAGAGAGCTTTGCATTGGTTACTATCCATTCCCTACGGGCCAGCTTTTGGAGATCCGGCCCCAGTTTGTTGACACAGGCCGTTCCTCTGGCAGTCGATCTTTTCAGCTGATCTTTATGATTAATTAAAATTCCACTGTTGTCACGTTATTGAAGGAGGAAATTGCATTGTGTCTTTTTTCAAGTGATGTATTTTAGTCTATATGGTAGCTTATGTGTCTGCTATATTTTAGGTATTTATATGAAAATGTGTGGTATATTCTCAAACAAGTCTATACAGGGCTTAGCTGCAGTGCTACGTGCGAAAGATATCGCCAGTTAGCTTGACTCGGTATTATATATATATATATATATATATATATATATATATATATATATATATATATATATATATATAATACCGAGTCAAGCTAACTGGCGATATCTTTGCAGCTAAGCCCTGTATAGACTTGTTTGAGAATATACCACACATTTTCATATAAATACCTAAAATATAGCAGACACATAAGCTACCATATAGACTAAAATACTAGTACTACAGTAAATACAGCGATAATGCAATTTAATTTTTTTTTTCATTTCTGATCAATTTTTTTAATATCATTTGAATGTATACTTTCATTAGTTAGTTAGTTAGTCCCTCTGTCTTCCCTATCTTCTTGTATATCTATAATGATTTGCTTTTTTGTTTGTTTTATCTTATTTACAATGTATGTGTGTTAAATTATCAGTAACTGGCCATAAGTAATTATGTAATTGATCTTATTTAGGGAGAAACCTCGAAAAACCGTGTAGGTTTCCGTTGTCTCTCGCACATTCTTCTTATCCTTTCTTACAATTTGACTTGTTCTGTTTTATGTAAACAACATTAAAAACAATAAACCATAATAGTATTTACTGCGGTATGTTTCAGGTCCAGCTGCCAATCAGGTCCTCTTGCCTTACCAATATTCAAAAGTTGACACCTTGATACTTGATACTTGATTGGAATGTATATTACACCTGTACCATTCAAGCAGAGAAGATACTGACTTTTCAAAATTATAAAGCTCGAGTCACATATTCTTGGGCGGCGTTACTTGAAGATGAGAGTATCCGCCATGTTGTTTCTTCTGGTCCTGGTATCCATCTATGTAGCTTCAGCAACCATCTGTCCCCCTCAGTGTCGGCAAGCAAGCCGGCCGGAGGATCTCCCCACCGACATCAGCCTTAACCATCAAGGTCTGACGTCAATAGGAGATATCCCTCTCAATTCATGGCTCGTTTGCAAAGGTCTAAACGGAACTACTGGTACAGTCAACAATGCGTCCATTCTGGGTATACCCTGCATGGGTGCGCCCAAATCAATAGTGGCAATAATCGGGTATTCATTCGGAGTTTTGTTGACAAGGACACTAGCAAGCTATTCGAGAATCACCATTCTTGCTCTAGTAAAAGGCGAAATCACGGATATTGAAGACAATGCTCTGACTGGTCTTGTTACTATGGGTAGGTTGGACCTAACCTGTAACAGACTGGTTCATGTGAAGCAAAGCTGGTTCTCTGGTCTGACGTTCCTTGTTTCGCTGGCCTTGTCCAGCAAAAGTACCGAAGTAACGGGTTCCTTTCTCAGCACTGGGTATACAGTGGTGTGGAGCCTTCCGCGCAAGATCTCCAGTGCCGAAGTTATGTTATCACTTGGTGCCCAGTGGTGCGGCGGCTTCAGCACTGGAAATCTCTGAATTGGCACTAGAAACCGAGACCTATTAGTACCTTCCACGCTGGAAAACAAGTGGCGACAAATATTCCACACTGAATCACCAGTGGTGATACAAACTCTGCACTGAAAACCGAGTGCTGACAGTCAGCTTCCGTTACACTACTGTCATTACGTTCTTTTTAAGAAGGAAATTTTCGGAATCCACGCGTTCATGAGAGGTACTTTAGAAATACGTTAGGGACTGTACGATATTTACCGGGGGGAGGGCCATGGAATTTTTTTTTGCTTAGGGGGAGGGCCATGGAAAAAAATTGGGGTTTGGGGGAGGGCCATGCAAAATTTCAAGAATCCGACACACCATTGTAGGTTATGATACTTTTGAAAATATGCGATCTTCTCGGAAAATATGTCGCGTTGCGGACGAATATACATATTGTACCGCATATCTCTAGTCTAATCCCTACAATTCTAATGGCATCAGCCAGACGCCCCATAATTCCATTCGAAATCGAACACTGTCGTCGAAGAAAACAAAGGATTGATATCGTTTTGATCACAGCAAGGAGCTTTAAATAACAGCTATGATTTTGCACTGCTAATCAATGTGTTTTTACTAGAACGTTCAGTTTCAGTCATTCAGTCATTTGACGGAATTTTGCCGCTCATGGCGGACAAAAAATAGCCCCAATCTAACAAAAATCGGTGTGCAATGATAACGTTATAGAAAGAACTTGGAAATTTTCATAGATTCCAAGAAAATCTGTGGAGGCTTGTGGCGGAGCCTATTTCAGATAATTTCTAACACGCGCCCGAGCCGGGAGTCCGAGAGGCGGGGCGGAGCGGGGCGGTACGGCGAACTTCAAAGGCGGCCGACGTGACATAAAGGCACTAGCTAAAGTTAAGGTTTTGTTGACGGATAGCGATAAGTCATACTCGTACATTGTTAGCTGATATACCGCTGCATGCTGTCGGAATACGTCTTCACTTCATTTTCTAATTTTTGCACATTGTACTCGTGAACAGAGATTAAGTCAATCAGAAGATCATACACTAAGTGACTCGAAGCGGCGAATGGACTGAGCACCGGCGTGCCGGATCAAACGCGCAGTCTGTTCGCCATATTTGTTTAGCCATATCAATTTTCGTAAAGTAAATTTGGCCCCCAAAATGCAGGAAATGGTGTTTCAGAGGGTTATAGTAATTTCAGAATTTTTCGGGGGATGCCCTCGGACCCCCTACATTACTTACGCCCGCGGCGCTTGCCGCGCGGCATGCTGCGGCATGCAAGGTGCCCCTACGCTGTGAAAAAATCCTGGTGAGAACCCTGAAGTGGTAAAACTGTTACTTACCTTGATTAGCGTGTAAATGTGGTTACTGATCAAGTGTGTGGTTTTCATCGGTGGTTTCTCTCATCGGAGACGGTAGGAAATACTAGAAATGTTTGAACTTTGAATATGACGTATAAAGTAAGACGCATCATGGACGGCGCGGGACCGGTGTTGAAAAGGTTTTATTTTTGCCAACTTTTGTCGCCGTAATTCTGTGTATATGCATGTGTGTATTTCTCGTAGGACATAGATATCTATTAAATTTATAAAGTTTTGTTGTGGTTAAAATTAGTAAACTGTTTCTTTTCTTGCCCATTCCGTATACAAAATAGAAGTGAGTGCGTTCGATCTTGACCGGACATGCATATGATCATGACGGTCCCCTTCAACCTGAAGTAAAACGCTTGCGTTATTCTTCATCAAAAGAGATATCATATAGGTTAAGTAGGACAACCGTACTATAGCAGCACTGTGTATGCCGACTAAAATTCAGTACTTGGACATTACAGTGCTATTAGGTCGCGAGCACCAGAAGCCCTGTGCCGAAATGATTAAAAAGCTCGGCTTCCAGTGCTACCAGTGACCGAGCACTGGAAAATTCAGTGAGGAACCCGTTACTTAGGTACTTCAACACTTTCTATCCCAGTGCCGAATGACCTCCGCACTGGGTAATCAGTGTTGAATGACCTTTGAACTGCTGGAAGCCGAGTGCCGAGTCGAGATCAGCACTTGCGCTCGAGTGGTGAGTGCATTCTACCACTGGAAAACGAGCGCCGAGACAAGGTTCAGCTCTTGAATTCCAGCCCTGACGGATCTTCAGCACTGAAGCACTGGCCGTTCAGCGCTAGAGGCCCTGTGCGGAGCCATCTATCGCACAGGGCCCCGAGTGCCGACGCCAATTTCCCCGCGAGTTCCGCACTTGGTGCCCAGTCAGGAACCCGTTACTTCGGTACCTTTGCCCTTGTCCAGTAACCAGATCGTGCGGTTGGACCCAGGGTGTTTCAAGGGTCTATCTAACCTTCACTATCTGTATCTGAACGACAACCTGCTACAGAATGTAGAGCCGGACTGGTTTACTGGACTAAACAGGCTGAATGAGCTCAACTTGGAGTCGAACTGCATCGAGGTCATTGCCGCGGGTACTTTCCAACACCTGACCCAACTGCACAGACTAAGTCTAGCTGGGAATGGTCTGGCACATTTGGACGGAGGCACGTTCTGGGGGCTGAATTCTCTCATTGTCCTCGGTACACTCGGTGCAAGGTCAGACACTGTTCCTGATACTATAGCACACGATATGGCGTGGAGTCTTGCTTTTGGAAATCCCAATGGTTTCTCTTTTTTTGAAGGGCAAGACGTGTCTGTGAAGGTATCCAATGGCCTCTTTTGTGTTGTAAACGACTATTATAGCAATGAACAGACACTCCTTTCGACTTTTGATTCACCCAGGGCCACTAAGTACCACACCACTCAGTACCACACCGAACCCTGCAGCAGATGGGATATTTATTCACAATTTATAACAGGCCAGGCTCCTTTTGTTGTCATCATCAAACAAGGATCGCCGCCAGACCCACATATTGACGACGAGGACCGATGTAGACAGGCGTGGGGTGGTGTCGGCATCACCCTGACCTTAGTTGGCGGCTTGAACCTCCGACTAGTGTCCTTTTGGGAGGGAAACGCAGAGAAGCAGACCCTCGCCATTGTATTGGATCAGGCACAAAAGACAAACGCTGGAAGCCACGACCAAAATGTCGTCACATGCTTTCTACTGATGACAGACAGCAGCAGTCGGCTTGAGTTCAATGTCCTTGGAACTCAAAATATGTTTAACAAATCGTACTCCGATCCATACGGGGTCTGTAAGGACCAATGCGGTGGTCTGACGTCACAAAGAACACTTGAACGGTCTACGGTGTTGCCAGGACAACAGACTTCGTTGTCAGGGCAACAGACCACGTTGGTAGGACAACACGTACAAACCACGATGGTATGGCAACAGACCACCTTGGCAGAACAACAGACCACGATGCACATGTCAGGAGTACAACAAACCACATTGTCATTGACGACATCTCCGCCGACCAGTACTATCCTAGGTAGGCCTGTCCAAGATGAACTGAGCCCAACCCACCCTCTTGTTTTGGGTGTGCTGTTACCAGTGTTAACGTTGGTAATCATTGTTGCGCTTCTGCTGAGGAAATGCTCTTTAACCTCACACAACCACCTGGACACACGTGTTGATGTATCTAGGCGGGCAGGGCCGATTTCCGTCCCCGCCACTTCGCGCGTTCCAAACCGTCTAGTCTCTTGTAGGTCGATGCCTAGTTCCCTAACCACGGTCGAAGCAGTTTACTACGAGATCCCGGACGAGGCCATCTCTGCTGCCCAGCGACCCCTCCCTGAACTCCCACACACATACTGGAAAATTCCAGATGACGGAATTCCTGATGTAGCCAGGTCGACTTCTCTTCCTTCTGTCAACAGCCCGATGAGAAAGCTCCCAGAATATAGAGTCTCATGTCGATCACTACCCGCTTCATTGTGTGACGTTGAACCAACCTATTGCGACATCCCAGAGGACGATGGTGACCGGTTGCAGTTCTATGCTGCTGCCACTGACTTGACGCTCCCTATTGTAAGGCAGAAGGGCGTCGCAGCACCTGTGTGTACCACGATGGCGTTGTGAGGCAAATGGGGGAGCGTCACAGCACCTACGTATACCACAACGGTGTTGTAAGGCAACAAGGGTGGCGTCGAAGCACCTGCGCATACCGCGACGGCGTGGCCACAAAGCTACACCCTCACAAGTCTACATCTAGCGGACGTGTGTATGGCAGAAGCATTACTGACAAATCCCATCGCGTAACGTTCTACGGAAATGTAGAAGAATCTTCTCTCGACCAAAGCATGGGGGCTCATCGAACAAGAGGGGTCATGGCTTTTGTGTCTTCGCACGAAGACCAAGACATGAGAACATACATAAACGCAAGAAATGTGCCAGAAACGACTGCAGCAAGTCATGGCGTAACACCAGCAGCAGATGAGCGTGTGTCTCACTCAATGCAGGACATAACTCAACGTACATGTAACTCACTGCCAAACCCATGCTGGCCATGGCAAGTCGTACAGGACGGTGGGTGCAACATGCAACGGGCATGTTCCCAACCCGTACTCCCAAACTCACGTGAAATCTCACAGAGTGAAGTGCCCTTCTTCCGTACACGACCAAACACCTACTGGTCATGGCCAATAGTAGAAGACAACATGCACGACAGAAAACAATCACGTTCCCTACCAGTACTCCCAGGCTCAAGTGAGGTTTCACAAACTTCAGCGACGCACGCACTCTCGGACGCCTACTGGCCATGGGAGGTCGCAGGTGGAAGGAATCGGAGTGGAGTGCGGTGGTCGTCCCTCCCTGTGCTGCTAACATCGATGTGTGAGACATCAGCGCAAAATGAAGTGCACAAAGTCCACACATTTCCAAACACCTATTGGCCGTGGGAGATTCCTACTAGTAGACAGTGAAAGTCAGATCGCGTCCAGTGCCTCCGATGACCGCACTACCTAACACCTACTGGCCATTGCATATTTGAGCGCAAGACATACAAAACTGACGGTTATATATTATATGCTTCTTTGTACAATGGACGCAAGTCCGTTGGTTGGACTGCCATATTCACCATCTATTGCTCGTTCACCATCATTGAACGCAGCGGATATCTAAAATATTCTCATTAATCATGCAAATTAGCTCATGTTTGGTGTAAGGTCAAAGATAGGGTTTGTTTACATTTCTCAGCTGTTCTCAGAGTTTGACTCTGGACAACCCTCTATTTTCTTTCTATATGATTGAAACGTAAATCTGCTGCATTGGTTAGGCGAGGTAAAAGTCAAATGCAGATGTTGGTGTTGTTTAAGGTATTGGGTTGGGGCTAGGCAATTAGTTAAGGGTGGGCAACCTTATCCTTGAAGGATGCTAGAGTAGAGGCGGTGGCTGTCTCTACTGGCAGAGAGTTCCACTCCGGAATGGTGCGTGGAAAAAAATTCATTTCCCTATACAGGTTTTGCATACAGCACTGACGTAGGCCAGGGAATGCATGTGCCGTGATTGACGTTTTGGTCGGTGGATAGCAGGTATGTTTTTAGTGTTGACAGTGATGCAGCCATGATGTAGTTTGTTGAATGTTGTGAGTCTGGCACATCTCCTTCTCTCCTGGAGTGTTTTCCACTGGAGGTCTTGCCAAGAAGGCACTAATAGCAGTTATCAAATTTAGATGCATTGATTAAAAAAAAGATTAAATTGTCTACCTAAATTTTTGTAATGACCGAAGTCACCAAACCTACCATCTGTATCGGCGTCCAGTCCGTTCCTCCTGCGCCTGCGCCGACGCCTCCATCCCTCAGAGTCGTCAATCAGCGTTGTCATGACAACCATCGTCACAAGCATCATGCAAACAAACAGCCTCATGGTGGTGAGGCTTCAACGGATTTAGGGAGGGAAAAGGAAGTAGTCACAATTAGTTTATTGGTGGAGAAAGGCATATTTTTCTGGACATGTTAAAAGGCACTTTTATATGATAACAAAACAACGACTTATATTTTGGTGAAGGCAGATGCAGAAAATCAATTGCAATTAATTAAAAAATAGAATCGTTTCGCTTGAAGATGCTTTTCTTTAAGAAGCCTGTATTGCTGTACTTTGGAAGAATACATGACTGGATTGTTCAAAGAACAGCAAAATATTCAGCACAGCTTAATGCTTGAATAAAGAGAACTACACAAGCTCAAACAAAACCGGCCAGTTAGGCCAAAGGAACATTACTACATATTTTCTAACGGCAGCCACACAAATCTAGTCCTGACTGGAAACCTAGAAGATTTTCTTAAATAAAAGCATAGGGCAGGTGCATGGTTTTAGTATCTAGTTTATCTTTTGCACTTTTTGAAATAACTATCACTACGAAAGAAATCAGGTGCAAGAAAAAAGATCTTGATACTTCCAGACTTCCTGGGCAGACAGGCCAGGGCACGGTGTTTGTCCAGAGATAGAGAGGAATGAGAGGTAGGCTGGAGGGACTGGAATAAATAATCTACCGTGAACAGCAATCATGCAAATTAGAAATCATTAGAGCTAGTTGTCTGTTAATGATGTTATGGGCGTTAAATGTCTACGGGAAGACAACTCTGAAAAGAAGACTCGATCAAAAATGTGAAAAGAAATTGTCGATGTTAGGTGTGCGTCATACCAATGAGAATACAACTCTTGTAGTTAAACAAATTGCCTATGTTAGATGTGAGTGTCAAACCTACGTTTAAAAAGACAACGATGAAAGGAAGACATACATTTGTACGTCAGCGCTAGATGTTTGTCTTATACTATCCGAAAATAAAGTAATATTCCACTCATGTACTACCAGCTCAGCAATACGTATAATAATCGTAAATAATAAATTCTTACCTCTAGATACAAAGGTATTGTGCCTGTATGTTTGCTTGTGTGTCGGTAGGTATTTTAATGCAGTAGAGTTTCAGGAAGGGACTCGTGGTAGAATTTGTAAGCGACAATTGATAGTAAGGTCAAGTTAGAAATGTAAATATTCTCCGCGCAGGCTGAAGGGAATCGATGGATCCACGTATAGGTACTGCAAGTCACCTAGTTAGGGCTTGTCATGACAAGTTTTCAATGCATTACCGGTTGCAATGTTTTGTCTTAGGCCAGTTAACGGTACGTCATGTCATTTCTTTGGTTGTGCCAATGAATTCACAAAAACTCTTAAAAAACTTCCTCTATGTTTGAAGTCTCCAATTTGTTGTTGGTTATAAAAAAGTGACTAGAGGTCGTAGATTCCAAACTTCAAGTATGTAGGTAATGGTTGTGTTCACATCATCTAGCTATCAACATACCCTTGAAGTACTCTTTTACATCTTTCCAGAGGTTCTCAAATTTCTTATTTGGATGTATAAAAAAAATACAAACTGTGATAGGCTTTAATGATGTCGTCTACTGCCAGGTTACACCGTAGGTAGTGGCTGGGGTTTTGGAGATTTTTTTTTCCAAACCAAGATAAGCAGCAGGGCACAACCTACCGACAGCAATAGGCTGATGATGAGATACGTCGTTTGGACACCGCGAGATGTTGAGCCGAGGGACAGAACATGGTTGATACCATCTTCTCCCGGCGAACCTTCCTTTATTTCTTCCACATTGAGATAGCACGACAACACGTAGTTTACTCAGAAATAGTCTTCTTTCTGGTTAGCCGAACAGAGAAGGCAGGAATGCAGCAGTGTTCTCAATGACATCTACTGACTACAGACAGCCAATTTATTGAGGCACGCGATAAAACGTGATATCGTGAAAACGGTCTTTATGTATGAAGCACCCTCTGACGTCGGAGCTATTCAGCAGCTGATCTTTACATAAAGTTTTTAATAACTGTTGTGGTCTGAGCCTTTGTGTCTGACGCTGTCGCTGTCACTCATCATCATATGGTTCCGTGAATTAACAGTTATTAAAACATCCATGTTATTCATGCCTAACCGTTTACGAGACGGTAGACCGCGGTTCCGATCCCCCCGACATAGTTGAGGTCCTGGAGAGTGGCAGTCTCCACAGGACGGCATCGTCAAGCCGTGTGGGGGAGGGGGGCTGTGCCGCGACCGGCATCGTACATGTACGAATCTCCAAATATTTGAAATATACAGTGAGATAAGCGACCAAACCTTATACATTGCTCACTGGCTGAACAGGTTGTATAAACCAGAAGTATATTAGTAGCGAATATACCTGTAGAAGTAACTTTTAATGCTGCAAAGTATGAGCCATCTAGGTGCATGCCCGGAGTGATATGCAAATTAAAAAGAATGTTTTCGTCTTGTGACAAAGGCCCGTATATGATAGACCAAAACTGAGAACTAAATACACGCTTACCAGAGATACTGGGAATCCAATATATGTGCTACACGCCACCACATTTTATTGCATTGCAACTACATGACGAACTAGATGGGAATATTACAGAAAATGACAATTCGCAACTAGTGGATGTGATACATAACATCAATTCACAACTAGTTATGTGGGTCAGCGTATACGGAATACATTACATCAATAACAATAGCGAAGAGCTACAGAATAAAGGTATATACTGTTAAGATATTAAAGGTCATTGAATGAGAAAACCAGACAGACGTCGGAAGATGGGGGTAGGCCAAATTGCTTCATACCTTGTATATATAATGGATATTTGGAACCGTGAACAACCATATAAATGGAACCCTCCAGCTATTTTCCATTATGGAGTTCTGGGACCCCCTCAGAGGCCCTCGAAAATCAAACAATTCTTGGTTGAAAATTACAGAAATTGCAATGGCTACCCTGATAATTCTGATAAAGATATTAACATAAGTTTTATTTTCCCTTATAACATGGGTTCCTTAGTTTCAAGGACCAAAAGTTGAAGATTAAATATTGATATTAAGAGAGTACAAAGAGGGATTTTAGAAGCAATAAAAGCAGAATTTTATCTCTTTAATTTAATTAATTTTTATTGGGCATTATCTCAAATGGGCAGTGGCATTGGTGAATGGTTGGTTTTATTGTTGCTGGAGAGAAAAATATTTACTGATTTAAAGACATGAGTTCCACGACCTCATATATTCGCCAAATCATGCTAACATTTACAACTGAAGAATTGTAAATATTTCTCATTTAATGCAAATAATATATTTATTTGGATTAATTATATCATTCGATCATATTCTTCACCGAATTACAGTCGGGATTTTCGAGTGTTGGACAATGATGAATAAGCTACTGACGTCTCTGATGTCGAGTAAGTTATGGCTTTTTTATGTGGAAACCGTCAATTATACTAAAAAAAAAACAGAAATGTTCATTTCACGGCGGTCTGTTCCTTGGGTAAAGTTTCCATTCTGAGGAAGGGTATCAGGTTACAGGGGCTCCCGCACGAGGTTTCCGTGGAGCCAGTCTCAGCGGCAAGTCTTTTTTAACAGTTTCACAGGGACTCTCTTGTCCAAATGAAAAGGAATTCGCACTGCTCATACATTAAATGTTGTTCTTTTGATTACAGAGCTAAAATGTCCGTGAAATGACTCTCAAGCGCGTTGCATGCTTATTAAAGAACAACTATACTAATACTAACCAAACAACTGATTTAAACCGGCCCCAAATTTTCCCCAAATTCCAAAATTTTTGCTAATTCTAAAACATTGTAACAAAATTGAGATTTGAGTCGGACATTTTTTTTTAATTTCGAAGTTAAAGTGTTCTTAAGGTGGAAAAAAATCGAAGAAAAATGCATTTTTAAACTTTCAAGACCAATAATTCGAGAATGCCACCGTCTTTAAAAAACAACAACATCCGACACAGACCGAGATTTTTGTCTTGTCTTCAATTTAAAATGTTTTTGAGGTAAGTTTAATTTGTTTTTGGTTGCGATTGAAATACAATGTTTGCACGCATGTCATGCAGCGTGGATATGGGGAGTGGGTTATTTATATCCACTTAAACAAGAATTACGATCTTCAAGGTCACCCACGGTGACGGCCGTAGCTTCGTTACATGTTACATATCCACTACAAACTGATGGCATAGACGTACTGTCCAGAAATTGGTTTTTATTTGTAAAAAGGTGGCTTTCTTTTATTAGGAGTCACTCATGTAAAAAAGGGCTTGAAGTCGCAGGTTTTCTGCACATGACCGTAGGTGACCCCGAAATCGAACGCATGGTCGGTTTGAATAACGTCAGATCGAACGTGATTCGGTTCGAAAAAAAGTTGGAACATTTGGGCCCAAATTTGACCACCGTGATTTTGGCTCGCTCCACGTATGGATATGGGCACATTTAAAATTGGATAAAAACTAAAATGGAATTTCACATATTATTGTTGCTTTCCAGGATGTTACTCGGTAGATCCCTTACAGAAGTATTGTCTGAATTCACTATATGGTATATAATGAAAAGGCTTTGAAGGAGGATAAACAGGACTCCATATATACAATAAAATATAATGCAGAAGCCACATGTGTGTGGCTACACGTAGTTTAATGGGCCCTCCAGAAACAAAAGCATACAATGGTCGAGAACATGAGACAATTTCGGCTATACAAAAGTATACCTTAACGTCATTAACTTTTTTATCATTGTCCAAAAGCCGAAAGAAAAATCCCTGTTAAGACCCTCAATACAACTCGCGTTATGTGCGGCCAAAATTTTTGACGTTTGTTTTTGAATCAGTAGATGTTTCTCTCTCCAGCAATAGAAAAACCATTCATCAAAGCCACTGCCGATGTGAGATAATGCCCTTAAAGTGCCTACGACACCAAAATACAACATTTTCTTATCATCTGCAACATAAAATAGTGAAACGCAATGACCTTAAGACCACACATGCACCCTTATGATAGTTTTGAATATCGAACCATTAGGAAATACAGTTTCACGATCTAATGCCTTCGCCAAATGATGTTTACCTTGCGACTGACGACTTGTAAATGTTTTCATCGATTTTCATTTGCATGAATTATATCAGTAGATATTATTTTTCAACCAATGACAATCTTATCTTAAAAAAGAAGGCTATTATAGCATCTCCTCACGATTGATGCGAGGTCCTAATCTGAATAAGCTATGTTTGATGATGTTCACCTTCACATAAGTTCCAAATGACACAAGTATGAATATCCTTGCAGTTACTACAATGGAATTATAGGATTTTCTCATTAATTATGCAAATTAGGTATTCTTTTACATAATTATTATCTGCCGATGTTACCAAATATCAAGGCAGTTTGTTCAAACACAGAGAGAAAGAGAGAGAGAAGGACTCACACACACGCGCGCGCGCACGCGCACACACACGCACACGCACACACGCACGCACGCACTCCCCAAAACATAATCTTCTTGGCGAAGGTAACCATGCTTCCAGCTCAGGCCAGTTTTTATTCCTGCCGACTTAATTCAATTAAACGTTAGCGCTTCACACACGAAGCGCTTCACACATTCTTTCGCGACATGGGTCCGTCGTAGTGCGCGGTAAAAAGGCGACGAAAGGGCTTCGAGGGTTCAGCTTTACGTTCACAATTCACATAATCTGCTTCAAAAAAAAGTTCACATTTCACATAATCTGCTGCAAAATGACATTAACTATATTTACATGGCTGAAAAGTTTAAGAAGTGGTGTGTTTTGGGTGAAAACTGATTTCGGAACCGAGACTTACTTCCGTGCGTCGGTTTGACCCAGATTGATCTTTCCTGCGTTCTGTGGGCGCTGTTGCTATGCCTCGCGCGGCGGGGTATTTCAAACATCTCAGTGTTAGGATTTTCTTTATAATTTTCTTAATGATACATAAGGGTTTTCTCTTTCCGACAATATCGGTCCTTATGGCGGCTGAATTAATCTAACGGGTTTAATTCCACGTGAACCTGGCCAATTTCTCGCAATGTCTTGACTTCAAATTGACTTAAAATTTGACGATTTTAACAAGTCGGTACCTTCAGCTAAAACCCCCCTTCTGTATATACATGACTGTTATCATGTCACTTATTATATTGCATGTGGTAGCTGCGTTCATTCAGCTTCTCATACCAAGTTGAACAGAAAGCACTAATAAACTGACCAAAAATGCTAATGTTTGGGAGGTCATAGCATTCGCTGTCATTTTGCAATGCACGAAATATCTACATGGTTGTAGTAGGCAAATCCTGTTGATATGACAAGGTATAACATGTAGGTCTAAGGTCTTTTTGTTGCACTATATGAAGTTGTTTACACCCATGCAGCGGGGTCAAATCTTGACCCGGCATATGCCGTATCTAAGAGAATAACGCGTCCTTCAGTGACCTGTGGTTCGGCTGAATGTACTAGTGTATATTTAACCCTCAAACCACCGTAGGTTTTTTGCGACGAATCTTACCGTATGGGGTCAAAACTGACCCCATTATGTTTTGCATGAATACAGTTTTTTGTGTGACTCTTTTTGTGATTTATATGTATGTATAGTTTCATTGATCTATGAGGGACAGTTTGACATAATAAGGTGTGAATAATTTCTGCTCTATATCATAATTTATTTTGTTTCAAGAAGAGGCATACAGCCAGCCATGTTGATGACCTTTGACCCCAATTCCATTGGCAAAAATATCATCTGGGAGAAATATCTGGGGCAACAAAAGACTCACATGTGTTAAAAAGGCATAACATTTCCTTGGGGTCAATTTTGACCCCACTGGACCACGCATAAACTTTCTAGGATAACTCAATCAATAATCAGCCAATCTTAGTAAAAACGTATGAGAAGTTATAAGACATACATACAAACAAAGTCATATGAGGAATTTCGTTTTCGACAAGAAATGTCGAAATGGCACATATTTATATACGCTTGGGGCCAATTTTGACCCCATACGGTGGTTTGAGGGTTAAGCACTGTTTGCTTCTCAAAATGATATTTTTGCCAGGTTCGCACCGGCTACCATTTAAACTCTGACGTCACTACCGGGTTAGCTAACGTTTGATTTAATTATGTCGCCGCAGGAATGAAGAGCTGGTATGAGCTAGAAGTATGATTCTCTATGGCTCGATGTTCAATACTATCAAAAGGGTGTATATGTGGTGTAAATCTTTATGTTCATTGTGTTACACTATTTCTAGTTGCAGATGATACGAAAATGTGGTACTTTAAAGAGAAAATTTTACTTTGATTTGTTATGATAAACCCCTAGCACACTCTCTTAATTTCAATATTAATCTTTATCCACGGTGGTAACATTTGGGCCCCGATCTCCCCACCTGCTTTAGAACACGAACCATGTTCGAATGACGTAATTCGAACCGAACGGTGTTCGATCCGGGGTCCCCCGCGGTCACCCGCGTGTTCAGGCCCTTTTTTACACGGGTACCGCCAAACAGAAAAAATATCACATTTGCACAAAATATAAACAGTTTTCTGGACAGTCCATCTATGCCGTCATTTGTAGTGGACATGTAACATGTAACGAAGTTGTTGCCGTGATCGTGGGTGACCTTGAATGTCGCAATACTTGTACACGCTGGCATGAATGTCCCCCTCTTCATATCGTGCCGCATGACATGCGTGCAAACCTCGAGCAAGATTGGAAGCATGGAGAGTCCAACATACCTCATTGACGGCTCAAAATGACGGTAACGGTTTTTCCAAGGCTTGTGTCTTAGGGATTTTTGAAAAATGCCCCCGATTTTGAATTATGGGTAATTGAGTGCGAAAAATGTCAAAAAATGCCATTTTTTCACCTATTTGTCGAAAAAAACTACACTTCAAATCAGAAATTAAAAAATTCCTAAGGCACAGCTTTTGATATTATCCCTAGCCGTCGAAAAATATAAAAATTAGGTATTTGGGATAATATATGTAGCCAATCTTGCTCAGTGTTTGCCTAAAAACATGGCACTCCGCAAACGCGAAAAAAATCGACTTTCGTAGCGAAATTATGAAAAATCAGCCATTTAACGTAAAAATCAAACATCAAAAGTATGTAAAGGCGATAATTTTATTTTATTCAGACCACATTTTCCCTTCCATACCATTTGTTTATTTTCAAATATTTTACGGTTAGCCCAGAAATTGCGTCTTGTAACCCGATACTTTTTCGAACGCCCCTAGCAATGGGAAAGAATACCGTAGCAACAGACCACCGTGATCTTTCGGTCCGTAAAACAAAGAAACCCATGCTTATAACTGGAAATATAAAACTTATGTTCATATCTTATCAGAATGATCAGGTTAGCCATCGCAATTTTAGCAATTTTCAGCCATAAATTGTTTGATTTTTGAGGGTCCCCGATGCGGGTCCCAGAACTTCCTAATTAAAAATACCTGGAGGGTTTTAATCATATGGCCGTTTATACAGTTCCACATACCTATTATACATACAAAGTATGAGTCGATTAATAATCGGCCGTCCCCCATCTTGCGACCTCAATCGTATTTTTTTCCTGTTTTATCGTGCAATGACTCTAAAATATATTTGGTTTAAGTCTCAGTAACTGCTGACTCACTAGATTTCGACACATATATTTAGCTGAATGAATATTAATGTAGAACTACAAATACATGTAAGCAATCCTTCATATATCTGCACATTAATTAAAGTTTCGAGTCTACAACCACGTTAAAAATGTCAGTAAATTCTTACTACAAACAGACTGAACAGGAGACACTAAATGTGTATCTTCTAGAAATCGCTGTCTACAAGCGTGAATGCTTCTCCAACACAACACAGTTAATTGCTCTGCAGATTTTTTTTTTTTTTTTTACAAATTTGCTCAAAGCAAAAACACTTCAAAGCATTGGACTAATTTCGGGTGAATATGATAATCGGAACTCCTAACAGACTGAACAAAAGACACTAACTGTGTATCTTTCAGTAATTATTCAAATTCTCTGCACAAGCGTGAATACGTCTCCAATACAACACAATTAATTACTATGCAGGATTTTTTTCTTCTTTTTCTGTTTACAAATTTGCTCTGAGCAAGGCCAGAGACCACTTCTAGGCATTGCACTAATTTCAGGTGTCTAGAACAACATCTCTTCTCCTGAAGTTAGGTAATAAATATCAATATCCGAGACAAGCTCGACTTACTGTGACTGACGACTAAACAATGGGATCCAATAGGATTTGGATCTACAGGACTGTTTTGAATATTGTAATCGGAACTACAAACAGACTGAAGGAGAGACACTAAATGTGTGTATTTTAGGAATCGGTCGAGTGCTCTCTACAAGCGTGAATACTTCTCCAACACAACACAATTATTATGCAGGATTTTTCCTTTCTTACTTTTACAAATTTGCCTAGAGACCACTCCTCCACATCAAACTAATTTTGGGTTCCTCACTCCCTAAGTGATAAACCGTAACATCAATATTCGGGACAACTTTGACTCACTGAGAGTGAGAACTAACGGACCCAATAGGATTTGAATTTAAGGATCGTTTTGAATATTGTAGTGGGAACTCTGCAACGACGAAGTACTAGGCTATGGAAATAAGCAATATAATATGGTACAAAGCCATCCCCACACCTACTTCGTTTTTGTAATGAAAGGATGAATACGTAATCCTCGTACGGTACAAGAGCTTTACAACATCATGTTAAGAAAAGCAAAGTTAACATATTGTGATTCCAGGTTGAATGGATCATGACTGTGAAACAATTCTGTCTTACATGTACAGCTGACAAGTGAATAAACAAGCCTACCTCTGCCCTTGTGGATAGGCGATGATACGCTGGTCCTCCTCCTAATCCCCAATTCTTCCTGATCTAAACTCTTTATTGTCCCTATTTCAGATGGAAATGTATTTTCAATGTACGTCGACATGTACGTTAATGCACACAGTTGTCCTTTTGCAGTTCTGTCCCGGGTTTGTCTACATGTATTGCACAGTCTTGTTTCGTTTAATACTTTTTACGACAATCCGTATTTCGGCGTCTCTTCTTCAGGGTTGACCTTTGTTGTACTGGCTTGTGTCTTCCCCCCATGCCAGCTTCGGACGCGCGGGTGGGTGCTCCAAAGTGTGTCTGCCGGTGTCGGTGTCCAGAGTTAGTGTAGGGACGTCTGATTCTTCGGCATCCGTGTGCACTTGTCCGGGTAGGGTTGCCACCATGTCCTCCTGTCCGGGACGTGGCGTTGGTTCAGCGTGCACCTCTGCCTGCACTGTCAGCTGGAACGGTCGCCCTGGTGCGGTCTCACGGCCACGGTGTCCTGTACGAGGCGCTAGCCCGTAGATCGTATCCGCCTGGGTTGTCTGCTTTTGTGCTTGGTCGGAAGGCATGGACTTCGCCGCCGGCTGCATGATCAGGCCCTCTGCAGAGGTTTGAGCTGGCGCTGATTCTGAGGCCGGTGCACCGTGCCCAGGACCGGTGATAGCGGCCAGCTCCGCGTCGTCCTGCCGCCGTGCTGGTACCGCCGGTGGGTTAGGGTTGGTCGGCCATCCGCACAGCTCCCTACAGGCCCGACGAAAGTCTGGGAGCCGAAAGCTGTAGATGATGGGGTTGGCCATGGATGATAACGTCAGGTACAGGAGGATGGCCACGCGTTCGGCGATGATCAGGGCATGTTGGGACATGTGTTCCTCACTGATCACAGCTCGCATCATGGCTATGCGGAAAATGGTAGTGGTAAAGGATGCGGTCAAAACAATAGCATGCGGCACCATCACTTTGAATGCCTTGATCTGGAACACCCAAAGATCGCGGTTCTCATCCCTTTCCTGCTGTCTCCTGGCTTCCTTGAAGACACGGTAGTAGAACATTAGGACGGAGAGAGCAACAAGCAATATGAATAGTACGCCCATGCTTCTGAAGATGGCAGATAAGGAACCACTGTGCACAGGCTCGGCCTCACAACGCAGGCTGTATTTGGGCAGTCCGCCGAAAACCACAGGCGCTAGCCCGAAGCAAAGGGAAAAGGCCCTGAACGCCAAAATGCCCCGGACCACTCGTTTTGTGGTGACTTTGGTATGGTAGTGTAGGGGATCACACACAAAGTAGTGCAGGTCTACTGCCATCATGAGGTATGTCCCATACATAGATACCAAACATGTGGGCGCAACCAGGACTTCAGACGAGCACCACACCTGTCCCCCGCTGGCATCTTGCTGGAAAAGTGCGTAGATACGGACGGGAATCAGGGAACCAGTGAAGATAATGTCGTCTACCGCCAGGTTACACCGTAGGTAGTGGCTGGGCTTTTGGAGATATTCTTTCTTCCAAACCAAGAAGATGAGCAGCAGGGCACAACCTACCGACAGCACCAGGCTGATGATGAGATACACCGTTTGGACACCGCGAGATGTTGAGCCGAGGGACAGAACATGGTTGATTCCATCTTGTACTGGCGATCCTTCCATTTCTTTTTCCATATTGATAGCACAAAACACGTAGCTTACTCAGCAATAGTCTTCTTCTTTCTGGTAAGCAGAACAGAGAAGGCGTCAGTGCAGCGGTGTGCTCAATGACATCTACTGAGTAAAGACAGCCAATTTATTGAGGCGCGCGATAAAACGTGATATCTCAGCAAGAAAAAATGTTATTCAAAACAGCCTTTGTATATGAAACACCCCTCTGACGTCGGAGCTATACAGCAGCTGATCTTTACATGAAGTTTTTAATAACTGTTGTGGTCTGAGCCTTTCTTTGTGCCTGATGCTGTCGCTGTCACTTATCATCAGATAATTACGGAAAGGAACAGTTTAACGGTTATTGAAGCATTCTTGCTATTCACCTCTGACGTGTAGCGCAGTTAAAACGGTTATTAGAACATTCCTGTTATTCACGCCTGATGTAAAGCGCGGGATAGCATCTCACAATGAAAAACATCGAAAATGTGTCGACATAAAAGTTTCCAGCAACAGCGGTTATTAGAAAATTCTTGCAGTTATTAGATATTAGAATATGAATGCACATCATTAGGACAAACATCTGGGAATAGCAACAACAATTTCGTCGATAAAATGACCAGCGGAAGAGTAGCTCAACTGTTTATTTCAGCTAAACTGGTTCGAGACCCCTATCATTTTTTTTACTTTCTTATCCCATGATGGGATGGAATATAGTATATACAGTATGTCAGAAGGTTCTGTCTATGCAACTTAAAACCCCATTTTCTATAATAATATTATTATAAAATGACAGGTTGTCCCTTTTAAAAGCCTTTCCGCACTGTACCACCAATTTAGTGCTTGAAAAGTTGCATCTTCTACATTAATGTTTAAAAATCTCTGAGCTGAAACGGTAGTTGAACTCTTTATGTCAGTGGAAATGTCTTTTTTGAAGTGTACTTGTGGAGACGTGCCCTTGTTGCTCATCAGACCGGTGTAGCACTTCTGTGGGTCTCTTATTATGCTTAGGTCCCATTTCCAAACCGGGGCCCGGTAGGGTTGTTTCCATTAACGAAAAATCAACAATAATAAAAAAAAAATATACGGAAATAGTTACCGTTATTAATTTCTTAAACTTTTTTGTGCTTTGTTGTCTTTTAAATCATACTTTTCGCTCCATAAGACTGCCCGGGCCCCGATTTGTAAATTTGATCTTAGCTTTACTCGGGTCCGCTTTTTCGACACCGAACCATCCGATCCTTTCAAAAGTACACCTGCTTACTGTTGGCGGGAAACTTGGGTCTCTTGTCGTTCAAGGCGACGGCCAGGATTAACTTTTCGTTATATGTTTTTAGCTATATGTGTCCTGTTTTGCTTTCTCTTCTTCTGGGATATGAGGTTTCACTTACACTTCAACTAAGTCTTATGAATGCACACTTTTTAACGTCTTGTAAAGTAGAATAACTGTTTCAATTTATGATTTTCTTAACTCAAATAAAGGTTGCAAGATTTAAATAATCGTTCTAGGCTTATTAAACCATTAAAAGTAAATCAGACTATCTCGTTGGTTGTGGCATTAAATTCATTAAAAGTCTTTAAAATACTTTTTAAAATCTCCGATTTCTTGTTGATTGTATAAAACTATTAACAAGAAATTGTAAGTTTGAAACTTCCTGGATTGTTTGTGTTCGCGCATCTAGCTATTAAAGTACCCTTGAAATACCTTTTAAATAGTTCCCAGAGGTTTGAAATCTCCAATTCGTTGTTGCTTGTTTGATAAAAGATAGAATATGTGATAGGTTCCTTTTTATCCATGGGATATGAGTTTAGGAAAACTTTGAGTATGATAACATTTACCCAGTCTTATTGAAAGTAGGAAGCTAAAATTTCACCAGCCTCTAACTTTAACACTTTATAAGTCTTTTTTATATGTGACATATTAGCACCGTAAGCGTCTACTTCTATCACAGAACCACCATAGTCCTCATCAAGTTGTTGTCTCCCAAAGTTTACTTATTTCAAGTGTTGCCAATGTTTCTCCAAGTAAACTTGGTATGATTCTGTCATTAGAAGGACATTGTTTGTCTGTACATTGTATCGCAATCACTAAAATAATAATAAAAGTAATAAAAGGTTTGGGTAGAATGACACCAGTTTAAAACTCATCAAATCATTTTGTTTCTTGGTCATGCTGGGATGGTGCTGGTGTCTTTCGAGGCCCGCCCCTGTAACTCCTAAATTACTTATCCTATGACCACCAAATTTTCACAGGATAGTGTACTGCCGACATAAAAGTTGGCGCGTTCCACAAAAGACCCCCGCCCGCCCGAATAGCCTTTTAATTAACCCCTCTCTCCCTCTATCGACATAGTATTACATATGTTCATTGTTTTCTAAAATCAAATCAAATTATTCAAGGATTGAAAAATAGAACCTCCTGACTCCTGTCTTTTTGCGGTATATTTGAAACATGCTTTCAAATTTGAATTCATTTTTACCCATACTGTGGAAGTACTTAATTTATTCCTTCCCTTAAATCCGCTTGCTATGACATACGTCCAAACATTGTACTTAAAACTCTACACTAAATAAAATCAAATAAACTCATTGAGAACTTAAATGGTTTGCAACTGATAGTTTTGGGTTGTGTAACAGTGGATAATTTTATGCCAAAGATGTATATTGAACCTCGTTGATAATAGATACTTATAAATTGTGTATCCCAGACATGACAGCTATAGCTAGCATTTATCTTCTGCCAGATTTAACAGGGACTGATTGTATATAAAGTCTGATGGATTGATGTAGAAAAGGGTTCTGTATTCGTTTTGTTCTTGCTGGGGGTGGGATGAAGATGGTGTGCTTGTTTAAAAGTGACCATTAATTTTACATGTACGTAGATCTGGAGAGAGGGGCAATGTGTATGACTAACAAGAATTATTTACCAGTAATTACCTCACATCTCCATAAAACATGGTTCCCTCAAGACAAATAACATATTTGATGTGAAAGTCCAATACTTTGGCAATGTTTCATTTCAATATGTTATCGTAAATTATGCAAATGACCTCTACATAAACATAATGCACGCATGGTGTTGTAAACTATTAACTAACTTACACATGTCACAAGTATGAAATTCCCATCATTACACTAAGGAATTTTTAGATTAATTATGCAAATGAGGTCCATATTTGCAAAATTGGTACCTGTTGATATTCTACCTGCGATAGATTATGAAGTCCTATTATGTAACACTGGAATTAAAGAATTTCCTAATTTATTATGCATATTAAGTCCTAATTTGCACAATTTTCATCTAATTATGTACATCTCTATGTTGGCTACCTACATGCCAAAAATCATGATAATACGTTGCTCCTTTCTGAACTTATCTGCTCTTAAAGATTACGCCGTCCCCTACAGTTCCAGCACAAGCTGCTAGGTGGACCAAACCCACACCACTTATTCATGACTGAAAAGCTATCTGCCACCAAAAAATCAAATCCCCCCCGGTCTAGATAGGGTTAAGAGAAGAGAAAATGGTAGAAAAGGTAGAAATGATATATTAGTTTCCCTAAATATGGGTGTTGGATTATGAAAACTACGCCGGCCGATGCATTGGGCAATCGTGCATTGGGCAAGGGAAAACAGCTGTGCAGGACATGGACTGCTTAATGACTATTCCCTCTGGGACTTTCTCCCTCTAGGACAGCCTGTAGCCCACGTGTTACAATGTACTATAGTCTTATCATGGAAAGTAACTGAATTATAGAATTATTTCATTAATTATGCAAATTAGATCACAATTTGCATAATTGCCATCTCATTATGTCAAGCATCACTTAAGCTACCTACACACCAAATATCAGGACGATCCGTCGACCGGTTATTGAGTTATCCTACTTTAAATATTTTCATACAAATGCTCCTGCAGTTCCAGAGCAAGCCGCCAGGGGTTCAAACTTATATCACTTCTTCCCGAGCACAAGAGCTATCTGCCATCCAAAAATCATGACCCTAGCTTGTCCAAATCACCATATATCAAAACCGGAAGTTCCGCTGCAGTACCATAACGAGCCGCCAGGGGGCCCGTATTCCTATCACTTCTAGGTCTCACCAAGACCTACCCACCTACCAAATATGAAGACAATCTATTTAAGCCTTCTCGAGTTATACTGTTGACAGACGCACACACAAACGCACGCCCCCGAAAACATACCCTTCTTGACGAAGGCAATTAAAGAGAAATCTGTACCGACATAGCACAAGAACAGCTGGGTAGTTCTCTAGCGCAAGCATGGTGATAAATTTCTCACCCACATGTGGGTCTAATTAATATAAAAATAGCGGAGTTGGCGGGCGATTCGTGCGCGGGGAACTATGATTTGCAATCTGTACTTCGTATCTATTTGCTACGGTGCAGAAGCAGCAAGAACACGTACCGTTCTATGTGCCACTGGGAATGAGAGTTGAACTCTAGATCTGTGAATAATAAAGATTAAAACTCACAGTTGGCCTGGTCCTTGGCCTAGTGACGTCTGTCAGCGTTTATCGTTCCCATGCTTGCTTGTACCGCAAATGAACACACGTGACTTGATCAAGAGCTATGATTCGCCAATACGCGAAGTTCTGGGAACGAGGGTAACCTCTGACCTCTTGCGCCTTTTTCCGCGAAGTTCATCGTGTGTTTACATCCCAGTTTATATTATCCGTCAATAGTTCTGCTAGTCTGAGAACAAATTCTTCTTCAACGGAATGAGGGACAAACGGGGTGTATTCAGGGGCGCATGCCTCTCCTGTTCACAATGCGATGAGTTCGAGGTAGACGAGGGTGGGAAGACGTCTTGTGGATATTGTGGCTGCCCGCCTGCGAGTCACAGTAGACCAGCTAGTGTCACCGCGTCCACGCCAGAGGATGCGACTTCGCCCGACGCAAACAATGCGTTCCACAAGGTAGGGAACCCATATCTATTTCACCCATTTGACGATTCAGAAGACCGATAGGATTCTCTATTGAAATTTCAGCTTGGAGTATTATTTATAAAAGATACAATTGTGATACTGGCTTATCTTCAAGGTGATAATTTGCAACCACTTTCTACCCGGCCCGCATCTGTGAATAATTCACATATGCTCACATTGTGTCCGACGGACCTCTTCATACTTCTACGAAAATTTAGTAAAGAAAGTAAAATCAAAGCAGTCCACAGCAGGGAGGTCAAATCTTCTCCATTGACTTTTAAATATGACTATTCCTATACAGCCCGGGAACAATGTCAGTAGCGACCAAGTGTTTCGTTCTTTTATTGAATAATTTATAAGTACAATTGATGCACACTTATACAGAGAAACACCAAAAATGGCATATTGCGTTGCAGTTGTCAGCAGAGAGAAAGAGAAAACTAGGCTGGACGGAGCACGCAACACAGGGCAAGACATAATACGCCAACAACATTCTACCAGCTTTCTACCACCACTTCTACCGCGTTTGCTTAGATGACGAACTCTTCGCAAAACGATTCTATAACGAGAGAAACCGCCAGTTTCCCATTACACAGAAAGAGAAAGAACTGACTGATCGTGTTGACTTTGTGATGGGCAACAACCCAGCCGCTGCTGGTAGGTTTCTCAGGGAGAACTTCCACGTGAAGGGGGAGCAGGACAGCCACACCATCCAGCGGAACATAAATAGCCTCAAACAAGTACAAGAAGAGGCGGCCAAGATAGAGAAAGCCTTACAGGACAATGACAATGGCTTGTTCAAGCCAGGGGGGCTCTTTCTCAGACAGAGTAGAGAGCCTCACCACAGTTTTAACACCCTGTACTTAGAAAAGCTTGCGAGCTTAAAAGGCTCTGCGTCTGCTACCGAGACGAGACGTTACAGTTCTTGGAAAGGTACTGTAACAGTAATTGTGCATGTCAATGTCCTTTGCGAATACGCTTTGTCATAGGACATTTTTGTACCGGTCTTTGATCCAAAGTTAAACTGGGTCGCGCTGTCGTGAATAGTGGACTGATAAATAGCTGTAGGCGGCAATTATGTATAATTACTTCTGATCACAAGAGATGCAGTCTTCTTCTACTAATTAAAAATATTTGCATACCAGTAGGGGAAGTAGAAACAGACAATTTAGCATTTTCATGAAGTATGTCTACTTGAAAATGCCTGTACTAACATCCTTTCTAAATCAAAGAACAAAAAAGAAGGGTGACACGTTACTATTTAATGACTATACTACATCATATTCAGTTTTATTCAGAGCAGTAGCTAACTCTAAAGGTGTTAAGCCTATAATTTAGACAAAACCAGTTGAGTCACTTTTTAATAGGTTGGGAGGGTAATCGATTTAATTACTCCCAGCGTTCTGCGAGTGTTAACCGTCTGAGGCATTCCAGTTTAATTCTTCAGCAAAACCGGCATCTTTTTGCAGACTCTGAGGCAAGGTGAGTTTCGCTCCTTGGTTTGAATCTGCTCATCAGATGGCCACCGGACGGGTTGTTAAGTGGGGTATAGTGGTAAAATGTTACGCGTTAATGCCAAGGTAAGCCAGCCAGGCATGGCTACACCTTACGGCAGCAAAAAGGGTCGAAGACTAGCCTTGGTGCCGACCCTGCGCGACACGATACGCCCTTCGGCCTGGGCCACATGCCACACGCCCCGCGATTCCATTGTTGGCACCGGCGGTCTAATTTATCTCTCGCGTGGGGATCGATAATTGAAGGAAGGGTGACAACTCCGAGAGGGGGGCATTTTGGGCAGATACCCGGTCGACGAAATCAGTGAATTTTCTTTCTTTAGTCTAAGCGGCTAGGTCTGGCATCCAAGCTAGTCAAAAGCGTGCGACCAGTGTGTTGGTAGTTTTAGCGTTTCTACCGACCCAGTCTTGTTTAGAATGTTAGCATTAGTTTTTTTTTACCTTTTATGTTGTACTAACATCCTTTCTAAATCAAAGAACAAGTAAGAAGTGTGCCACATTACTATTTAATGACTATACTACATCATATTCAGTTTCATTTAGAGCAGTAGCTAACTATAAAGGTGTTAAGCCTATAATTTAGACAAAACCAGTTGAGTCACTTTTTAATTGGGTGGGAGGGTGATCCATTTAATTACTCCCAGCGTTCTGCGAGTGTTAACCGTCTCCGGCATTCCAGTATAATTCTTCAGCAAAACCGGCATCTTTTTGCAGACTCTGACGCAAGGTGAGTTTCGCTCCTTGGTTTGAATCTGCTCAGATGGCCGCCCGACGGGTTGTTAAGTGAGGTTTAATGGTAAAATGTTACGCGTTAATGCCCAGGTAAGCCAGCAAAAAGGGGCGAAGGCTAGCCTTGGTGCTGACCCTGCGCGACACGATACGCCCTTCGGCCGGAGCCACACGCCACACGCCCCGCGATCCCAGTGTTGGCACCCCGGGTCTAATTTATCTCTCGCGCGGGGATCGATAATTAAAGGAAGAGTACGTACCAACTCCGAAAGGGGGGCGTTTTGGGCAAATACCTGGTCGACGGAATCAGTAAATTTCTTTCTTTAGTCTAACCGGCTAAGTCTGGCATCCAAGCTAGCCGAAGTCGTGTAACCAGTGTGTTGGTAGTTTTAGCGTCCGCCATAGAGGCAGTACACATGTATAGGGGACTGTCTGGATAAAATTCGCGCCTTCTTCATACTGCTAGGGTCACATTTCCAGACCGCTTGGAAATGTGACCCGAAATCCACCGACTATGTACACATTTGCTACTCCCCAATCCACGGGCTTTTTACTGTCAACAAAAGTGGCAGTGTTTATTAGTGACCTTGGTATGCTTTGTGTGGTAATGCTGTTTCTTGTCAGGCCAATCAACTTCATGCAAGGTCTTCACTTTCGGACTTTCGGATAATGGAATGCAGGAATTTAATGTTTGTGTACTGTGGGTATGTCTAGGCATGCATAACTACATGTGGCGCGTGGAATTTGACCCCAAACAGTAGTCTACACTTTGTGTTTTGGACCTGTTCGCCTACTTTTTGGCTGATCCTGGCCCTTTACCATGTGAATCGTTACAGTTCTTGGAAAGGTACTGTAACAGTAATTGTGCATGTCAATGTCCTTTGCGAATACGCTATGTCATATGACATTTTTTACCGGTCTTTGATCCAAAGTTAAACTGGGTCACGCTGTCGTGAATAGTGGACTGATAAATAGCTGTAGGCGGCAATTATGTATAATTACTTTTGATCACAAGAGATACATTCTTCTTCTACTAATTAAAAATATTTGCATACCAGTAGGGGAAGTAGAAACAGACAATTTAGCATTTTCATGAAGTATGTCTACTTGAAAATGCCTCTGTCTGACTCATCCAGGTATCCACCACGCGCGGTATATATATATTTTTTTGTAACTAGAGTTCGGACGTATAGAATTTCCTCATTAACTATCAAAATTCAGTCTTCCTTTGCATTCATAACATGAATTGATTTTTTTCCAGCTGGTAATAAGTTATAACAGTGGTTTCCAATAAAATCTTAAAGAACAAAATTGTTTTCCAACATTTTATTATCAATTATGCAAAAAAAGATTCTAAAATTGTCTGAAATTTTATAATTTATGATCAACTTTACTTAACTTCAAAATGCAGTATAAAATTTACGGAATTAATCACTATGCAAGAAAATCATCTTGTCGCTGAAATTAGGTCTTCTCTTCTTCGCAAGCTCCGAAGAGAACTGTGTTTCCCGTCTATTTCACAGACAAACACACACAAATGGGGTAGTGAGCTCACCGTCACGAACAAAAAGGATAGTAAGTGGGTAGAAGGGGGTAACAGAAAGGCGGCAACTGGGGAGGTATGGAAGATGGTGATGCATGGGAGAACAACAGTAATTGTGCAAGTCAATGTCCTTTGCGAATACGCTATGTCATATGACATTTTTTTTACCGGTCTTTGATCCAAAGTTAAACTGGGTCACGCTGTCGTGAATAGTGGACTGATTAATAGCTGTAGGCGGCAATTATGTATATTATTACTTCTGATCACAAAAGATGCAGTCTTCTTCTACTAATTAAAGATATTTGCATACCAGTAGGGGAAGTAGAAACAGACAATTTAGCATTTTCATGAAGTATTTCTACCTGAAAATGCCTCTGTCTGACTCATCCAGGTATCCACCACGCGCGGTATACATTAATTTTTTTGTAACTAGAGTTCGGACGTATAGAATTACCTCATTAACTATCAAAATTCAGTCTTCCTTTGCATTCAATACATAAATTGATTTTTTTCTAGCTGGTAATAATTTTGATTGATGGTCTTAATCATCATCATCGGTCGGCAGCTGCGCAGGCGACTGCAAGAGCCCTCCTCTGCCCCTTGTCGCGAGCAAGGTTGGCTATCTGTTTTTTCGGCAGTTGATTGTAGTCGTCCCCCAGCAGTTGTTGGACATACTGGAAGTAGGAGGTATACTGCCGTCCTCGTCTGCGATGAGAGGGCACGTAGAGGGCATACAGTCTAGCAGGTTCATCCTCAGGCATGCGCAGGATATGTCCCAGAAAGTTCAGCTGTCTCAGTCGCACGTTCTGAATCAGCGGGCTAGTTTTGATAATATGGTAAAAGTTGTTGTTTGTTACCCAGTCACACATTTTGATATTCAGCATAATACGGTAACATGAAGTAGCAAATGAGTTCATTTTTTTCTACATGTCCTTTGTGATTACCCAAGACTTGCAACCGTGCTTACTTACTTGCTTAAGGCGAACCGTCGGGAGCCGTAGGACAGCACTGATACATATGAGGCTATGAAGAGCTTTACTTTCGTGGCGATTGGGACACACTCACTCCTCCAAAAATGCTCTAGTTTACAGAAAGAGACCCAAGCCAAGGCTCTGCGATTCTTGAGATCGTTACTGCTTGTCTTACCGCACATATGATTGACATAAGCAGGGTAATTCTGCTAAACGACTTTGGCTTTTTTCTTTTTTGCGGCCACCTTCTTAAATGCTTATACTAGACAAAACAAACATTCCCTTTCGTGAATAAACTGACACTTGTATACGATGTTCTTCTACCTGTTTTGCCTTTACCTTGTACGACCTTGTTTATCTACAGAGAATGGATCAATGTCCTGATATTGATGGCATTGACGTCCTCGTCAAAACGAAGACAGGGACGTACAGTGGGGCTGAAACTGATTCCAACGTCTACATCCGTCTATACGACGACAAAGGTCACCAGTCCAGAGCATGTCAGTTGGATGTGTGGTGGAAAAATGACTTTGAAAGAGGGTGTGAAGGAAAGTAAGTAAAATTATGTCACTTTAAAAATTGTCAAAATTTTATCAAGTCAATCTAATGTACTTCAAAATTCACATTTCGTAAATTTTCCTTGTACTTAACTATTTTTCAACATTTGCGTAAGCCCCTGTCACACGTTTAGAACCTTCCCCCGAACAAAAGCTGATCAAGGTTGGCTGGAGTTCAAGAGCAGCTTGGCCAGATTTAGGCTAAGCTTTCCTTTAAATATGAAAAGGATCGAATTTGAGTTAACATTAAGTTTGAGTCAACTTTGACTGCCAACCACGCACGCCCCACCCTTCTTCCGAATACCAGCGACCCACCAGCTGACCATGACCGATTAACCCGCCCACTTCCTAATGTTTTAAACATTTTGAAAAATTCAGCGCAGCAGAACAGTACCCGACCTGGCCGAACATCAGCCGACCTTCTTCTTCTTCTTCCCTTAATGTCCAACTGCCGTGACATCGGCAATGATTGACATGTGTCGGGGTCGAATGTCACCAGCTGAGCAGGTTTAGTTGAAGCTGGACACCCTCGAGACGAAGGTGGCCAGGGACTGGGACTGGATGGTGTCTTCAGGCAGAGAGTTCCAGTCACGGATGGTCCGGGGAAAGAAGGATTGTTGACGGTAGTTTGTCCGGCAGGAAATGTGCTGATACTGTTGTCTGTGGCCTCTACGGCTTCTCCTGTTGCTGCCAGGCACGGACTTCAGGGCGTCGCATCTCACATGTGCCAAGTTGTGGTGAATCTTGTACAACATGGTGAGTCTAGCAGAGCGACGCCGGTCTTGGAGGGAAGCCCACTGAAGTTGGTCCAGCATGTCAGAAACACTGGAGGTGTTTCTATGACGGTTTAAGACGAAACGTGCCGCCCTGCGTTGAATCTTCTCGATCTTGTTGGTATCTCTGTCAGTGTGAGGGTCCCAGACACAGCTGGCGTACTCTACTATTGGGCGTACCAATGCTTTGTATGCCAGCTCTTTGGTCTTGCTAGAGCATACCCTCAGATTCCGCCTTAAGAAACCAAGTGTTCTGTTGGCCTTGGAGTACGTGTTGTTGATGTGTGTTCCCCAGGAAAGGTCTGTCTGTAGTGTGACCCCAAGGTACTTAGCAGAGGACACTCGCTTCAGGGTATGGCTGTGGAGAGTATAGCTGGAGTCAGCGTTGAGTTGCTTTCTTGCGCGCGTCAGGGGCAGCTGACAGCACTTGTCTGGGTGAAAGGCCATGTCCCACTCTCTCTCCCAGTCTTCCAGCTTGTTAAGGTCTTCTTGTAACTTTAACGGGTCTCTTGGGCAGGTGATCAGCCGGTAAGAGGCAGTGTCGTCAGCGAATAAGCGGGAGGTGGAGGAGATCCGCTGCGGGAGGTCGTTTATGTACGTGATGAAAAGGCACGGCCCCAACACTGTGCCCTGTGGTACACCTGACCTCACGTTTACTTGACTTGACTGGGCACCATTGACCACCACAGCCTGCTTGCGATTGCTGAGGAAGTTGGCAATCCACTTGTTGGTACATCCCCGGATCCCGTAGTGGTCCAACTTGTGTACGAGGAGGCTGTGATTCACTCTGTCAAAGGCTTTTTGGAAGTCCATGATAATTACGTCAGTTGCAACACCGCTCCCCATAGCTGAGGAGACTTCTTCAACAAATTCAAGGAGTTGAGTCTCACAGGAGCGGTGCTTGCGGAAGCTGTGCTGTTGTGTAGACAGGATGCTGTTCGACTCAAGATGACGCATAATGGCACTGACTAGAATGTGTTCGAGGATTTTGGCAGGAATGCTGGTGAGGGAGATGGGGCGGTAGTTGGACGCTTTGTAGTGTTCTCCCTTTTTAAACACTGGGGTCACCAGCGCCTCCTTCCAATCTTGGGGTACCTGGCCTGTGCGTAACGATGACTCGTAAATGGTGGTGAGAATGGGGGAGAGTTCTTTAGCCCTCTCTTTAAAAACGCGTGGAGTAATACCGTCTGGGCCTGCTGCTTTGGTGGGATTCAGACCTGCCAAGAGCTTCTCGACGCCAGTGGTGTTGATCTTCATGCTGTCCATAGTGGGGAAGTCATCACGGGAGTCAGGTAGTGAGCATCGGTCTTTAAATTCTTGTGTTGTGTATGTGGCGCCTTCACTGAACGCGGTGTAGAACTGTTTGTTCAGTAGCTCAGCCTTCTGTTTGGGGTCTTTGACAAGTTTCCCGTTGAACTTCAGGGCAGGCACGCCAGTGTTAGTGGAACGTTGATGTTTTACGTAAGTCCAGAATCTCTTCTGGCTGGGTCTGGAGCCCTCTTCTGGACTGGTAGGAGAGAATAGGCTTTCGGTGTATCTCCAGTAGGAGCGCCGCATCTGCTTCCTAATCTCTCTGCTCAGTCTCTTGACTTCCTTTTGCGTGTCCTGACTTCCACTTTTCTTCATCTTCCTGTATAACCTATCCCGCTTTCTGATAAGCCGGAGAATGTCCTGGGTCATCCAGGGGAGGGATTCTTTTCGTCTGGGCTTCTTAGTTGGAATGTGTTGGGCCATGCTGCCCTTTAGTGCTAACTTGAACCTCTGCCACAGTTCTTCTGTTGGCGTGTATTCCAGGTCTCTAAAGTCCTGCTGCAGTGTTATCATGTCCTGCCTCATAGCCTCCCAATTTGCACGCCTGTAAAGAAGGATGGGACGGTTGGCATTTTGCAGTGCGTCAGGCTTAGTCTTAAACTCAAAGTACACGATGCTATGGTCGGAGATGCCGGGGATGACCTCGACACGAGGAATGAGGGATGGAGTGTTTGTAAGGACCAGGTCGAGCGTATTTTCGCCGCGCGTTGGTTCCTGCACTATCTGGTCTAAGCCTGTATCGTACAGAAGGTCGACGAACTGCTGGTGAAGTGTCGTGTGGATCGGGTTTGGTTTCAATGTCATGTTTTCCCAGTCCCACGATGGAAAGTTGAAGTCACCGGCGATGATCAGCTGGGCGTTTTTCAACGCCGCAGCTCTGCGCAGTGCCACGTCAAGGTTCTCAAGAGCTGCTTTGTCAGAGGAGTCAGGACGATAAAACGCACAGAGGTATAGTGGCCGTTGATTGTGTGTGAGCAGTTTCAGCCAGAGTATCTCTCCACCAGAGTCGAACTCAGGTACCTCCATGCACTGCAGGTGATCTCTAACTGCTATAAGGACTCCTCCACCACGCTTGTCGATGCGGTCTTTCCTAAAGACCTTAAAGCCGTCAGGAAAGAACTCTGGAGTCTTGACGTCTGGGTTGAGCCAGGTCTCTGTTCCGAAGACAACGTCTGGTTTGGTACTATAGAGCATGTTTGCAATTTCAGCTGGTTTACCTGAGGCTGACTGGAAGTTAACATTCAGTAGCCTCAGTGGTCGGTTATACTGTCTGTTGTGTTGACTTTTGCGGGTTGGAGTAGAGGAATGAATGGGCTTGAATCCAGTTTCACTATCTGGGAGAGAGGAAGAGCTCAAATGTCTGCTATGCTCCTGTTCGACGCCATATAAGTCAAATAAAGTACTACTGTAGTTTTTGTTGGCACAGATGACACAGCGCCATGTCGTATTCGGAGTGATGTTCAAGTAGGTATTAGACCCAATGTGCTGGCAGGATGCGTGAAACCAGGTTCCACATGTCTCACATTCTACTCCTCTATCAGACCAGGTAACAGGTAGGTCACAAATGCCACAAGGGGCACTTGAAGAATCATTGCTGGACGTGTTGGTGATTTCAACAGACATAGGAGATCGCGTAAGAGGGACAAAGAAAATAAAGAAAACCGTTTGTAAACTCAAAAGATAAGTATCTTGCTCGCGACCTACCTCTACCCATGGTCGGGATGGTTGACTAGTGTTCGGGAGGCCATATTCGGTTATGTGTGCCATGGGCTTCAGACATTGTCATCACGCACAGTATTCCTTTTATTCATAAAGGTACGAACTGAAGGACGTGAAAGTAACAGCCCCGATTCTTCAGCTGGAGCTATGGCGGGACGACTCCCACCCTGAGGACGACTGGTACTGTGACTCCGTCTCTGTCCAACTCAACCCGGACACCAAAGGACCTACATACGACTTTCCTGTTCATCGGTGGATCAAGCAAAGTGAGCCGATTTTCTTTTTTTCCCTAAAATAGACTCGGAGGAACATGTCCCTTGCTGGTGCAAAGTTAACGTAGTTGTCTTCTATCGGTGTTTTGTGCAACCATATACATTATATAGAAGATCGTACTGTCGTGTCTGTTTTCAGACGATCACGTGTGGCTAATTCCTGGTGACTGTGAGCTTCCTCAGGACGACCTGAATCCCAAGGACCGCGCAGATGAGCTGCTACTGATGAAGGAGCGTTTTGCTTCTGAATCAATGCCTGGACTGCTACCCGGGGTATGTTTTACATATCAGTAAACTTCGAATAGCTTGACATAAGCACAGACCTTTCCTGTTGACTGTCAATCACAATTATCAGTTCAACCAATAAAAGCATGACAATTAGTGGTTCGACCAATGTAAGAGTGGCTGCATATCTATGGATATGTACACTGCAAGTCACGTAAACACAATGTACAAATGCATGATTAAAATTTATTTATGTTCATGATGCTGTTCGCTTTTAAATCTCTCTTAATTTTTTTTGTTTACTTAGTTAAAAATATTGCCTGCAGAGGAAGAGTATACAAAACAAGAATTGGTAAGTAAACTTGAGCAAAACTATTAAATCCCTTTTTAAATTTATACATTTACCATTGATTATAACAAAAAAACTGTTAATTATGAAAATGAGGTCAGTTTCCTTTAGTCTAGTCCTTGTTTTACTTCAATATTGATTCATTTTGCAGGCAGCTGCCAATTGTTTAAAGCAATAGATTGCTTTGTAGCAGATGTAGTTATTTCCCAGTACCTGTATAAAGAAAAATGTCCATTTGCATGAATGTGGAAAGATTTAGTTCACCAGTACACTTTCTAACGTTTTCGGTGCTAATGCTAAATATCCAGCATTGCATGTTACCATCTCCGTTGAGGAACATCAAGTCAGCATCCCTTCTTCACTATCGTTTCTCTAATGATATATACGAATCTTGATACGAATCTTTTTGTTTGTGTTCCGAACTCCGCTTGATTATGTAAAGGCAGTTTCTACCGACCGAGTCTTGTTTAGAATGTTAGCCTTAGTTTTTTTATGCCTTTTATGTTGTACTAACATCCTTTCTAAATGAAAGAACAAAAACCGAGAGTGACACATTACTATTTAAATGACTATACTATATCATATAAGTTTCATTTAGAGCAGTAGCTAACTTCTGTAGAAACACAATAACTGTTTTTTATTTTATTTGTCGCACATTCAATTTTAACATGTAGCTTTTCATATGTTCTTCTTCTATATCTTTCTATATCATGCAGAGTGATATAGAACGACCTCAAAGCATAATGAAACTGTTCAAGTTGCCAATCGGCATCTTCGGCGGACGATTCGACAGTTTTCAGGATTTCATCGGAGCCTTTCCTCCTTTCAAAGTCCCAAAGGTAAGTAAAATATAAAATCATTTTACAGTATTGTTAAACTAGAGAAATGCAAACTTGCTTTCATTATTGGTTCATTGAATCTGAAATGAGAATTTGGTGATTTTATAAATTCGTCACTAGTTATTTGTCTTGTATTTTTTATTTCAATTTGTTTTAGTGTGTGGTATACAAAGTATCGATTTCACCATATATTCTCTGCCCCTAGACCGATATAAAACTCTAAACTTTCGACTATAGCATTCCTAAGACACAATAGCAACAGCGAGATTGGTGCCGGAATACTGTAAAAGTCTGCTTTGGCCCCATAATCGAAAATTGTATAAACGATAGTCATCTTATTTATACACATTTATACACATACTGCACCTAATTTTGCCAATCAGGACACACTTATAGCTGTACGTTATCTACATACCACAACTCTCTACCACTTAAAAATCAATTTCATGTCGAAGGCGAGATGTCAATCACGGAAGTGGAGTACCGTCGAAAGCTGCTAAAATGCCGGCGCCCATGCACTAACAAAGTTGACTTTGGTATTCCCAACTTACTTAATGATATTTTAAAAAAATTACCAAGCTATGTACATTCCTACATGGTTAACCTACATGTAAATTTCAGGACATGCCCGGACCCAGATTCCACTACACTATTCCGTGCTTGTCTTGGCAATCACTCGATATCTTTATTTGCAATCAGATACATGACTTTGTACAGATACATATTTATGTACAGATATACAGATACAGTTTTTTTCCGAGTATGATGACCGTGTCAGTCCCTACACCTGAGTGAGGAGGTTTGACAAGGTGGCCTTCGCATGGATTTGTTAAGGTGGATAACAGGTTGCGAATCTGAGACCCCCACACTATGGGCATCCGTCTTCTCCAGCGGCACCATATCGAGGGAGACGTTCTGGTTCCGGTGGGGATGCTTGCAGCGAGCTGCCGGATGACTTGGTTACGCTCAAGGTCCGCCTTGATCACGCCAGTCCGCCTGGCGCTGGTCTCGTCCGCCAGCTGTAGACAACTGCCGTTGGAGACTTGTCCCTCTATACCGTGCTACAGCTTTAATAAAACTAAACCATAAGATTTACACTTAGTTGCATGTTAATGTTCCACAGGGAATGTTCCGATGGCAAGAGGACGAGGCCTTTGGTGCACAGCGACTGCGCGGAGTCAACCCAACCTCCATTAAACTGTGTCAGAAGATTCCAGAAAAGTTAGAAAAACGCACTTTATTTGCCTGTTTGTGTGGTTGTATATATATATATATATATATATATTCATGTGTGTGTGTGTTTCTGTATGTGTGTGTGTGTTTGCATATGTGTGTCTGTTTGTTTCTTTTTGTGTTTTTGTTTGTGTGTGTGTTTGCATGTGTGTGTGTGTTTGTGTGTTTGTGTGTGTGTCTGTGTTTGCATGTGTGTGTGTATGTGTGTGTGTGTGTGTATGTGTGTGTGGTGGTGCGTGTATAAAGCCATGTCGATTTGATTAAAGGTATGACATCCTCTACGAACCCCAAAACTGATGCGAGTATGCGAAAATAAAAAAAAAGTATGGCAAAACAGTTCCATTCTTTAACTACAAAGCCATTACAGGTTTTCAAGTATATGTTTCATATGTTAAGGAAAAATATGAAAATCATATTCTTCAATATTATGATATAAAGTTAACATAATGCAGCCTAAAAATCTTCATTTCTACTTTTAAACCATTGTTTTGCTTTTTAGGCCAGCAAGTAATTTTCATGGATGACATCAACGCGCGTATTAATCTCCGCTTTGAGCGACTTGGTTTGAACGGGGCCTTACGCTCATTTGACTAAATGCTGGCCTAACCGTTATAATAATAACCACCTGCTAACGTTTCGTGATCACCTGTCACCTGCCGAATTTATAAGGCCAATTTTATGTAATTGGTTCTTTTGTATACAGTATTGCAGCTAGGTGTAGCTGTTTCGGTGGGAAGAATGCGGCCCCAAACGCTGCTACATTTAGTTTTTATTTTGCCGATTTCTTCTCAGGTTTGGTGTCACAGCCGACATGTTGGAGCCACAACTAGGTCTCAAACTTGAAGAAGCTCTGGCAAAGAAGCGTCTGTACATCGTTGATCACTCACACATGGGTATTTCAGCGTTCAAACACCAGGGAAAGCCTGTGAGTTGAAAAAAATACATTCCTTTGCCATTATTTTCCACAGTTATTGTATAAACATTTTTACTGCAGACCTTTACAATTCTGGCTGGAACAGCATTTAGTTTAATTCCGGACTTGCAGTTTAATTCCGGACTTGCAGTTTAATTCCGGACTTCTTCCCATATCTCAGCAACCTTACATCTATATGGGACAATGCCGTTAACTACAGGTAAAAATAATGTAAGAAATACGTAGCAGCCATCGAGGACCCCTTAGGGGTAAAGCCAATTCTGCAGAATACAGAATTCTGCAAAATTCTGGAACCGGAGCCAGAATTCTGCATGCAGAATTGGGTTAACCTCCAAGGGGTCCTCGATGGCTGCTACGTATTTCTTACATCATTTTTACCTGTAGTTAACGATATTATCCCATCTAGATGTTAGGTTGCTAAGATATAGGAAATAGTCCAGAATTAAACTGGAAGTCCGGAATTAAACTGGAGGTTGTTATGGGCAATTTAAGAAAAGGGGATAATAATTGTAATCAATGGATATAGCTTCGGATTATAAGGAGGATTTTCTATGATTAGCAATAAAACAATTTTAAAAACTTTAAATATGTCAAGGACATTTTCGTTTCTTTTTGCCATCAGTGTCGTTGATAAACTTTTTTGATCTGTCCTGATTTTCTGTACAGATGTGTGCACCGTATGGTCTGTTCTTTGTCAACGACAAGAAAGATCTAGTGCCTGTAGCCATCCAACTGTACCCTAACGATGGGGAAGAGCAAAATCCGGTAAGTTTTCTGGTTTAATTACGATGAATCTAAAAAGAACAATGAACGTATCCCTTATTCCTTGTAATTGTCTAAAAAAAACATTCATTGCTGATGATAATTTTTGTAGGTAAAAGGCAATTTCATATTTCTTTCAACCACAGAAATTTTATAAAATTTTGGGATTGATAACAATGCTTTATTAGCTAATTAGCAACTTGTATGTAGCATGCATAATTTATATCGTTACCTTGAAATGTTATATGATTGAAGCCACTTTTAGGTATAGCACTTATCAAAAGGTTGTCCCTTTAACGTAAATCCCCATGTGCATCATGGTTTAAAAGGGACAATTGAGCTGTGAGTAGCAAATAGCCACCGTCTCGCCAATTGGGTATATCTGGCAACAGCCCTGCTTTACCAGCCTGCGATTGGTCACCGTGTTAGCTATCACCAGCCAATCGCGTCGCCGCCCGTGGCCAAGATGCAACGTGATTGGCTGGTAACTTTCTCTACAACAACAGGAGAGAGAAAATCTAATTGGTTGACTGGTAGCTAGAGCTAACGCTACGAGAAGTATGAAACACAGGCTAGGCCAACCCGTCAGGGCCGTAGCCTGGCGCATCTAGCAGCGGCCTTGTCGTGAGAGATTGTCCATGTGTGAGTGACGCCCGCAAAATAGCCTAAAACTGCATGTCTTAACCACAGGTGTTCCTGCCAAGTGACCCTTATTACACCTGGCTTTATGCCAAGATGTGGTTCAACTGTGCCGATGGAAACTACCACCAGGCTGTTCCTCACCTCGGTACGATTGTCTTTGTATAAACGAAGCACACATGATCTATACAATACAGCAATCTATTGGGTTGGGTCGTGTGGCGCAACGGCAACGTGTTCGACCCAGAACCAAGAGGTCCCAGGTTCGAGTCCTGCCATGCCACCGATTCTCTGACACTTTTCACGACTTTTTTCACTTAACTCCTGTAAAATGAGTATTGCCCTGTCCTCTGCCTTTGCCGATGGCATAGAATATTTTGAAAAAACTTGAGTTTGCCGTCGCTATGTCTTGAAATGTTTGAATAAATTAAAAAAATACAAAACTACTAACAGTACCATTCATTGACGTTCTTCACATCAAATGCATGTTCTAACATCAGCTGTGTCAATACATAGGTAAATTTCAGTAGGCATACTAGTATTCTAAAACGATTTGAACATGCAATGCTGAGTTCCTTCTAGAACGCCTAACGTCGTATTGTCCCCCAAGAATTTTCACTTTGTTCTCTTGCAGGTTTTACCCACCTCACGGTTGAGGCATGCGCTCTTGCGGCCAAGACTACACTTTCCCGCTCCCACCCCGTTCAGCGCCTCTTGGAACCTCACTTCTACAAACTATTGGCCACCAACACGTAAGTATAGCGGAGTGGTTATCACTGCACGAATAGCACGAATCGTTAAATTTACCAATAGTAGTAAATGCCAGTAAAGTTGGGTAATCTTTACATTGTAAACAGTACCGAACTTAACAGTGGCAGCAAATAAAAGTCATATCCAATAATTTCAGACTTTACAATGGAATTAAATGCCAAACACGCTATTTTTTTATTAATTTTCTCTAATGATATATTTTTTCAGCTTTGGAAGGAAATACCTGATTAGCGAGGGCGGGATCTGGGGCAAAGTCACGATGACCGGTGAGAAGGGTGCTCTGGAGCTTATCAAAGAAAGGTAATGTTGTTGTTTTTGTTGTTGTTAGTTATCTTCATCAGAGGTGAAACATAATATCATACTTTTTCTAGTAGTTATGTTTTTGGAATGTGGCTTTGCTACGGCTCGCGCATATAGGGGGTAATGATGTATATTACCGTGTGGCCAATACGAGACGGGGGTTCGCCAGACCTCCGTCTTGGTAATTTGTTGTGACTCAGCAACTTCCAGAATTAATAATAAAATGTCCTACAGACTGAAGACATGGCGAATGGACGTGGATGGGACACTCCCTGAAGATCTCAAGAAACGAGGGGTAAGCACTCTATACAAAAATTCCCTTTTATTTTAATATAATTCTTAAATCCACTTACTATACATAACAGATTGAACAGAAAATTAATTTTGAAAATCAAGTTTTTCTGCCCTGAAATTGCATCTGATGTCTTTAACCTCTCTACTAATACTCTTTGTGACCTCGTCTCTCCCAGCGGAACCATCGCTAACCAAAATAATACTTCCTAACAGAAAGTAATGAGAAACATTTATTATACGTCAGTTGAAAGGATTCGCAAAGATGAGATCGTTTTATCATATCAAGCTTCTTTACTGCTATACTGGTTTCTGAATAAAGGTAATAAAAAAACTGCTGGCTTTCACACCAATAGACTTTAAGTATCTGTACTGTAAAAATAGATAAAATAATATTGTACTATACACATTTTATCTTTTTAAATTAGGTTGATGACGTGGAGGCCCTCCCAAAGTACTACTATAGGGACGACGCGTTGCCAATCTACAAAGCCATAAGAGAATATGTCACAGGAATAGTAAAGATATTCTATTGCAACGCTGGTAGGTCCGAAAAGCATACTTTGTTTTTTGCAAGGTTTTTTTGGTTGCAATTTATGGCATCTATTTGCTTATTTTGTAGCTGATTTATTTGTACGATTAACAGTATGGTCGGATTTTTTTTTCAAACGGACTAAAATTCATACTCGTGGATGCCATCCGTATAATCAAAAATTAAATCAAAATGGCCTCAGGTTACTGCCAGCAACAGGAGGGTAGATTGGTTGATGTCGAAAGCCAATCACGACGCCACGTTCGGTCAAGAGCCAACATGATTGGATTATAAGGTTACCTCCAATTGCAACAACAGGAGGGTGGATTGGTTGACGTCAAAAGCCAATCACGACGCCACGTTTGGTCAAGAGGCAACATGATTGGGTTGTAAGGTTACCCATAACAACAGGAGGGTGGGTTATGTGATTGGCTAACGGCTGGCCATCAAGGATCACCTGGCTTGAGAGAATGTAGTTTTGCACGGTGGCAAACTATCTTATATTCATGTTCGCTAGGTGATTCCAGCAAGCTACAGGAAGATTTCGAGATCCAGGCATTTGCGAAGGCTATTGTTTCTACAGAGGGCGGGAAAACTGCGATGAAGGTGTGATATTCGAAGATTTTTAATAATTGACGAATGTTGACAGTCGCTCAGTGAAATGTTATCTAAAATTGTCAAAAGTTAAAACTCTTGATCCAACACGACAAATTTTACGACGGGGGCCGACATTATTAACCGGATAATTTTGACCTAGGGTTGACGTCACACTTCAGAGATGTCACGTGACAAGTTTCACTGGGTCAGTCTATTGAAGAAGGTTGAAGAATCTCGTCAAAAGTTCTAGAGTAGAACAATTCTTCGTGATGGACCAAATGTTTTAAATTTTAGATACGTAATTACCAGCACAGATAGTATTGTCTAAAAGTGTCCATCTACACTACGTCTCCAAAAGTATACTGATGCTGAAAGATTGACATATTTTCTTTGCTGGTCTGTGGCTCTCACTTTGAATCCATAGCCCATGTAAGCCTTAGAATTTAGCACACATTTTATGATATTATTGAAATGTCATTGGTTCTAATCTTTATGTTCAAGGGAGTACCGGGAAACGGGAAGTTCTGCACCCTAGATGAGCTGATCCAGACCCTCACCTTCATCATCTTCACCAGTAGCGTGCAGCACGCTGCCGTCAACTTCGTACAGTTCGACCAGTACGGCTTTATACCCAACATGCCGCTGATATTGGTCAAAGACCCACCCAAAACAAAGGTTTCATATCATTTTCTTCACACTCTATTGTATAAACAGACTTCGCGTACTATTTATGTTTACCTTCGCAGAATGAAATTTTTGTTTTGTCCTCTTCTTTTTCCATTCCAAAGCAAATGAAGTCAATGTCCTAGACCAGACGTCTATCACCATAGTAACTGGTGCTGCAGCAGACACCTTGAGGTGTTAGGTAACATTTTGTGGTAGGACATAGCTGGATTTGGTTTTGAAATGTATTGAATGAATTATGACCTGTCAGTATTGCGCAGATTGTATCCACAGCCCGGATATAGCTAATATTGAATCCAGGGCCTCGTTTTATCCATAACCATGCTTAGGCGCTAGGCTCGCCTATCCAGAACCATGCGTGGGTCAAATCTAAGTGCTTTGATATGCGGTGACTATTAAGAACAGTGACTGATCCTAACCCTAACCCATTCAGGCATAGAATTAGATAGGTAATTTATCTGGATTCAATACCTTATCAAAGTTCACTCTGATAACATTTTCAGTTAAAGAATATACATGTACAGCACATGTTGTTATTTTTTTCTGATCCACATGTACTTTTTACGATTTTATGGCGCTGTCACAATTCCTAACCATGTGGCACGGCCGGAGTCTTATGGAACGGAAATTATAAATAAAATAATAATAAAAGCAAAACAGAACTAACCATAGCACTATTTATGTATATTCTTAATTTTTAAAAAAATCATTTGGGTTCTCGCAAACAGCCCGGCCGGGCCCCGGCTTGGAAATGTGACCGTGTCATTACATACGAGTTTAGAAAATCCCTTAAGATGGAGTCACAATTTCAACGGGGCCCGCACGGCATGTTCTAAACGCCGGCTACCGTTATGAAGCCGAGCGGGTCCCGGCTGTCATGGTCACAATGAAATGTTTCTTTACGGCCCTAGCCGGGGCCTGGAGTGATTTTAAATTCGAGTTAAAATCAACTTGTTGCTAACGCGGGGTCAAACATACATGTAGGCCGGCAGCCGTCCGGATCCCTGCCCGGTCCCGTCAGGGTCCTGTTTGAAAGTGCTGAAAATCAGCCCGACGGGGCACTGCGCGGTCCCCTTTTTTCAACTGTACGTGTGACCTAGGCTTTAGTTGTATTGATTGTCTCTTCCATTAATCTATTAGGCTTCATTGACGGAGCAGGACGTCGTAGACGCACTTCCGCCAAAGACTGACGCCGTATTAATCAACACGTTTGGAATGATCCTGAGTGAACGTTCTACAAAAGCCCTGGGCGATTTTGAGGTCGACTATCTCCGTGGAGACGAGGTTGACCAAGTCATCTTAAAGTAAATCTTTTTTTTTAATTTCAAAACCCTTGTCCTTACAATTTGTAAGCAGATTCATTTCCACAGTGTTGTGCCCAACATATGTTTTGCTTATGTATGTAATGCTGATGTTATCAGGACTTCTTAGTAATATGGTAGACTTGAAAAACAAACACAGCACACACAAACACACACACACACACACACACACACACACAGAGTTCCAAGAGAGACTGACATTGCAGCACAGGAAGCATTTTAATGCTTAAAATATTAAAACACTAAAATACTTAAAATATTAAAAGTATCAAAAGACCCAGAATTACAAGCAGGACAAGGGTTAATTAATAGCATTTTTTTTATTTTAAGCATTAAATTCACACAGTTAGTAGATTATTCATCAATCAGTGACAATTTGTAAAAGGTAATTCGCACACAGCTTTCAAGATTTTGCCATTTTCTCAAAATAAAACAATATCTGCCTTTTTTTTCCAGATTTCAGCAAGAACTGTCCCGCATCTCCAGCGAGATCAAGTATAAAAACAAGAAGAAACGTCTCCAGCCGTACGACTATCTGGATCCTAAAAACATCCCTAACGCAATCAGCATCTAGTCGTCTTTGGTGCAGTGAAAAAGCTTGGCTATTTGTAGCATTAAAAGGGTCAATACGTATGTGATAGATTTAGATTCAGATTGTATTCCCAATGACGTAGCAGGTACAATATAAAATCAATACCTGAAATGCGACATTGCTTACAAAGCCGCCTTTAAAAACCAAGGATAAAATTAATGATACATGATAAAATAAAATTCTAAAAAACACAGGTAAGAGTTAGCAATATTGAACACTATTTACAAAATGTTTCTGGTGTAAGCAGCAGACACGTACATATATCAGCGGGTGTTACAGGTCAGCTCAAACAAACCTATCTCAGGGCTAGCACTACAAGTAAATTAAGGAGAGGTTCTAGCAATGTTATCCACACACTATGTCCACACGGGACATTGGTGTAAATTAGCCCCCAAGTACAACTATAGAGAGAACTTGATAGGCGTGATAGACGAGGACGATGGTGTATTATTAATATAACAATCGTATTATTATCTAAGCAAACATAATTAGCTTCAATCTATGTGTATGGACAATGGTGGTGTATGTATCAAACTATACTAAGAAGCATTAGATCGATTTTTTTCACACATTTTTTCCCGTTTTTAGCAAAGAAGTTATAAGATAATAAGTCCATCCATATTCATAATAGTTCCAATCCGATTTAATTATGACTGTATGAAACTTTGTTTTAGTGCGTTTGCGTTGTATTTTTTGTCTTTGTTTAATTTCTTGTACGTTTGTTGAACTAATCTTTGATATGACATATAACGATACACATTTGGGAACTCATGCTTTCGCCAAGTAAAGAAATTTATCATGCAAGGTGCTACTATAGCATCCACTACTTCTCATGACGCGCGTACTGCTTTTCCTTGATACAGTTGGAATGCATGCGGAATACATAAAGTTCTCCTTAGTTACACCTATAAGGTAGGTTCAAATCTATCCTTGGTTACATGCAACGCTATAAAAATTACAAGCTTGCATGCTGCGCAACGAGAGGATGCAAAATCCATTTCCCGAGTCGTGACGACAAAAATGCTAATTGTTAATTCAAATGTTTTTATCTGTAGTCACGTCGTTTCACATTTCTTGAAGTTGCTCCACCAAATTTATATAGAGGTCACATTTATACCCCTGGTAGTGATGTATATCGTAGGTTTTTTTTTTTCGTGTTTACTTCCTTGTCGGGGAACTTTTGGCCTCTTATTCTTTCCGCACTAGCGGGAGGAAAGAACCGTCATCCCCGGAACCGTGATGATCGGCAACTTTCGGCCTCTCATTCTTTTCACACTAGCGGGAGGAAAGAACCGTCATCCCCGGAACCGTGATGATCCGGGCAGCAGTCCGCCAGCCCCGCTAACTCCCTCCGCAAGGCCATGATGTCATCCTTTTGTTTGTCTACAGTGTTCTTCAAGTCGTCTCTGTCCTTCTTAAGACCTCCTACTTTTTTTTTCAGGTCCACGATTTCATCTTTGATTCCCTGTAGAAAATCTAACAAAAAAGGCGGCTGTGAAACAAATTATCTGTTCTCGCCAAAATAGAATGTATGTGTATGAATGATTTTGAAATGGCTCTGACATACTAGGCTTGATCATTGCGGCTTTATATTTGAAACATGTCGACGCTTTCAACGGTGCAGAATTTAGAAAATGTTTGGAAGAGCTAACTAGCATTTTGTCACCAGTGACGTACATGCAGCGCTTGATCCATGGACAGTTTAAACAAACAACGGTTTGACACAGTACTTTGTAAAGGTGTCTATGCACCTGTTTTGTCCTCCCTTCCACTTGTATATTAACAATGTACTTGTGGTAAACTCATATAAACAAATAAACAGTCATCGTACGATTGTCGTGCGATTGCACAGTGAGCGAATCCCCGGTGCAGTCGTGCATATGTCATACAAAATTCAATTCTCTAGTAAAAGGCTGGTCTTAGATTAGTTGATTCTGTCACAGTCCGCTTGAAAGTTCAATGGAGTCGAAATCGTACAATTGACAATAGAGAAACAGAACATTAATTCATATCGTTAAGCCCCTGTCGCACATAGCCGAATATATCCTCCCGAACACTGCCAAACTCCCCCAACCATGGTTAGTACGTTGGGAGCAAGGTCGACTATATATGGTTGGCTGGTGTTCGGCGAGGTTGGCTACTGTTCGGCTGCGCCAACAAAATGTTTTAAAATGTTTAAAACATTGAATTCGGGTGTAGACTGGGGTTCGACCATAGTTTGTTGGTGTTCGGGAGTAGGTCAGCAGTGGTTGGAGCGTAATTGTCAGTCAAATTTGACCTAAAATGAAATCAAATTCGATTCGTATCGTAAAGATAGGCGTGGCTTTAATCTGGTCAGACTGCTCCCAACCTTGGTTAGTTGGTGGTCTGGGGGAAGGTTCTGAATGTGTGACAGGGGCACAACGTCATGCTACTGTAACTGTTCTAGAAATCAAACCTACCTCTATATTTTTTCCAAGTTCTTAATCATGTCTGCCTGCAGATTCACACGGTCTTGCAGTAGGCTCGGCAGACATGGCGTTATTTCCGGATTAGCGTGGGACGAGTATGGCGGTCTTCCGAGTATTATGCTCAGCTTACACTGGGCTGGAGGGAAGTTTTGAACCATAACAAGGAACTGTTTCTAATTGACTACAGTTGGAGCAAACTTAACTACTGCCAGCTGTGGGTGTCACTTTTACCATGTGCTGCATGTATGCTCAAAATAAATCACTGGCTGTCTAAATAGTGACCGTATTTTCAGTGTACACTCTTGGTTGATTCCTGACATCCTTTACAGACTCCGAATCTAATGTAATAGGGCGAAAAAAAACAAGGCGGGAAAAAACAAGATTCGTACATTTTTAAATTTTAAGATCATAAACCTTGCTAAACATGAATTGAAGCAACAACACATGTTTTCATAACCAACAGGTCTTTTATGCCTGTATTCAATCGCATTACCAGTCCTTGTAGATGTGTATGCATCTTAATTAACTAACACATTATTGTAGAAAAGACCTTAACGTACCATCATGACCAGCTACTATACTGGGTATTTGAAACAAACGTATATGACTACATATATTAGTAAATTTTTGATTCATTGTACAAATGGTTTTGATTCAGTGGCAACTGAAAGCAAATTGAAATACAACACTGTATCAAAGTAACACAAGACTGACAATGAAAACACACATTGCCATGGTGACGGTGGTTGCTGTTAGGGTTATTGTTTGCATGGCACTGCGGCCCTGCCATAATTTCATGATTTTGAGGAAGACTTGGTACCTATACAGATACAGTGCACTCCTCCCCTAAGTGCATAGTGAACGAGCCCCGGAGTCACAGAAAGTAGGGCATCGGGGCAGAGAGGTCTTTGGCAGGGTCCCAAAGGTTTCCAGGAATGTGAACATAGATGTGGGTCACATGCCTGTGGACATTCCATTCCTGTGGACAAAATGCCTGTACGATTCCTCGAATTATTTCGAATTGCACACAATACTGTACCATTAGGCTCCTCCCTGAGACGTCGCCAAAATTAAAGACAAATGTAGCATATAGTTTTAACACATCCCCCGTTCCAAAAATGGAGCCTTCTGATTGGTCGGCGTCCTCTAGCCATATGATAATGACTTTTTAATGTGTTTTAAAGTGCTTGTTTTTAATATTTTCCCTGCTTTAAGATTCGATCCAGGGGACTTATCACACCCGACAACAAACGCAGACTAAGGACATTGTTTAAGGTAGTGAAGGCAAAACCACCCAAGAACTTTTCCAAGGGCATTAGCCGTATAGCTATTCGATCATTTTAATACGCTATATGGAATGCACGGTATGAGCCGTGTTGGGAAACAGGCACCTTACTGTTACAGTAGTAACTGATGAACAGCCTTCTTCGAATACAGGTTTAGCGATATTTGGGGTGATTCTTTTGTGTTCTTCAAAATGTATTTCTTTAAGTCATAGCATTTGTGTGTTTCCTGTACATTTGGGCATGAGTTTGCAAATAAATATTATTACGTCTGTTTTATTATCTATATCTGCATGTTTTTACAGTGAAGGTTTTTATCTCATCGTTGTCGTCTTTTTAAAAGAAAATACTTTTCTTCTGTTTTTTTGTTTTTTTACAGTCGGTACTTTATCCCATCGGGAAAAAAAACTGACGGCGAGTTTTGCATCGCCTTCTACTTTCGCTAGGAGGCGATGTGTACCAAGACATCCACTTACAAATTCGTCTGATGTGGATTCCATACATTAATTGTTATTTGTTTAAGGGGAGAGGGGCGTATAAACCATTTTAGCATGAAAGTGATCACTTGTAAGAGTCACATTTACCAGATTCAATGTACAGTACAGCTCTGACCTTCCTTGCACATATGGTTCATCTTTTAAGGGTTCGCCTTATGTACAGACCTAAGACCTCTTTAGTATTAGTATAGTTTTTAAGTATTACTTATTTATGTTTTAAAGTGTATAATGTAATGTATATAATGTATTGTAGTATTGTAGTGTAGTATTTCTAGTTCCATTTAGAATTGTACAAACAATGCATTTATAATATGAACATTAAGCATAGTACACTTTGCGTTTTTAAATGGTTAAGTGTGTAAGGCCCCCATTCCACATTGGCGGCGCTCTCATCGTTCTTTCTGCGACCTGAAAATGGCCAGGGCGGAGTACATTGACCATATTTGGAGTTGTTTACCTCCTTGATTTCATAATTTGAATCTGATATAGGTTGTACAAGGATGACTAACGTTTAAAAAATCGTTCTCTATGTCCTTAATTAGTTATCTGTGAAATACTTGGTCGCCCATTAAATTTGCTGACATTTGAGTTGTTGGTCGCACAGAGAGCGCAGAAAGGTCGCCTGAGAGATTCCACATGTCCTCGTTTTTCGTGGACTACGGCGCTCTCTCTGCACTCTGGCCATTATCAGTCGCCGTCAAAGCGCGGTGAGAGGGCCGTCAAGTTGAATGGGAGTATAAATAACATGTCGCCTTCACTCGGTAGACTTTCAAAGGAAAACATTTACTATATTCAACCAAATTCCGCCTTTTTCACATAGTGTGTTGCACCTTAACCTGAGTCTTAACATTTCCATAATGCGAAAAAACAGAGAAGAAAAGGACTCGCACACAAATGTCACAGAAATACAAAAAAAAATTAGTAATCAACGCAACTATCAAAACACAGCTAGCCCGCGAGGAAGGGTGACTAAGAGATGACTCAATACTTTGCCGAGGGGGCATTTCATTCAGCAACGACTCACGAGGAAGCAATTATCACCCGACCTTACTGACCCTGTAGGTATGGCAAGGTAGCTTATAAATAGTACATTGTCTTTCAAGTCACCCAACCGAGGACACCTATGTGATCGTGCAGGTGACTGTCCCATCCTGTACCTAGGTTGAGGGGAACATTTCTAACACTTGGCACAGTACATGTACTGTTCTACATTTTTTCTTTGGTACCGCTAGACTTTTTTCTACATTTTATCTTTTTTTCCTACACAGCAATCTCTTAATTAAATATCGCCACTTGCCTCGAAATCATTCCAATGTATATTTCTACTATCCCCTCCCCCACCCCCGAATTGAATAGAACATGCGGTCATCAAAAGTAACGCTGATGCTACTGAAGTCAGACCACACCTACTACAACGTCTCGAGTGCTTCTCTTGTAGCCAGGTAAGTTTACTCTACGGTTCTTTGCCCTATCATTTAGTTGTCGTTTTATTTCTAGTTTTGAAGATATTCACCAATGTCATACTTCAATGTACAACAATCCTGGGCTAATACTTTTAGCATATCCTAGGGTGACCCTATGAGACAGGCGATTGCTACAGAATATCTGAATACGTCCATTCAAAATGTAGGTGCTAGTTACAATGTAAGGAAAAGCTTTACCTAATCACATAAATCTAGAACAATCTGCATGTGGATCATAAGCTATACATAGCATTGTATAATGTATAAGACTACTGGCCAGATTTTATCTAGTGTATTTATCTAGTATAAGGTACACGTAGATTAAAACAATACAATGTTAATAGAAGGCGCAAATAGGTGAATAGCTGGCGAATAACAACTAGACTGGAAGGGTGAAGCTTGGGGGGAGGGGGGTACGTAGGTAAAGAGTAAAATATAATGTAAATGTTCCCTGACCCCAAATACCATTTCACGGTTGAACTGATTTTTTTTCATCGCTAAATATACAGTGAAACATCTGTGACTATTTCTAATAGTTCATGCAAACGGCTGTTCAAGGATTAAATTCAAAACATTTGGTAGGCCATGTCAACACTGTGGCGATAGGTCGTACATTTTCTGTCAAATTGCAGCTACTCCCAGTGTGCCTACAGGCGTTGATGATTATAAAGTCGGGTGAACGAACACAAAAGAACTTGCATGCTTCAGATATTGTATCAGTCATTCGTGGTATTTGGATTTTTATGATGCAACAAGAGGGGTGAATTGAACTGAGCTGATACAGGTGTAAGATGTCTAATACTACAATTGCAAACCCGTTTTGTGATCAGAAAAGGTTCTGGGTTCGAATCCATATAAGGCTCCTACATGGATGTTATGCCCTTAGGAAATGCATTTTTCTCATATTTTCTAACTGAACTAGTAGATCATTTATCAAACTGACACATGCGTAATATTGTTATCATCTGCTATTATTTTGTTCAATAATTCAAATGTTGATTTTTCAATCAGCTATGTATTAACGGTTATTTCTATTCATCGTTTTTGTTAGTTATTTGCTTGCTTGTTACTCCGTGAAGGAGGCATACCTCCTGCAGGAGTATTGTGGTCAGCTTTTTTTTCGTGTTCGCAGCTAAAACTTACGGTTCCCTTTAGTCAATCGGCATGCAATTTTATACGTCGTCTGCAGGCATGCCCGTGGTGATGCACGTATATCAATATTTACCGTAGGTAGAGTAGAGGCCCTTCCCTGTGTGAGTGGTTTAAACAAGGAGGTCATCACTTGGATCAAATTTTTCAGTCTGTCTCAGTTAGAATGTACTACATGTACAAGCCGGTGTGCTATGCCTAAGGCCAAAGCAATCAATTTTATGGATATCGATATGGCATAACGATATGGCATCCTCCGCATACTCGAAATCTAATGAGATAAGGCGAAAAAACAAGGCGGGCAAAATATTCTTACATTTTCAAATTTTCACGTTATCAACAAACAAAAATTTTTTAATATTGAGTGCACCATGTCCTTGTCATTGTATGGTCTTGTGTCGAATAAAAAAAATTGAGGCGACAAAACATGATATCGCAACCAGCAGGTCTTTTTTTCCTGTATTCAAAATGATTTATTTACTGTTGTTGTATATGTGTATACACCTAGATTACTAGAACAAATGATAGAAAACAGATTATCGTACCATCATGGTCAGCTACTGCAATGGGTATTCATATGCAATGAGACACCTTAGACTTTCAACACTTGCCATCAAACGCGAGCAATTGTGCCTCACGTTTAACGTTTGCTGGATCCCTGATGGTCCGATAGACGTATACGACAATTGTTTGTTTGTTTGTTTGTTTGTTTATTTTTTTGCACACAAAAATATACATAATACAATAATAACAAATAAAAGAAGGTGCAGGAGGAGGGATAAAGCTTATTTAGCTTATTCTAAGCCCTCCTCCTCTATACTAACCAAAACTAATTATAACTCAAAATTGAAATGAGATTATACATACATACATAAGGAATTGTTCACAAAATAATTCAAGACATAGCCAAAATGATACAATAACAATAATGAAACAATAGTCTACATCAATTGAGATGAAAAGAAATTTGGCATGTTGACCTCCGTCACATGACTACAATGATGCCTTACATGAAAATTTCTTTCTGTGCCCTAAAGGCTGTTTACCTGTTTTGCGAAACAAAGTTTCAAACTTTATACTTTCAAACTTTTTTGTGCAATCAACTTTGCTGTCTTTAAGATTAAATTGTGCTGATTTTACAGTACATTTAATATAAAAAACAATGTATTTATAGAAAATCGTTTAAAAGATCATCAAAGTTAAAGCAATAAAGCATTATACAAGAATTTTATCATATAACACATTGAACATTTAAACATTACAACTTTGTTCTCGCAGATAACAAACGAACATGGGACAGTGCTGTTCCTGCCCCAGGCCTAGGCCTGCCAGGATGCCTGATGTCGACGGTTCGTGCTTTAGCCAGTACACGTTTCCCTTTAAGAACCTGGTGTTGGAGGGCGGGGGAGCGAAGGGAATTGCTTACGTGGGTGCACTGAAGGTAATGAATTTATTTATTTATTCACATATATTTATTGAGTATTAGGCAGGAAGCACAGCTGCTTATATGACGACTTCTACTCAAAATCACAAATATAAAAACAATAGTAAAACATAATGACAAATTACATACATAATTACAAAGTGGGTAAGAAATGTCTATATTCAATTAATCTTTATTGCATATACATGTAATTTATATTCTCCATCCAATGACAGACTTATTTTAACAAGGGCTACTCTAGCACTTTCTCAAAAATTATGCAAATGAGGTCATGATTCAAATAAATTATGTTTATTGATATTCACCTTCACTTAACTTCCAAATGCGACAGGCATAAAATTTCCGACAGTTACTACTATTAAATTATAGCAATTTTCCATTAATTATGCAAATTTGGTCTTCATTTACATAATCTGTATATTCCTATATGTTCCTCTCTTTCTCAATTACATGTCACAAGTGTTCCATAGTCCTATTATGGAACACATGCACAGCATAGTTTTAGAATTTCCCCATTAGATAGGCAAATTAGCTCCTGATTTGCATAATTACCATCTAATTATGTCAAGCATCTCTTAAGCTGCCTACGTACTAAAATGATGACAATCAGGTCCTTGACTTATTTTCTCTCAAAGGCTTTCAAATAAACTGCCCTGCAGTTCGAGAACAAGCCGCTAGGGGGCCCAAATTCTTGTCGAGTTTTCTCTAACCCAAGAGTTATCTACCTTTTAAAATTCGTGACCCTAGCATGTCCGGAAAATGAAATATCAAAACCGGAAGTTCTTTTGCAGTACCAACGAAAGCCGCCAGGGGCCCCAAATCTTATCATTTCTAGGTCTCATCAACACCTACCCATCTACCAAGTTTCATGACAATGCATATAAAGCTTCTTCAGTTATTCTGTTCACAGACAAACAGAAAAACGGACAAACACATAAAGCATAAACTTCTTGGCAAAGGGTAATTAAATACAACAATAGTGCTTAATCTTTATATACAATCCATTCTACATCAGGTTTTGGAGGACGCGGGAATACTGCAGAACATCAAGCGGTTCGGCGGCACCAGTGCCGGCTCCATCACGGCTGGTTTCCTGGCTGTGGGCATGTCTCCGCAGGATATCCTGGACAAGGCAAACGAGAACTTGGAGGACATTCTTCTTACTAGTGGTATGATTTAATGTTGTATAGAGTGCTAGTGGGGTTAGCAACCCTGTTTTTGCATGCATCAACAAGAGTTCAGAGACCTCATACCTCCATGAAATATTAAGAGCTTTTTCTTTTTTTTCTTTTTTTTATTTTTTATTTGTCTCATTGATGATAAAAATTAGGCTGCAATTAGCATAACCTATTGTAATTTACGGTTTTTCCACCCAATTTATCTATGTTATATATGTAAAGTCCTATGGCATTTTTTTTAAATTTCAACATTTCATCATTAATTACGGAAATGACCATACCATGTTCAGAACTAAAGATACAAAATAGGAAGCTCTTCTGCAGTACCAAGACAAAAAGAAACACACAAATACACACACACACACACACACACACACACACACACAGAAAACAAATACAATACCTCCATTTTGGAAAGAGAAGGCCAGTAATAGGTGCACCAAATACAACACATACTCCCTCAATCTGTCAAGCTAAAAGTCAAGCACATGTAGTAAGCAAAATTTATGTCAGAAAGCTGAGGAGAACGATCTCATCAAATAGCTGTGATGTGATGTATGTCTGTTTTATTGCATTACAGATTCATAAACTATTGACACATTGCGTGTTAGATAGATATTGTCACTATTTTGATACCTTGGTAAAATATGGACTATCTGGCTTAAGCCCCTGTCACACATTCAGAACCTTCCCCCGAACACCAACCGGCCAAGGTTGCTTGTATTTTGGGAGCAGTCTGACCAGATTTAGATCACGTCTACGTTTTTATACGAATCAAATCTAATTGATGTTAAATTTGAGTCACATTTGACTGCCAACCACGCCCCGAGGTACTCCCGAACACCAGCCAACCACTAGCCAATCGTGGCCGAACCTTTCGTCCACACCCGCATGTTTTAAACATTTTTTAAACATTCAGCTGGCATAGCCGACCAGTAGCCGACCTGGCCGAACACCAGCCGACCTTGCTCCCGACCTATAACCATGGTTGGGGGGGGGGGTCGTTGGACTAGTATTCGGGAAGCCATTTTCGGCTATCTGTGACAGGGGTTTAAGAGGAGTAGCGTCGATAACTGCTGTAACGTTCAAGTTGAAGGGGAACAAGGCCTTCCAGTTGCAAAGAAATTTCGTAGAAGGTCTTCTTTTATGCTTTAAAAACAAAAGAAAGTATCTCTTTTTGATTTCCGTTTCTAGGCAAACCCTGCCATCTATGCGGCTTGTGTAAATGGCTCTGGTATTTCAACAACGTGATAAATCACTACGGTATCTTCCCGGCCACACATTTTGTGAACTGGTACGGGAAAGCCATCGAAGAACATCTCCAGAAGGTCAAGACAAGGAATCCGGGAGAGTTCGACAATCTGAACGGAGATATCACCTTCGCCGAGGTATCTATTTATTTTTTTATTTATTTTATAATTTTTATTTATTTATGAACCTTTACCACGTTTGTGGAAGGATTGACATAACAGGTGACTATCACCTCTGCAAGATGTCAAACCTGAGACCAGACAGTAGAGTTTTGTACCATCGCACACCAGGCGATGCCCCTGTCTTTTTCGAAAGGTGTGGTGGGTTCTTTTACGTGCTCGAGGTGTGGCTCTCCCTAAACACGGGACCTCCATTTACGTCCTATCCGAGGGACGTCCCTGACCGAAGCTAGGTACTCATTTACACCTAAGTAAAGTGATGAAAGTCGTGTAAAATGCATTTCCCAAGGGCACAAGATCGGTAAATCCAGAGTCTAGGGGAGGAGTAGGTCAGGAGCAAAGTCGGCTGTGGTTGGCTGGTGTTTGGCTGCGCCAGTCAAATTTTTCAAAATGTTTAATACATGCGGGTGTAGACGGGAGGTTCAGCTTTGGTTGGCTGGCGGTTGGCTAGTGTTCGGAGGTAGGTCAGCAGTCGTCTGGGGCGTGGTTAGCAGCCACGTTTGACTCAAATTTACCTCAATTTCGATTTATATGAAAAGGTAGGCATGGAATAAATCTGGTCAGACTGCTCCCGAACTTCAGCCAATCTTGGCTAGCTGGTATTCGGGGAAGGTTTTGAATGTGCTATAGTGGATTATCCGGTATGTGAAAGTCCAAACAAATTAATCCGTACTTTCAATGTACAATACTGGTGTGATACCGAATGAAGCGATGTGCCGGTTACACTACACACCTAATCTACCAATATTCCTTCTTGTAGCTGCGGTTTCCGTTGCGAAAGCATTTCTCATTTTTTACTTCACTGCCCTATTTATACTCAACATCGTGTACGCCTACTCGACAGGCTTTTAGAATTGAATATTCCTTTTTTTAGATATTAAGGATTAACTTATACGATAGTGCGTCTGTACATCTATTACTTCATGGATCACCTTTACTTTCATCTAAAGCTAATTCCCAAATATCATTTTCACCCAGTTATACCTCTCTGAAACTAAGCGATTTAATATTTGATTTACAGTTCTGTACTATTTTATAATATTTCAATTGCATAACTATGTATACTTGTTATCTAGACGATACCCTTGTGACTTTGCTTTGTCTAGTGATGTAATTTTTATTTCAACTCCAGTGGTGACGTGAATATATTCATATTGCTTGAGTGCGTCACCACTACGTATTGTACTTTTCTTTGCATGTTGTAAAAAAAAATCTAAATATCGTTCTCCAAAGCTTTACAATGCGTTCGGGAAGGAATTGTGCACGGTGTCGTACGAGACGGAGTTTCAGACCGAGGTCTACTCCCACGTCAAGACTTCACCACTTCTGGAGGTCAGAGAGGCAGTGCGCATGTCCATGTCCATTCCAGGTCAGACACAATAATCTTGAGCTCTAATACGTCGTGCAATCGTCGCACGATCGCATACTGTGGGGGCAATCTTGGGGTAGTTGTGCATATGTCCTGCAGAATTTAAGGGTTTTAAAGAGGCGTTATGTAACATTTTGGCACAAAAAATGAAATATTTGAATGGAAAAAACTTGTGACTATTTTTTCCCACTATTTAACATATTTGTGAAATTATCTTACATTTCTGAGATTTACGGTTTGCGCTAAAACAGCCCATACGAGACGCACTCAGTTTGTGGCACTACCACAAGTTACCGGAATGTAAACAAGCATGGCTGACAGCTGTGTTTCCAACTTTAAAATTCACTCACAAGGCGTCGTATTTGGCACCTCTACTTGTTGATTCAACTTACTTTAGTAAAGAAATTACATTTTGGGCATCATTTCTTTCTTGAAGCGTTTGAAATAGCCCCAAAACAAGCTACGTGAGGCGTCTCTTTATTTTTGGGGGTACCACCAATAGATAGCTAGAACCAACCTACGATACCAAACAAGCAAACGTTTTCCTTCAGCGACATCGCATTTTTGCCCTACAGATATCAGTATACTGTGGGATAGGGTTGATTCAACACACTACATTTAAAGAATGACCGAAAAGGAGACTTTGAAAATCCAGTTTTGTCGTCCTGAAATTGCATTGATGCCTTTGAAGCGTTGATAGTAGTTTAATGTTTATCTCTTGTAGCTGAAAGTTTTCTTGCTGTCTCTTTTTTCACGTAAGGGTGGACTGCCCAGCCACTCGGTCAATAATCCCAATTGACATCGAGTTGAGAACGGATACAATTTGTAATTGGTTGGCATCGCAAATTCCTGTATGTGGCATAACTGTATATTCTGCATGATGTGTTTGTTTATTTTTCAGTGGTGTTTGAAGCGTACAAACCTGCGATCGGGGACCTCCGACCACCAGTAAGGCACATAGATGGAGGGGTGTCTGCCAACTACCCCATCTACTGTTTTGAAGGTCAGCTAAATGAAATCTAAACATTATCATTAGATTTAATAATAATCAGTGAAGTAATTGATCAACAAATGAACTAAACATATATCTTCATGTCTTAGTAATGTCTGTACTTTGTAATGATACAATTATGTATTACAATTATTTGAATGTTAATGATAATTCCTCCCTTTAGGCTCCTCCTTCCATGCCGCCATCTTTGATTTTAGCTTGCCGCCATCTTTGATTGTAGCCGGCCGACTTCTTGGATTTTGAGTTACGCCAACTAGTACTGCCGCTGTGCACCATGTGTTCCACACTTGTCAGGCATTATATTTCTGTTTGTTGCGCTTTTGACAGGTTGGTGGTTGTCCCTGCACCCAGATAACACATTCTTCAAACGACTACATGGGAAAGATGAACATGAACTGAGAAAGAACTTCCTCCCCCATGGCAGCCGCAAGCACTTTCAAGTCGAGGGAAGTGCTGAAAGGAAGGAAAAAATCCATCAGAAAACCCTTGGCGCGTGTCTGGTAGGTGATAGTCTGTTAATTACTCAATACAGAAAAAATATTCTAAAGAAATAATAACTATCAGTAATAACTGTCAAATTAAATATCTATTCCTAAGCGTTTGGATTGAGGTCCGTAGAAGGATTTGTTGCTGTTATTTATGATTAAGTCTCAAAGGTCCACTTAAGATAAAAACAAGGCTACAGTGATTAAAAAAGATACCATTAAGCTAATGGTAGAGAGCAATATGGGTGTACAGTCATTTCTGCCTGAAGTCAAAATAACGAAAAATCTGTTCAAAATTTTGAATTTCCAACAGAAGGCCTAGGTTGATCTTAGTCCATCAAAACTCAGAACGTGTGGACCATACACTATGGAATCTTTAGCCTTGCTGCTACTTTCTGAGCCATGGGTTGTTTTGCTTTTTCAATATTTTGTTGAAAACTCGTAGAGAATACTTTAATAGCATTTTTCAAGAAGGCATGTAATGCAGTAATATGCTAATGAATGCCTAGGTAAGTGATTGTACCTTCTTTCAACATGACAGTTTTCAGACACCAGTATAGAAGACAAGTACCAACAACAGTTTGAGGATCGTCTGCAACGTTACTTGGAGAATCACCCTTGTTACCTGCCCATGTTAAAAAGACCAAATACAAAGCTGGCAAAGTAGGTATTCCACAAAATTCCATCTATCCCTCGTGTACTTACTAATAAAATTTCTCTTCTTAGACTTCTGGGTCGAAAGTATTGCCTTGGGTGGGTTGTCGTCGATTTGTGTGTATGTTTGTTCAGCGTAAGTTGATAGCACGTGGGTGGGACGAATATTGACAGGCAGAATAACAGGATATAAGGTCAGGCATACAAAATAGAATGAACCTGGACTTCACTTAGTCTGATATCAGGCATATGGAGGAATTCAGTAAGCCGAGGATTGCAACCCTGCACAGTTTCTTTCCAAATTAACCCTCAACAGTACACCTTCCCGGACTGATTAATCTGTCCACCTGGGGTCCGCACGGACCCCAAAACAGTTTTTTGCTAATTTTTAGAAATTATCAGTATGTTACTAGCTCAATTGTTTTGCTGAATCGATGTGTGAACCTCTTAGTCCACATTACGTACAAAAATTATACATTTTGACCTTTTCCTATTTTTTGCTGAAGAAAAGAAGGAATCAAGAAATACCCGTTTTTTTTAGTTTTTAAAGCTTTGGAGGTTCGTGGGACTGGGGGAGGGGGCTTATTACCCCCCTCATAACTCGGGAACGGTATATCGTATGGCCACCAAATTTTTAGAAGATGGTGTACTAGTAACACTCAATCAATACAACAATTTTGATGTCGTTATGACGTAGTATGACGTCATTATGACGTCATTCATATTATATTAATGGCTAAAACCGTTATAAATAGGTTATTCTCTTAAAACTTAATGGTATACAACTCAACTTTAACAAAAAGTGTTTATGATAAAATGATAAGGTCTGCTAAAGCTTATGTTGCCCTTAGCAACACCAGTGACGTCATACAATGACGTCATACATATTTAATTATCCGCCATCTTGGATCTTGGTTTTGACCAATGACGTAATCAAATTAGCATAAATTATTAATAAAAATCACATTAAATTATATAAAATGTTATTAATGTTCGAAAGCATGTGTCACTTATCATAAAAGCCTGAAAATAAAGTAAAGTATAAGAAAAAAAGTAAAGTATAAGAACGCCAGTGTATCTATTACGATCGAGAGCCGGCTGGGGTCCGCGCGGACCCCAAAAGAAAATCAGATACAAAATTTTAGAAAAATGGGGGAAACGGAATTTTCTGCACTGTGTTCAGGCGCAACTTTGTGGGTGACAATTACCTGAAATTTCAGAAAAAAATCTTTAGAAACAAAAAAAATATTACAGAATATATAGTGCTGGGGTCCGCGCGGACCCCAGGTGTACTGTTTAGGGTTAATATGAACTCGATTTAACTGCACGTCATGCAATCTCCTCGGTTGTTCCAATAAATTTAAAAAAAAAACGATATACCCGGAAGTCTGAAATGTCTACTTTTAAACTACTTGTTTGCAGTGCGTACATACAGAGGATGGAGCAGGTACAGAAAGATCGGGACAAGTTCAGCAAGGAACTAGAGAAGGACATCCTGTTGGAGGATAAGATTCATAAGGTCGCAGAAGAATGCCCTGACCTTGCAAAGATGCGGCATCTCTTTGAAAGTGTAAGTGAAGGAAAGGAAACCTGCTTAAAGTAACAAAGACTGATATCGGCACATATTTGGAATTTCATAGTGTACGATTAAACTAAAATAAATGCTAGATTGTAAAGTAAGTTTTTGCTAAGAAGTAAAAGCAAATATATACAGCCTCACTTGAATAGGTTTATCATCTAATTGCATTACATATCTGTTATGTCTCCTACAGTTTATGACACAATACATCATGCAGACTTTGTGGCTCTTTAATTTTTTTTATAGAAAGACTATAGAAAAGACGGAGCAAAACAGAGCCTTTGACACAAGAAAATAGAACAAAATATTTTAGTAGGGAAAAGTAGAAATATCTTAGTAGGGAAAAGTAGAAATATCTTTGTTAGTTTGTTACTACTAGGAGTATTGTTTTGTGTGGCTGTACTGTCGGTTTGCGTGTCTGTTTAATCAGAGTAGGTTGGTAGGCAGAAAAATAGGTCAAAAGGTCAAACACAGGAAGTTGGTTGAAGGTCACGAAAACCTAAAAGACTTCTTGTTATACAGCGATTATATGGTACAGTATATTAATAAGAATTTCACATTTCCAACTGACGAATTATAAATGTTTCTCATTAATGATATGAATGAAATCGCCCTATATATATATATAGAGAGAGAGAGAGAAAGAGAGAGAGAAGGGAGAGAGAGGGGGAGAGAGATGTAGATAGACGGATGGATAAATAGAGTTGCTTTCTTCATACAGTTGTTGTTATGTCTCCCACAGTTGACGAAAGAAGATATCATAAACATATATGGGGAGGACAACAAGGAAGCAGCCTTTAATATGCTGTTTGTGAACAACGAGAACAAGGTAAATAAAAAGTAAGGAAAGGGAATAATGAGATAAAGCCATTGAAGATAACCTGTTAAATAAATATAATAAAACATTTAGGCATAAAGCAGAATATCATCTCACGCATACTAGCAGACGACATGCAAAGCAAATACGAATGCAGCAAAAGAATCGTAAGTTCTAGCTGTACCAACGGGGCCTGCTCGGCATGTTCCCCCAGTAGACGCCGGCCGGCGTCATGAAGCCGTGCGTGCGTCGTCTGTCAGGGTCACAATTAAATGTTCCTTTACGGCTCCCTGTCGGGGCCGGCGCTGATGTGGCTTCTAATTAAAATTCATAAACTTTTGGTCCCCTTGAGGTTTCTGTCAGGGACCCGTCTGATGCCTGGTCAGTCCCTCGCCTTGACCCGTGCGGGGTGCGGTAGGGTGCCGACCGGCTCTTGCAGTCCGGCCGGACAGCTGTTGAATCCCTGGCGGGGTCCAGGGGTGATCCTGGCGCATCCCTGGCTGGATCCCGACGGGCTCCTGTCGTGATTTTGAGCCGGTACATATATAAACGCTGCTCAGCCCGTCACCGTTCACTTTTTTTCTTAATGTACGACACGACACGTCACGTGAAAAGTAGACTGAAGTTGGCGATGCAGTTTAGTGCAACCTGCAGACAACCTGCAAGTCCGTCTGAGGTTGGCGACAGCGCGTTACCGTTACAACCTAGGTATTGTGGTATTGGTACCTGAAGTAGAGAGGCAGGCCGAACTGGATTGTCGCAAAAGATGAGGGTGGGTTCGCCCCTTGTTAATGCGCAGACCCGTGCATGGACGGTACAACTCACTGATGATGGAGCTATGTCGCGAATTCTGACACACAAGTACATAGTGTAATACACACGTGGTGAACTGTGCAACGTAGTCTGAGGAAGGAGTTTATGATATGCCCCCTATAACCCCCTTTTCCTGACCACCTGATGCACTGATTAGCACCTGTGACGTCATATCTTAGTCAGGTGCCTGTGCGGCCGCCTGATGGGTCCCGGGCAGTTGGGTTACGGCGTTGTTTCGGCGTACCTTGCCCGACGGGGCCCGAAGTGATTTTAAGTTTGTGTTAAAATCAATTCGGCGACCGCGCGGGCCCAAAAATAGGCCGGCAGACGTCGGGAATTCCGCCAGTCTCCGTCCAGGTCCCGTACGGTAGTGCCAAAAAAACAGCCCGAAAACGCGCCGAGCGGTCCCCTTTTTTTAATTGTGACCTAGGCTTAAACACATAAAACATAACTAATTACAATACTCAGCCCGAGGTCACTGGCCTCCTTCACGGGGTCAACATTTATAGTATAATGCAAAGGATCCTTTCAGTAATGTCTGTTTATATACAGCCGACCAAGACGCTTGCTGATAACATCTACTACAACCAGAAGTATCTGCAAGAAGCAAAGTATAAGTGCCTGAAAGGCACTTTCGCTAACACGTCCCTGGAGCTGTACGCGCAGTTGGAGGAGTTCATCCGCAAAAACAAGCCAATGGAGGTAGGAGCGTCAGGATTAAAAGGGCATTATGTAATATTTTTGCACCTAAAATTGAAATATTTAAACTGAAAAATCTTTACATGAGTGTAATTTACTTCCACTTTTTAACATATTTGTGCCATTATCGCATATTTCTGACATTTATGGTTGGCTCCAAAACAGCCCGCACGAAACGCACTCAGTTTTTGGCACCACCGGGCAATACCAGACTGTAAACAAACATGGTTAACAGGAGTGTTTCCAACTTTTAAACTCGTAACTCGGCGTCATACTTTTGGCATATCTACTTCCTAAATGACATTATTTGCAAGTAGGGAGTAGGGTTGCTTGAACTTACTTTGTGAAGAACTGACCAGAAAATAATATTTTCGTACCGTCCTTTTTTACATAATTCGGTTTAAAATTATTGTAAGAACCAAAATCGTTATAGAAAATTTCCTCATGAATGTAAATTGCTATATTATCCCCCTCCGCTCCTTTGCTTTAGGAATATGATGTCGGCAGGAGCATTGGGATCAACGTGGATTACATCGGAGGGTTGGACTTTGGTTTGGAGACCGCAGACAAGGAGTTTCTCATGGCGGTAAATAATAGAGAAACGGCCTCTTCTTAACGATTAACGAGGGTCGATTATATCTTACGCACACACACACAAACACACACACACACACACACACACACACACACACACACACACATATATATATATGTGTGTGTGTGTGTGTGTGTGTGTGTGTGTGTAAATGTATGTGTGTATATATATATATATGAGTATGTGTGTGTGTGTGTGTAATATATATATGTAGACTCGACATACCCTTCAGAGTGACTGTCAACACCGCGCACAGAAAACAAACACACACACACACACACACAGACACAGACACACACACACACATACACATATATCTGTCTATAACTGTCAGAACTATATAGATTCATCGTAGATGTACAAGTTAAACTTGCACACACACACGCGCGCGCGCGCACACATACACACATTCCATACGCGCGCACATACACACACACACACATACACACACATGCATACATACAGAGAGATAGTCAATGATGTTCACCGCTAACTTAGATGACAAGGAAAGTCCATTATGTATCTAGTCTCTAACAAATAGATTGTGGACTCTTGATATGTCCATGGATATCTATTTCAAGATCTATATCTTATGCTTGTTTGCTTTTGCAGCAAGGTGCCGTGGCCACTATGGCGTTTCTAGATCACTTGGTTCGTGCAAGCAACCTCGAACCCATCCAAGAACACGAACCCGAGCAATAAACAGCTCCAGGCCCGAGTCCAGGATACTAGTACAACGACCATTTTACTGATCCCATTTCATGCTGGGGGACGTTGAGCACCATTGGTAGCTCAGGTGCAACAAAACCATTGCCATAAGCGCAGGACAAATAGCTGGTGATTTTTTTGTATAGCAATCGTTTCTGAATCAGTTTATGAATAGTATGGTCTGAAGAAGAAAAGAAAATCACAGTCTTCGTTTTACATAATGTTATGACAATATTGGGTGCAATAGGTGTATTACCTTTCCATGTGTTTATCATTTACAAAAGAATTGTACTCTAACGTTAGTAACATTAAGATTACAGGTGAAAGCAAATAACTATCTGTGTAGTCTTGTTGGGAAAAAATGAGAAATTCCGCTGGGTCAGTTTGCCACACAATAACTTACAACAAGCTATTTCTTAACCAATATTGTAATATCAAGAAACCATTTTTGAAATCTTTTTCGATTGAGTGTATTTTGTGTATTAATATTGCTTTCAAATGGTGTGATAATCCAAGGGTAGATTCTTAGATATATCTTAGTTGGTGCAGGGGGATATGCGCATATGAATGCGTAGTATTGCAGTTTTTTACCACATGAGTACAGTGTAAAATGGATTCAAGCTGCAGCCTGCAGCATGCGTATATGATTTGCTACAATATACTAGTATACTCGCATGTAAATGTATTATTACCTGCGTTTGTGTGTATGTATGCATGTATGTGTGTATGTTTGTTTGGATGCGGTTTAGCACAATAACTCAAAAAGCTATGGGTGGATTGTCAAAAAATATAGGTGGGTCTTGACCTATATCGATATCTCGAGTTCTGGACATGCTAGGGCTATGATTTTAAAGAGGCAGATAACTCTTGGCCACGTGAAGACTTTTAGTGTAGGTCTGGACATCCTAGCAGTTTTACCTCTATAAAGGCCAGGTGGATGATGTATTGGTGTGTCTCTGTTTTTGTGTGTGTGTATCGGCATATCAGTGGTTGTAGGAAAGTCATGCGAAATTACAAATACAGTTACAAAGAACCTGTCACTAATTTGACTTTTTAGATCAGCTGGGCTCACTTAAAAGAATTTCTCACATGAACAACATGAACAGTTTCATACAACGTTTTACTATTTGGGTCCGGACTAGGTTAGTTCCAGTCGGAGTAGTACACAAAGTAGACCATGACCAGAAACTCATTGACAACTATCAACTCAATTGCGAGGGAATCTGGCGATGTAACTAGTCGACACGTTTTATTTCACTTCTATTCAGGTTAAATTGCGTTGACAGGAACTTGAAGGCGAGGACTGTTGGCTAGGTCAGCGGAGGATGACCTAAGGTCCGCCAGGCATATTACACAGCCTGGTATAGGGCAGATGTCCTATACTAAGTTTGATTATTGAAGGCTATAGTTACTGAAACAAGGCCTAATAAAAGTACTTTCCTCGATGATATTTCAATCTCAAAAATTCATCTGCGCCATACAGTCATAAAGGGTCTGCCTCCCAAATATACAAAGAAAACAGGGTGTTGACGAGATCACACTTTCACTACAGCTGACAACAGTAAACAAACTCTACTTTTCACCTCATTTTCTCGTGTATCCATCCGCTTTGGCCATACAAGATCTAACCACTCAGGTCTCTCAATACACCCGCTGAACTGGTGAAATAAACAAAACTCGACTAAAGTAGGAACGTTTTTACTTTACATGTTCCTTGCCCAAAAGTCTCCTAATCGGACCAAAATTTTCGAGAGAAAAAAATGATTTTTAAAGACATTAACTAAAGACTACAATCGTCTACCAGCTACCACCCCCAACCCCCCCGCCTACGTCTGCAGACTAAGAAATTGGGCAAGTCCACTTTAACTCCTCCCAGAGGAGGGGCAGCGTGGGAAATTCTACAAGGACAAATATTAAAGATCAAATTTTCATATCGTACCCATTTTCTATACACATCTTACATTTAACACCTACACTGTACAGATTTTTCGAAAAATCTTTAAAATTTTGACCGTTACAATGTGGCCATTTTTAGAGAGTACACTGTTGAAAACCTTAATATTTCTATACAGTACTACTAGATACGAGTTTCGGTAATATGTTTTGGTGATACGTCTGGATAATATGTTTATTCAATATCTATACCATCTCCCGACGATATCAGTCTCTATTGTCAGATCATCGCTTCCACCCAAGGCCTGCCTACAATACGTTTATAGAAGGCTCATCGTATATACGTAAGTAGGGAACGTCTAAATCCTTCTTCTTCACATCTCCTCATTACTCTACAAATCACTAGGCCGAGGAAAAATGTTGTGTTTCTGGTTTCCCGACCGACCCAATGCCGTCTTGCAGCTTCCACTGGAACTGCAGAGGCGTTTTTTAAAACTGTTTAAAGGGTCAAAACCCAAAAACCGGTTGGCATGTTGTCGGGATTTTTGGTATGTAGAAGATGAAGCACATTTTGTTTTAGAATGCTCAATATACACAGAAATGCGAAAATCTTTTATTAGTTCCGTACAATTTGAACAGAAATATGTGCACCTACGAAAAAGGAGAATTGTTCAAGCATATTATGCCATCTAGGAACTATGATATCAATTTAAAACTATGTAAATTTGACTACGCATGTTTCAAAAAGAGAGAAAAGACCTTGTAGATATAGACGTAACAAAGAAGTACTTATTTCTACTACCCTTATACCCCAGCCATCTAAACTGGTGCATTTGGCCTATGTAGACCGTGAATATGCAATAACTTCATTGTCGTTAAACCACTGGAAGAAAGTGGTTGTCTCGGTTGGCTTAGTAGTACGAAAAGTTGGATATATCAAAGGCAGTAACAGTCAGTAAAGTCGGGGAATGTTTACTTTGAACATATTACCAGACTTGACGATATAGTAAATAAAAATCAGGTCCGGTCATTTTAGGCTTGGCTTTTATTTACTACCAATATAAAGTTTGGAACCATTTCCAAAGTAAATATTACCCAACTTGCACAGTGAGAGAGGATGTGTGTTGACAAATTGTGCAAAAGTAGATAATGTTACCAGTAAGGCTAGTAACTTAGATGATGGGGGATACATTTTTTTCAACTGTGAAAATCTCAGTAGTACTTACATTAAGTATATTTTATTTTCAGTATGCTATCATAATATGCAGTTTCTTGTCTTCTAATTCTCTCTCACCACTAGTGATTAATTACTTATACTTAAGTTGTAATCGTCTGATTTGTGTCAAATTATGTTATATATTTGTGTCTTTCTTTCATCTTATATCTATCACATTTGCACGGTGGTACAATTTGGGCCCCGATCTCCCCACCTGCTTTAGAACCCGAACCACGTTCGATGTGACGTAATTCGAACCGAACGGTGTTCGATCCGGGGTCCCCCGCGGTCCCCCGCGTGTTCAGGCTCTTTTTCACACGGGTGCCGCCAAACAGAAAAAAATATCACATTTGCACAAATATAAACAGTTTTCTGGACAGTCCATCTATGCCGTCATTTGTAGTGGACATGTAACATGTAACGAAGTTACTGCCGTGATCGTGGGTGACCTTGAATGTCGCAATACTTGTACACGCTGGCATGAATGTCCCCCTCTTCATATCCGTGCCGCACGACATGCGTGCAAACCTTGAGCAAGATTGGAAGCACGGAGAGTCCAACATACCTCATTGACGGCTTAAAATGACTGTAACGGTTTTTTCCGAGGCTTATGTCTTATGGATTTTTGAAAAATGCCCCCGATTTTGAATTATGGGTAATTGAGTGCGAAAAATGTCAAAAAATGCCATTTTTTCACCTATTTGTCGACAAAAACTACACTTAAAATCAGAAATTGAAAAATTCCTAAGGCACAGCTTTTGATATTATCCCTAGCCGTCGAAAAATATAAAAATTAAGTATTGGGGATAATATATGTAGCCAATCTTGCTCAGTGTTTGCCTAAAAACATGGCGCTCCGCAAACGCGAAAAAAAATCGTCTTTCAGAGCGAAATAATGAAAAATCATCCATTTAACGTAAAAATCAAACATCAAAAGTATGTAAGGGCGATAATTTCATTTTATTTTGACGAAATTTTCCCTTCCATACCATTTGTTTATTTTCAAATATTTTACGGTTAGCCCAAAAATTGCGTCTTGTAACCCGATACTTTTTCGAACGCCCCTAGCAATGGGAAAGAATACCGTAGCCACAGACCACCGTGTTGTATTAATGATATATATTTAATACACACACACACGCACACACTCTCACACGCACACACACAAAAACACACACTATCACACGCACACACACACATACACACATATACTCACTCACTCACATGCTCACATACATACATACATACATACATACATACATACACACAAACATGAAGTTTCCTTGTATATAATTTACCAGGAATTTGAAGGGTGACACGCTTTTTAAACATTTCAAACACAGCACAATGGGCACAATACGTTGGAAACAGGCATCAAGCTAAAACAAATGACATGAAAGGCATTGTAACGTGAGCAACGGGTCAAATGTCGACAGAAGTCTGTGCCGGCCACCGTTTCGGATCAAGGAGGGTCGATGGGCCCTGATGTATATAGCTTACTTTACTCCCCGAAAGAAATAAACAGACATTGTATGGCAATATATCTGCGTCAAAAATATGTGACCTTTTTGATTAATTTATGTCACGTGCAACGTAAAACACGTCACGTCCGACCTATTACAAACAAGTTGCACTTACATTTGGCATATGAGACTATTACCTAAGTAAGTGTCACGTCCTTCTATCGATAACCTAGTTAACGATTAGTGGCTTTAACTTTAGTAGGACGTGACTTTTCCACAATGCACTGGTGACTATGAACGAGCGACACCTAGCAGAATTTAGTTAGGCGGAAACAGGAATTTGAGTCCCACTTTTAATTCAAGTGACATGTCCCAACACAAAGTAGGTGACGTCCTCTAAAATATGTCACGACATACCTACCACAAACAAGTTACACAACAGGGTATGTGACTCCTGTCACGTCCAACGTAAAATACAAGTGCGTCACGACCAACCTACCACAAACACGTCACGTCCAACTTAATATACGTGACGTCCGTCTTAACACAAACACGTCACATATATGTCACTCACGTCCGACCTACCACAAACACGTCACGTCCAACGTGGACATACTATTTTATGTTTGTTTGTGGAGCTCATCGAGTCTGAAGCTATAGAATTGGGAAGTCCGACAAATTCCAACGGCCATGGAATCGGAACTCATCACTTCTGGGCATTTTGCAGTATTTGTTCAGATTACGTTTATGCCCCCAAACAATAAAGTTTTTTTTCACATTAAACAAAAACAAAGCTTACCTGTTAAATCTTCAATCTACGTTATGATCGCTATTAGGAACAAGAGTTCCACGACCTCATATCTCCATAAGATATGGTTTCCTGAACACAAATAACATATATTTGATGTGAAAGTCCAATCCTTTGGCAATGTTTCACGTCAACACTTTATCATTAAATAATGCATATGACCTGTGCATTAACATAATATATGTATGGTGTTGTAAACTTTTAACTAACTTACACATGTCACAAGCATGAAATTCCCATCAACGACCACTAAAGAATTATATAATTTTCATATTATTTATGCTAATGAGGTCTATATTAGCATAATTGGTATCTGTTGATATTCTACCTGCGATAGATTATACACATTGCATGTATGAAAGTCCTATAATGAAAAACACTGGAATTTCAGAATTTTCTCATTAATTATGCAAATTAAGTCCTCATTTGCATAATTTGCATTTAATTATGTACATCTCTGTGTAAGCTACCTGCATACTAAAAATCATGATAATACGTTGCTCCTTTCTGGACTTATATGCTCTTAAAACTTTTTGCAAAAACCCCCCTGCAGTTCCAGCACAAGCTGCTAGGGGGACAAAACCTGGCAGGAAAAGCTATCTGCCACCAAAAAATCAAAACCATAGCATGTTCAGGACAAAAGATACAAAAACCGGAAGTTCTGCTGCAGTACCAAGGTCAGCCACCAGGAGGCCCAGATTTGACATTGACCTTTGTCTTCCTAAGACCTACCTACATACCAAATATCATCACCATCCATAAAGGCGTTCTTAAGTTATGCTCACCAGTAATAGGCGGAAACACACACAGACACACAGACAGACACACACACACACAGACACACAGACAGACAGACAGACCCAAAACAATATCTCCATTTTTCATGGAGATAATAAACGGGGTTTCAGTATTATTAACTTATCCTATTACAAGTTATGCTCGTGAACAGGATGCATACCTTCTTTGCTGGCAGATGAATCCCCTGAGAAAACTGCAGGGTTTCTCATCCCAATAGGGTCCATTCTCCCAAAATCCCACACAGTTACCTTGACCATTGCCTGGTTGCGGTTCACCAGGGAGCCAGTTGGAATAGCCGGATGATGTCAGGGTCTGGCCGTCCTCATATACCCACTGGTCGTCATTGTTGGCGTCTGTCAGCCCAATCCAGCGACCCCATACTACTTCTTCTAGATTAGCGAGAAATGCATTGGTGTCACTGTCCTTTGGCATGGCTAAAGTCCCCCCGTCTGCTTCACACACTTGTCTAGCCTGACTGTGCGTCTTCCGCTCTGTGAAGCTCTTGTAGCAAACTCCGTTATAACGAACGTAGCCTGCTCTTGGACAACCTGCTGAAATAAAAACAACAACAATTTTTAGCTTAATGAATCTGTATCCATAGATGATTTGTGTATTACTTCAGAAACACGTAATTGGAGACCATGAGGGGGCACTGGTGGTTAGATACAGAATCGGGAACGTAGCAAAGAGCTATGTAAGCGTGCCACAGAGCACAGTTCGACCGCGTCAAAATGATAATTTTTTCCTAAAATTATCATTTTTTGCTATTTTTGACCCAAATAAATTATGATGCCTTCATAGACTGCAAAATAGCGACGGATAAATTGAATCTATATTAGTTTGGCTGTAATACGGTGAAATATGAAGGTCCAGAATAAAAACTCCACCGAGGACGGGGCTCTTAAAATAAAGATATATTTTATTAACCAAAATGTGGGTTTTTAACAAAAAAAATACAGCATACCAACAGAGATGCACAATCATTTTATTAAACATAAGTAGTGATAGTACTGTGTGAAATTTCTTTAAAATACGGCTAACCAAACAAAAGTTACAAGCGTATACGTATTTTACCGCCACCACCTTGGAATCACAGGCCGTAATTGACCTGAGACTGAGAACTAGAGTAAATGACAGACGCATGAATGAATTAGAAGGCAGAATGGAAAATGCAAGAGTCAGAGTGAAGAACACAAGGAAGGAGGTAAAGAAGTACATGAGAATGATTGAGAAACGATGGTGGGAGGAGAGAATCAGGGAATGTAAGGAAGCCTGTGAGAAGGGGAAAATTGGACAGATGTACAAGCTCTTGAAGCAGGTAGGTACAAAAGGAATGAGAGCGCCCAACAGCTGCACTATTGAGGTGAAGGAATTCAAGGAGCACTTTGAAAGAGTGTCGAGGGAGAGGTACGAAGAGGCTCCCTGTGTGCTGGATGGAGTGATAGAGAGAGTGAAAGATCTGAGAGGGACGGCAAAAGCGTCGGAAGCAAACGAGATGTTGAACAGGGTGCCGGAAAAAGAGGAGATTGGAGAGGCTATGCAGGAGATGACAGACTCAGCACCAGGGGAAGATGGAGTGAGACTGAGATATATACTAGATGCATGTGAGGAGGTGCAAGAGAGAGTAATTGAGATTGTGCGCTTCATGTTTGAGAAGAGAGCAAATGAGTGGGAGGCAAGTGTAAAATCAGGAATCATGGTACCTCTGTTCAAAAAGGGAGACAGGAAGGATGTAAACAACTATAGAGGGGTGTGCCTGCTATCTATGTGCAGCAGAGTGTTGGCCAGAGTGCTTGCAAAAAGGCTCTCCTGGTGGGCAGAATGGTTAGGACTGCTAGATGACAACCAAGCAGGGTTTCGCAAAGGTAGGTCCACGGTAGATGTGGTACAGATGATGGTGAGAATGCAAGAAGATGTGGCAGATTGCAAGAGAAGGGTGAATGGAGAGGAAGAGGTGGATGCGATTGAATGGCCCGTAGCACGTCTGCTTGACCTGCGAAAGGCATACCCAAGAGTAAACAAACCTGCCCTGTGGGCGCTACTCGAGAGATATGGTATGAGTGGCAAGTGTCTGGAGAGTGTGATCGACCTGCACGAATCCACGGAGTACAAGGTAAGGGGAAAACAGGGAATGAGTGAACCCTGGGTGCCGGCGAGAGGTTTAAGGGAAGGATGCTCCACGTCACCCATCCTCTTTAACATTTACCACCAGGCAGTGATGCGGCAAGGAGAGGAGGAACGTAGGGAAAGAGGTGGAGAGGTGGGGGTGCCGTGGAGATGGGTACCAGGAGGCTCTTTCGCAGGTAATAGAGTGTGGGAGAAAGGAGGAACGGAAGTGAAGAGTGTGAAGGTGCCGTCCGCACTTTTCGCCGACGACACATCCATCCTCGGTATGAGCGGTGAGATTGATGCAGGTGTGAATACGGTGAAAGAGGTGATGACTAAGTGGGAAGAACGGAACAACGACGACAAAGAGGAGGTACTTGAGTTCGGTACGGAGGAAGGAGGGGGAGTCAGAGTGCTAGGGAGCTGGCTGGATGGAGATCAGGATGTGAAGAACCGTGTAAAAAGGGCAAACGGACTGTGGTGGAAAGTGAAAGGATGGCTGAAGGGTTCCAAAATGTCCAAGAGAGAACAGGCGAGAGTGGTGGAAGCATGTGTCGAGAGTAGCTTGCTGTATGATTGTCAGGCGCGTGTGTGGTACAAAAGGGACATTGACAGATTACAAAAGTGGATCGACAAATGTTACCGGTATGTATGGAGCAACAGGAATGGCGAACCTCTGCGACAGATGGAAGGTAGACATGAAAACATGCAGGATGTGAGGAGCCGTCTGAACGTGAAGAGTGTGAGATGGAAGATTGAAAAGAGAGTGCTTGAACGAGTGGGTCATGTGATGCGAATGAATAATGACAGAATCACAAAAGCAGTTATACTGGGATGGTATCAGGGTCTGGAAGGCAAAGAAAAGGTGGCAGGACGGAAGAGGAAGACTGTGTTATATTGGAAGGGGCTGCTGAAAGATAGTGGAGTGGACTGGACGGATGTGGAGCGTCTGAGTAGCGAAAGAGATGGATGGAGGAAAATAGTGAGAGGGCGCATGGACCACCTGGACAAATGGGAGAAACAGCGTGGAAACAAATACGAATGGAGTATGGAAGAAAGTGCGTTGGAGAGAAATGTAAGAGGGGAGATGGATCTGGTGTGCAGGTATGAAGGTTGTGGCAAACGGTGTAAGTCTAAAGGGGGGCTCGTGCTTCACCAAAGAAGAATGCACCGGGCCGCCCCGGAAAGAGTTACTTTCACATGCTGCAGGTGTAGAATGATTCTAGAAACGGAGGTTGCAAAAGTGAGTCACGAGAAGAGCTGTTCCGGGGGGGGAAGTGATGAACAAAAGAAGAGAGTGTGGTAATTGTGGAGTATGGGTGTCTAGAGGAAATTATGCAAGACATGTGCGTAGTTGTGGGGGGGGGAGGGGGAGGTGCATGTGCGGAACGGAGTAAAAGAGCGCCGGTCAAGGGGAAAGTGGGGGTATGCCCGTTGTGCCAACGGGAGTTCTCTTATTCCAACATGGCAAGGCACCAGAGGGCCTGTCGACGGGTGTGGGACCCTGGGGGTGGGTCTTGCCCCTGACGGGGGTCGATAGACCTAAACGGAAACGGTTCTCCACGCACCCACAAGTGTAGCGAGTGTGGCAAGGAGTTTCGTTTCCGGAGTAATTTGAAGGAACACATTAGAACTGGTGAGAGGCCATACCAGTGTGGTGAATGTGGGAAACGGTTTAACCAATTCATTAATTTAAAGACACACAGGCGAACTCACACCGGTGAGAGGCCATTCCAGTGTGTTGAATGTGGGAAACGGTTTAGTCAACGGACTGATTTGAAGAGACACATGCGGACTCACACAGGTGAGAAACCCTACAGGTGTGAGGAATGCAGCAGGCAGTTCAGTCAGCTAGGTGATCTTAAGAAGCATATTAGAACTCACACTAGTGAGAAACCGTATCGTTGTGAGGAATGTAGTATGCCGTTTAGTAGGTCGGGTGATCTAAAACGGCACATGCGGACTCACACTGGTGAGAAACCGTACAGATGTGAGGAGTGCAGCCGGCGGTTCACTGAGTTGGGTGGTCTAAAGAGGCACATTCGAACTCACACTGGGGAGAAACCGTATCGATGTGAGGAGTGTAGCAAGCAGTTTACTCTGTCGTCCCATCTGAAGGAACACATGCGGATCCACACTGGTGAGAAACCGTACCAATGTGATGAATGCAGCAAGCAGTTCAGCACGTTAAAACAGGTCAAGATTCACATGCGGACTCACACTGGGGAGAAACCCTACAGATGTGAGAAGTGCGACAGGAAGTTCACTACGTTGTGCAATCTAAAGACACACATGCGGATCCACACTGGTGAGAAGCCGTACAGATGCGAGGAGTGCAGCAAGCAGTTTAGTATGAAGGGAAATCTGAAAGCTCACATGCAGACTCACACATGAGAAACCGTACAATTGTAAAAAAAATGCACCGGAAGTTTCGTTATTTAAGTAGCTTGAGTGCTCATATGCAAAGAGTTTAGACTAGTAAGTTTGTAGGTATTTGATAAATGGAGTGGAACCATTTCAGTTGTGTATCATATTGGTCAATAGCAAAGTTTGTTCATATGATGAACGGAGTGGGCCGTTTAAAATGTCAGTTCTGTTTGATCACACTGTTTTATGCTTTTACCAACGTAGCTGCTTATCAACTGTTTATTTTAGCGGTGTACTCACTACACTACTCTGCTGTAATGAGAATAAGAATAGCAGATTTTTTGTATCACGATCGTTGCATGATTTGTAGTATGTTGATTAGAACTAGAACGTAGTGTTTGAAAGTGAGACTGTGGAGTGTCAGGACAATAGTGACACAGAGATGCATGCTAAACCAACACTTTTAAATAAGTTTAAAGACATGATATCATCGCCTGTCTGTATTTAGTCTCTTAGATTTCTTTGCTTTAGTGACTGAATCGCTGTAAATACTAGATCCCTAGCCTTTAGAATTAGTTGCACCATACATGTTACAGTAGTTATAAATGCATTCAAATGTAGCTAAGTATTGTTTGTCTTCCTACTGTTCAGTAAGCTACATGTAGCAGTTAGAGATTTGGCAACTTTTTGCATCCCATTTTTATCAATAAATTCAGACATGTAGTTTAACGTTGTTGTCTTTCATTGTTATTCTCAAAACTGTTCTCTGTTTCAGTAAGGATGTTGTCTGATTTCCCCCTATGCAAATCAGAACATGAAAGAGAATGCTCTCAGTTGCTTGGTAATCAAGTAAAACCCACCGAACCGGTTTTATCCACCCACTCAGTCCCTATATAAACGCGTCCCTAAATGTTCTGTTTCTGTCAGTACTGACTCTGCAGCCGTGAGGATCTGTGTCGTCGTGAAAACATCGTGCAGTGCTTCGGAACGTCAGTGCGTCTTTGTAAGTGCTGACTATAATTTTGTTTTCCTTTATTTATTTGCCTGACAGCCCTGTTGCATCTTATTGTATGTTACATTGTAAATATCTGCCCGCGAAGATGTAATGGCATAAATCTGGCAGTATTCATTATACAAGATTATCATTTCCATAAATCTGACATTGAATTTTACATTAATCCTGCAGGATCAAGAGTTTGACCAACATGGCCGCCAGAGCTGAATCTCGTCTGAAACCAGAGGAGGGAGAGAATGGGCATGGAGAGCAGGGTTTTCCGCGTACCCACAAGTGTAGCAAGTGTGGCAAGGGGTTTCGTTCCCGGTATCATCTGAAGCGACACATTCGGACTCATACTGGCGAGAAACCATACAGATGTGAGGAGTGCAGCAGGCAGTTCACTACGTTGTGCAAACTTAAGAGACACATGCGGACTCACACAGGTGAGAAACCGTACAGGTGTGAGGAGTGCAGCAGGCAGTTCAGTCAACTGGGTAGTCTGAAGGAACACATAAGAACTCACACCGGTGAGAAACCGTACAGGTGTGAGCAGTGCAACTGGCAGTTTAGCGTGTTCACTAATCTGATAAAACACATGCAAAGTCATACTGGTGAGAAACCGTACAGATGTGAAGAGTGCAGCAAGCAGTTTAGTCGGCTGTCTCATCTGCAAACCCACATTCGAACTCACACTGGTGAGAAACCGTACAAATGTGAGGAGTGCAACAAGCAGTTCAGTCTGCTGTCCAATCTGAAAACCCACATTAGAACTCACACTGGTGAGAAACCATACAGATGTGAGGAATGTAGCAGACAGTTCAGTCAGCTGCCTCATCTGAAGACACACATGAGAACACACACGGGCGAGAAACCGTATCGTTGTGAGGAGTGCAGCAAGCAGTTCAGTCAGCTAGGTGATCTGAAGACTCACATGAGGACTCACACAGGTGAGAAACCATATAGTTGTGAGGAGTGCAGCAGCCAGTTTACTCGGACATCTAGCCTCAAGGAACACATGCGGACTCACACTGGTGAGAAACCGTACGGGTGTGGGGAGTGCAGCAGGCAGTTTACTACGCTGTGAAATCTAAAGACGCACTTACGGACTCACACTGGTGAGAAACCGTACAGGTGCGATCAGTGCAACATGCAGTTCAGCGAGCTGGGTAGTCTGAAGAGACACAAGCTGACTCACACGGGTGAAAAACCGTACAGATGTGAGGAGTGCAGCAAACAGTTTACTATACTGAGCAACCTAAAGAGACACATGTGGACTCACACAGGTGAGAAACCGTACACGTGTGAATAATGCATTGAAAGCTTCCGTCATTCGTGCTGCCTGAGTGCCCGCATGAAAACTCACACCAGCGAAAGCCTGCCAAAACCGGTGTAAAGATTACATCATGTGGGCCAGTAGCAAAGTTGACATTTGATTACGGGGCTGGGGCGTTTAAATGCCAGTTGTGTTTGATCTCACTGCTTTTTGTTTTGTCAATGCAACACTCTCTACATGACACCATGTAAATTTAAGAAGAACGGTGATTTAATATCACGACCAATGCATTTCCGTATTTTGTTGATCAGAACTAGAAGCATTGTAGAAAATGTGACACAGTGTTTACACAGTGGAGTGTTTACACAGTAGTGATTGAGTGTGAAATAGTAAGACACCGTTCGTTTGACGCCATGGCGTTATCTTCCGTCTATTGTATCACTTTGTTAACTAGCTTTCTTTGTTTTAGTAACTAAAGTCGGTGACAAATATATTAGGACCTTTGCATGTATAGTTAGTTGCAACATACATGCCAATAAATCAAAACATGTAATGTGTTGTTGTGTTTTTGTTTACTATCACCATCACCAGGGTATCATCGTCTGTCTGTATTTAGTCTATTAGTTTTCTTTGCTTTAGTGACTGAATCGCTGTAGATATACTAGATCCTTAGCCTTTAGAATTAGTTGCACCATACATGTTACAGTAGTTATAAATGCATTCAAATGTAGCCAAGTATTGTTTGCCTTCCTACTGTTCTGTAAGCTACATGTAGCAGTTAGAGGTTTGGCAACTTTTTGCATCCCGTTTTTATCAATAAATTCAGGCATGTAATGTTTAACGTTGTTGTCTTTATTGTTATTATCCAAATGGTTATCTGTTTCAGTAAGGATGTTGTCTGATTTTCCCCTATGCAAATCAGCACATGTAAAAAAATGCTCTCAATTGTTTAGTAATCAAGTAAAACCTACCGGACCAGTTTTATCCACCCACTTAGTCCCTATATAAACGCGTCCCTGACTGTTCTGTTTCTGTCAGTACTGACTCTGCAGCCGTGAGGATCTGTGTCGTCGTGAAAACATCGTGCAGTACTTTGGAGCGTCTCGGTAAGTGCTGACTTGCTAATTCGTTTTCCTGTAAATTATGTATCTTTGTGTACTGCCATGTGCCAACTTGTTGTAGGTTACATTGTAAACCTGCCCACGAATAACGGAATTTATTCCTACATTTCGACTAATTTTTTACATTGGCTTTATCTACGCTACACTTGCCAAATGTTCGTTTTAGTCATTAGCATACTAAGCCATGCATTTGCAGACATTTATGCGTCTATATAAAACTAGATTCAGGGGATTTTGTTCACCGGTATGTTACATTGTAAATCCGTCCGCAGAGAACCCCATTTACGTTCACATTTTAACTTAGATTGGTTACCATGTTGCCTACGCAAGTTCCTGTCTCGTTTCTGTCTCGTTCCTTCCCTATGCAAAACACGGTGTCTAATCGGTACCTCCTTTGTTCTCTGATGAAACACATCCTTTTAAACCGGTTTTACCTCTATTGAAACACACCAACTAGTTTCTATAAACTAGAATCGTTACATGTAATTGTATGTATCTATACATTTGTCAGTATACACGCTGTACATACAAAACCATATAAAAGATTCTCAATATTATAAATCTGATATATTGAATTCTACATTGTTCCTGCAGGATCAGGAGTTTGACCAACATGGCGACCAGAGCTGAATCTCATCAGAAACCAGAGGAAGGAGAGAATGGGCATGGAGAGCAGCGTCCTCCGCGTAACCACAAGTGTGGCGACTGTGGCAAGGGGTTTCGTTACTCAAGTCATCTGAAGGAACACATTAGAACTCACACCGGTAAGAAACCGTACAGATGTGGAGAGTGTAGCGGACAATTCATTACACTGTCCCAACTAAAGACACACATGCGGACTCACACTGGTGAGAAACCGTACGGATGTGAGGAATGTAGCAGACAGTTTAGCAGGTTGGATAATCTGAAAACCCACATGAGAACTCACACTTGTGAGAAACTGTACAGATGTGAAGAGTGCAGCAAGCAGTTTAGTAGACTGTCTCATCTGAAAACCCACATTAGAACTCACACTGGTGAGAAACCTTATCGATGTGAGGAGTGCAACAGGCAGTTCAGTAAGCTGAGTAATCTGAAGGAACACATTAGAACTCACACTGGTGAGAAACCTTATCGATGTGAGGAGTGCAACAGGCAGTTCAGCAAGCTGAGTAATCTGAAGGAACACATAAGAACTCACACCGGTGAGAAACCGTACAGATGTGAGGAGTGCAGCAAGCAGTTTATTAGACTGTCAGATCTAAAGACACACATGTGGACTCACACTGGTGAGAAACCCTACAGATGTGAGGAGTGCAGCCGGTGGTTCAGTGAGTTGGGTCATCTGAAAAACCACATGAGAACCCATACTGGTGAGAAACCGTATAAATGTGAGGAGTGCAGCAGGCAATTCACTATGCTGTGCAATCTAAAGACACACATGCGGACTCACACTGGTGAGAAACCGTACCGATGCGAGGAGTGCAGCAAGCAGTTTAGTCGGCTGTCAAATCTAAAGGCACACATGCGGACTCACACATGAGAAACCGTACACTTGTGAAAAATTTACCGTCATTTAAGTAGCATAACGAAAGAGTTTAGACTACTAAGTTTATAGGTATTTGATGAATGTAGTGGGATCATTTCAGTTCTGCATCATATGGGTCAATAGCAAAGTTTGTTGTTATCTGATGAACGAAGTGGGGCGTTTAACATGTCAGTTCTGTTTGTTCACACTGTTATGTTTTTACCAACGTAGCCGCTTATTTACTGTTTATTTGTAGTACTGTACTCACTACAAAAGTAAGAATAACAGCCATGTTGTATTACGATCGTTGCATGCTTCGCAGTATGTTGATTAAAACTAGCTACTTAGTGTTTAAAAGTGCGACTGTGCGGTGTTTAGACAATAGTGACACAGAGATGTATGCTTAACCAACGTTAGTTCAAAGACAAGGTACCATCGTCCGTCTGTATTTAGTCTATTAGTTTTCTTTGCTTTAGTGACTGAAATCGCTGTAAATATAGTAGATCCTTAGCCTTTAGAATTAGCTGCACCATACATGTTACAGTAGTTACAAATGCATTCAAATGTAGCTAAGTATTGTTTGTCTTCCTACTGTTTTGTAAGCTAGATGTAGCAGATAGAGATTTGCCACCTTTTTGCATCCCGTTTTTATCAATAAATTGAGACGCGTAATGTTAAACGTTGTTCTTATTGTTCACCATCTTTATTGTTATTCTCCATGCGGTTCTCTGTTTTGGTAAGGATGTTGTCTGATTTTCCCCTATGCAAATCAGAACATGTAACAGAATGCTTTCATTTGTTTGGTAATCAAGTAAAACCTACCGGGCCGGTTTTATCCACCTGCTCAGTACCTATATAAACGCGTCCTTGGCTGCTCTGTTTCTGTCAGTACTGACTCTGCAGCCGTTAGGATCTGTGTCGTCGTGAAAGCATCGTGCAGTATTTTGGAGTGTCGGTGTATCTTGGTAAGTACTGACTATGATTTGTTTTCTTGCAATTATGTATCTATGAGTTCTGCCATGTGGGATCTTGTTGTAGGGTTCAATGTAAACCTGCCCGCAAAGAACGAAGTTTGTTCCTACATTTTGACTTATTTTTTGTACACTTGCGTTACCTACGCTACACAGGCCAAATGTTCGTTTAAGTCATTAGCGTACTAAACCATGCATTTGAAGACCTCTATGCGTCTAGATTCAGGGGATGTTCTTCACCTGTATGTTACATTGTAAATCCGCCCGCAAAGAACCCCATTTACGTTCACATTTTAATTTGGGGTTACCATGTTGCCTACACAAGTTCCTGTCTCGTTCTGTTTCGCAAAGATTTCGTTTCTATGCAAAACAGGGTGTCAAATCGGTACCTCCTTTGTTCTCTGATCAAACACAACGGACCTACGCAAGTTCCTGTCTCGTTTCTGTCTCGTTCTTTCTCTATGCAAAACACGGTGTCTAATCGGTGTCTTCCTATTTTGAATACCTCCTTTGCTCTCTAATCAAACACATCCTTTCAAACAGGTTTTACCTCTATTGAAACGCACCAACTAGTTTCTATAAACCAGAACCGTTACATGTAATTGTATGTTTCCATACTTTTGTCAGTATACAGTCACGTTATACAGTATACAAGACTCTCAATGCCATAAATCTGATGTATTGAATTTTACATTGTTGCTGTAGGATCAGGAGTTTAACCAACATGGCGACCAGAGCTGAATCTCATCTGAAACCAGAGGAGGCAGAGCAGGGTCCTCCGCGTACCTACAAATGTGGCGAATGCGACAAGGAGTTTTGTTATAAAAGTAACTTGGATAGACACCTGCGAACTCACACCGGTGAGAGACCATTCCAGTGTGGTGAATGTGGGAAACGGTTTAGTCGACTAAATGATTTGAAGAGATACAAGTTGACTCACACAGGGCAGAAATCTTACAGATGTGAGGAGTGCAACAGGCATTTCAACAAACTGGGTAATCTGAACCGACACATGCGGACTCACAATGGTGAGAGGCCATACGAGTGTACTGAATGCGGGAAACGGTTTATTCAACTGGATACTTTGAAGACACACATTCAGGTGTGAGGAGTGCAGCAGGCAGTTCAGTCGGCTAGGTGATCTGAAGACACACATTAGAACTCACACTGGTGAGAAACCGTATTGTTGTGAGGAATGTAGTATGCCGTTTAGTAGGTCGGATGATCTCAAAAGGCACATGCGGACTCACACCGGTGAGAAACCGTACAGATGTGAGGAGTGCAGCCGGCAATTCACTGAGTTGGGTAATCTAAGGAAACACATGCGGACTCACACTGGAGAGAAACCGTATAAATGTGAGGAGTGCAGCAAGCAGTTCAGCACGTTGAAACAGCTCGAGATTCACATATATGTACATGCGGACTCACACAGGGGAGAAACCATACGGATGTGGGGAGTGCAGTCGGCAGTTCAGTCAGCTGGCAAATCTAAAGACACATATGCGGACTCACACAGGTGAAAAACCGTACAAGTGTGAGGAGTGCAGCAAGCAGTTTAGTCAGTTATCTGCCTTGAAGGGACATATGCAGACTCACACTGGAGAAAAACCGTATCATTGCGATGTGTGCAGTAAGCAGTTCAGTCGGCTGGGTAGCCTAAAGGAACACATGCGGACTCACACTGGAGAGAAACCGTACAGATGCGAGGAGTGCAGCAAGCAGTTTGGTCAGATGGGTACTCTGAAAGCTCACATGCAGACTCACAGCTAAGAAACTGTACACGTGTGAAAAATGCAGTAGCTTGAGTGGTCACGTGCAAACTTATACCGACGAAAAAGTTTAGACTAGTAGGTATCTGATGAATGGAGCGGGATCATTTCAGTTCAGTATCATATCGGGGTCAGTAGCAAATTTTGTTGTTATTTGATGAACGGAGTGGGACCGTTTAAAATGTCAGTTCTGTTTGATCAAACTGCTTAGCCGCTTATCAACTGTTTATTTTAAGTGTACTCACTACATTACTCTGCTGTAAAAGTAAGAATAACAGTAATTTTGTATTACGATTGTTGCATGCTTTGCAGTATGTTGATTAGAACAGAACTTACTGTTTCAAAGTGAGACTGTGGAGTGTTAAGACAATAGTGACACAGAGATGCATGCTAAACCAACACTAGTTTAAAGACAGGGTAACATCGCCTGCCTATATTTAGTCTATTAGACTAAGTTTTCTTTGCTTTAGTGACTGAATCGCTGTAAATATACTAGATCCCTAGCCTTTAGAATTAGTCTGCCTACTGTTATGTAAGCTACATGTAGCAGTTAGAGATTGGGCACCTTTTTGCATCCGATTTTTATCAATAAATTCAGACATGTAATTAATGTTTAACGTTGTTGCCCTTCATTGTTATTCTCCAAGCGATTGTGTGTTTCAGTAAGAATGTTGTCTGATTTTCAGCCTTGGATTACGCCCCTTGGCGGAATTCAGCGGGATTGCACCGGCTGGAGGGATGCCCCCCGGCCAGGTCCCAGCATGCTCCGCAATTCTCAGACCGTAACATTTCAACAGCACGATTAGATTTCGCTCTCATTTATTTCTTCGCAATTTCGTTTATTCCTTCGCAATTTCTCCGCGATTTCGCCTGTTACACGGGTGGATATCAGCGCAACGATGTACGCAGCGGGGAAGAGAAGGACACGACCTCCGGCAAGATATGCAGGATTCCACTTGGACGGTGAGGGAGAACAGTGGGCAGACTTTCATACACTCCCCAGTTCGACTCCCATCGTCACAGAAACCCAGCATCCCTCGAGAGACCTCGACACAGCAGTAGTGGAGGAAGAGATTCGCGAGGCCACCAGAGAGCTGGAAGCTCTGAAGCTGGATCTTCATCGGTTGGAGACGTCAGTCGCCGGGGCAGAACTGCGAGCGGTCGACAATCCGAATTTAGAAGATTTTTTTCCCGCCTCCGTCAGCGTCACGTCCATACAAGCCACTCTCGCGAGACCTCACCAAGTCTCGGGCGCCATTTTGAGCGGGAAAAGACGACGAAGGGACGAGATCCACCGCGCATTTCAGCCAAGGAAATGCGCGCCTTCAGTCGGATGAATAACGACTTGGACGTCCGAGCCAATTTCTCACCTCCGCCGCCCCGTAGGCGGCTCAAGGCAGCGCGAGCAGCAGCAGTTTCGCAGAGCTCCAGCTCGACGTCTGACTCGTCGACTTCAAGCGACGACTCGAGAGGTAGGTCTCCTTCCTCACATCGTTCGAAACGGAAGAAGTTGAAGAGTGGCGTATTGCGCAAATCCACCGATGAAGTCAAGAGGAAAGTACTATTCCCTCAGGAGAGACTACCAAACTCCAAAAACGGGGGTCCAGGTTATTACGACCTAGAATGGCATGAATGCATCGCAGGTTCTCTTGATATCATCCTCTCCCATAAGGTAGGCTCCAAAGAGAGTAAACAGAGACTGAAACTCTTACGCTTCATGATGTATGAAGTAGCGGAATTCGGATACCAACCAGTGTTGCACTTCAATGCCATAGTGTTGATGCAGATAGAGAAGGGAGAACTAGACTGGGATGATAGGCACTTTATGAAGAGGGTACAGGAGCTAAAGCTCAAACATCTGCGCAAGGGTAATGCTCCTCCCAGGGAGGGTAGCAAGACAACCCAGCCATCAGGATTACCCCTCTGCTACGCCTACAACAGGGGAGATTGCCAAGCTACAGTGGATGGGAGAATGGCCCACACTAGCAGGAATGGCAAGGTGTACCACTACTGCAGGCCGTGTTCGTCCCTCCGCCCTTCAGCTGGTTATCAGAAGCACCCAGCAACCGGTTGTCCTTACAAGGACCCAGACTACCGCGCCAAGCACGCAGTAACAGTTGAACAGAAGACAGCATGACTAGATCATGAGGGTGACGCGAGAAGGACTTATAACATTAGAACATTCATTAAGACTAAATTGACCGAAGTTACACATCAGATGGTTCAACACACGACAAGCAATTCCTCACCCACCATTCATCTGGATTTTCCCTCTGAAGACATAGCATTCACTTCAGCTGTTAAGGCACTTAAGGTTGACAAAGACTCTGCATTAGATTCCGACAATGACATTGTTCCTCCGACGACTGATAATCCAGGGGCACAAGCACATGATACACCCATGCCAACACTCGCCATGACGATTCCTCAGTTTCCTGATGCCACAACCGAGCATTCCGGGTTGTTACCCACGGTGTCAGTTTACAGCCACAGCGAGGAGGTTGATGTTTCAAAAACTTGTACACGCAACGGTCCCAAACCAATTCCCAACACATAAATTTCTGACACCACGACCACGCAACACAGCAAGTCGTCACCCACGGTGTTAGATTCCAACTCTCATGACCAGGATACAATTCTGTCGTGTAATTCTCATGAGTCGGGTACTCTAACATCTCCCATAATCCCCTGCACAACCCGGGACCAAACAAGCGGGGTTGAACTTGATGTTTCTCCCACACAGTCTTGTAGCGAGAAGCCGACAGTTCCCATCCCCGAACCTTACCCCTCGCAGAGGTCGCCTTCACAGTGTTCAGCCGATGTATTTCTCCAATTACATGCTCAGGTCAGAGCTTCAGGGGCCTACAACTTTCAATGTTGTCAGATCCCCGTCCCATCAAACCTTCATATTCAGGCATGGCGACATCTTCTGGGGGATTATTCAGACAAGATGGTGGCCGATTTTCTCGAGTTTGGCTGGCCAATCAGTTACACACGTGATCAGCCTCCAGTTCCCACATATAAGAATCACAAGTCAGCTGCGACATACCAAGCAGATGTGGATCATTACTTGTCAACAGAAAAGGAGTTCGGCACCATTCAAGGACCTTTTCACGCTCCTCCTTTCAAGTCACCTTCATGGTTTCGCCATTACAGACTGTACCAAAACGTGACTCAGCAGTTCGCCGAGTAGTGGTGGACTTGAGCTTCCCAGCCGGACATTCGGTGAATGACGGAATTACGCCACAATCTTATTTAGGTGAACCATTTATGTTTACATTACCTGGGCACGCCGCATTTGAGCAGCTAATCATGGACAAAGGGCAGGGGTGCCTACTTTACAAACGTGATTTGAGCAGAGCTTATAGACAGATTCCGGTTGACCCAGTTGACTACAACATGCTAGGTTTCCAGTGGAACGGGCAGTTCTACTTTGACACAGTATTCCCGTTCGGAATCCGCCCGGCAGCCATGGGCTGTCAGCGAACGACATCGGCAGTTAGTTACATTTATCAAGCTCGGGGTTTCAACTGTGTAAATTACATTGATGATTTCGGGGGAGCCGAATCTCCCATTCGTGCCATGGCAGCCTTCCAGGCCCTTGCAGACACGTTCAAGGACTTGGGTCTGGTTGAGTCACCAGGGAAGGCAGTTCCACCGTGCACCTACATGGTGTTCCTAGGCATAGGCTACGACACTATACGCATGATCAAAGAGATCGCACCCGACCGTCTGGATGAGACTCTTGCCGAGTTGCGCACGTGGATCGGTCGCAAACGTGCACGCAAAAAAGAGATCCAGTCTTTGTTGGGGAAACTGATGTTCATCACAGCATGTGTCCCGTGTTTCCCCTATGCAAATCAGCACATGTAACAAAATACTATCAATTGTTTGGTAATCAAGTAAAACCTACCGGACCGGTTTTATCCACCCACTCAGTCCCTATATAAACGCGTCCCTGACTGTCTGTTTCAGCCCTTATTGTATGCAAACAAATTTCCCTTTGATCTTATTTTTAACAACATGTAGTATGTTGTTGTCTTTATTGTTATGGTCAAAGTGATTGTGTTTTTGTCTAAGGATGTTGTCTGATCCACCCATATGCAAATCAGCACATGATAATTTCCTTTGTGTCGTAATGAAGTAAAACTTAGCAGACCGGTTTTATCCACCCACTCAGTCCCTATATAAACGCGTCCCTGACTGTTCTGTTTCTGTCAGTACTGACTCTGCAGCCGTGAGGATCTGTGTGGTCGTGAAAACACCGTGCTGTACTTTAAAGCGTCAGTGCGTCTTGGTAAGTGCTGACTGTGATTTGTTTTCCTGCATTTATGCACGCGAACGGAACTTGTTCCTACATGTTGACTTGCCAAATGTTCGTTTTAGTCATTAGCGTACTCAGTCATGCATTTGAAGACCTTTATGCATCTGTATAAAACGAGATTCAGAAGATTTTGTTCACCTGTATGTTACATCGTAAGTCCGCCCGCAGAGAACCCCATTTACGTTCACATTTTGAGTTACTATGGTTACCATGTTGCCTACACAAGTTCCTGTCTCGTTTCTGTCTCGTTCTTTCTCTATGCAAAACACGGTGTCTAATCGGTACCTCCTTTGTTCTCCTTTGTACATACTTTCAAACCGGTTTTACCTGTATTGAAACGCACCAACTAGTTTCTATAAACCGGAACCGTTACATGTAATGGCATGTTTCTATACATTTGTCAGCACACACGTTATACAGTGTACAAGATTCTCAATTCCATAAATCTGATATTGAATTTTACATTGTTCATGCAGGATCTGCAGTTTAACCAACATGGCGGCCACAGCTGAATCTCATCTGAATTCAGAGGAGGGAAAGAATGGGCATAGAGAGCAGGATTCTCCGCGTACCCACAAGTGTAACGAGTGTGGCAAGGAGTTTCGTTCCCGTGGTCATCTAAAGCGACACATGCGGACTCACACAGGAGAGAAACCGTACGGATGTGGGGAGTGCAGCAGACAGTTCACTCAGCTGGGTCATCTAAAGGAACACATGCGGACTCACACCGGTGAGAAACCATATCGATGTGAGGAGTGCAACAGGCAATTCAGCATGCTGAATAATCTAAAGAGACACGTGCGGACTCACACTGGTGAGAAACCGTACAGGTGTGAGGAGTGTGGCAGGCAGTTCATTGAGCTGGGTCATCTGAAGGAACACATTAGAACTCACACGGGTGAGAAACCGTACAGATGTGAGGTGTGCAGCAAGCAGTTTAGTAGACTGTCAGATCTAAAGACGCACAGGAGGACTCACACATGTAAGGAATGTAGCAGACAGTTTAGCAGGTTGGATAATCTGAAAGCCCACATGAGAACTCACACAGGTGAGAAACCGTATAGTTGCAAGGTGTGCAGCAAGCAGTTCAGTCGGCTATCTAGCCTGAAAGAACACATGCGGACTCACACTGGGGAGAAACCGTACGGATGTGGGGAGTGCAGCAGACAGTTCACTCAGCTTGGTCATCTGACGGAACACATGCGGACTCACACTGGTGAGAAACCTTACCGATGTGAGGACTGTAGCAGGCAGTTTGCTACACTGTGCAACTTAAAGAGACACATGCAGACTCACACTGGTGAGAAACCGTACAGTCGGCTTACACATCTAAAGGCACACATGCGGGCTCATACATGAGAAGCCGTTATGTATTTGTTATTTGATAACGGAGTCTGGTCGTTGGAAATCTCAGTCCTGTTTGCTCTCACTTTGTTATTCTGTTAACAACGTTACCGCTTATTGACTGTTTATATCTAGTAGTGTACTCACTATATTATTCTGTTGTAAAAGTAAGAATAACAGTTATTTTGTATTACGATTGTTGCATGATTTGTAGTATGTTGATTAGAACTAGAACTTAGTGTTTAAAAGTGAGACCGTGGAGTGTTAAGACAATAATGACACAGAGATGCATGCTAAACCAACACTAGTTCAAAGACAGGGTATTATCGTCTGTCTGTATTTAGTCTATTAGTTTTCTTTGCTTTAGTGGCTGAAATCGCTGTAAATATACAAATATAAATTCCTTAGCCTTTAGAATCAGTTGCACCATACATGTTACAGTAGTTATAAATGTATTCAAATGTAGCTAAGTATTGTTTGTCTTCCTACTGTTCTGTAAGCTACATGTAGCAGTTAGAGATTTGGCACCTTTTTGCATCCGATTTTTATCAATAAATTCAGACACGTACTGTACCTTACTTGTGCATCTTACTATAATTTTACCGCATCGAAAACCCCCATAGGGCGGAAACTGTGTTCTGCTACCTTCGACCGGTGAAGACGCTTGTCCGCCATTTTAAGCAGTGCGAGGGGTGTCATTTCTTTCCAATCTGATGCGATTTCCAACTTACTTCAACTCTATATGAACTCTGGGCAGTTTTTATACTAAAAAAATCCATACACGTCATGTGTTGTCTTTCTTGTTTATTATCTCTTTTCCAAGTTGTCCTCTTTTTCTTGAACGGTGTTGTCTGATTTCCCCCCACGCAAATTAGAGCATGTTACATGGTAATTTCCACTATTTCGTAATCAAGGAAAACCTACCGGACCGGACCGGTTATGCACCCACTCAGTCCCTATATAAACACGTCCCTGACTGCTCTGTTTCTGTCAGTCCTGACTCTGCTGCCGTGAGGACCTGTGCCGTCGTGAAAACATCGTGCAGTACTTTGGAGCGTCAGTGCGTCTTGGTAAGTGCTGAATATGATTTTGTTTTCCTGTATTTATTTGCCTGTGACTACAGCCCTGTTGCATCTTATTGTATGTTACATTGTAAGTATCTGCCCGCGAAGATGTAATGGCATGAACTTGGCATTATACATTGTACAAGATTATTAATTCAATAAATCTTATATATTGAATTCTACATTGTTCCTGCAGGATCTGCAATTTGACCAACATGGCGGCCAGAGCTGAATCTCATCTGAAACCAGAGGATGGAGAGAATGGGCATGGAGAGCAGCGTCCTCCGCGTACCCACAAGTGTAGAGAGTGTGGCAAGGGGTTTCGTTACGCATGTCATCTGAAGGAACACATTAGAACTCACACGGGTGAAAAACCTTATCGATGTGAGGTGTGCAGCAGGCAGTTCAGAATACTGAGTAGTCTGAAGACCCACATGCGGACTCACACTGGTCAAAAACCGTACAGATGTGAGGAATGCAACAGGTTTTTCCGCGAGCTGGGTACTCTAAAGAAACACATGCGGACTCACACTGGTGAGAAACCGTACAGGTGTGAGGAGTGCAACAAGCAGTTCGGTCAGCTAAGTATTCTGAAGGCTCACATGCGGACTCACACAGGTGAGAAACCGTACAGGTGCGAACAGTGCAACATGCAGTTCAGCGAGCTGGGTAGTCTGAAGAGACACATACGGACTCACACTGGTGAGAAACCGTACCGATGTGAGGAGTGCAGCAAGCAGTTTACTCTGTTGCCTCATCTAAAGAAACACATGCGGATACACACTGGGGACAAACCCTACAGGTGTGAGGAGTGCAGCAAGCAGTTCACTACACTGTGCAAACTTAAGAGACACATGCGGACTCACACAGGTGAGAAACCGTACAGGTGTGAGGACTGCAGCAGGCAGTTTACTACACTGTGCACCTTAAAGAGACTCATGCGTACTCACACCGTACAGATGCGAGGAGTGCAGCAAGCAGTTTAGTCGGCTGACACATCTAAAGGCACACATGCGGACTCATACCTGAGAAGCCGTTATGAATTTGTTATTTGATAACGGAGTCTGGTCGTTGGAAATCTCAGTCCTGTTTGCTCTCACTTTGTTATTCTGTTAACAACGTAGCCGCTTATTTACTGTTTATTTTCAGTAGTGTACTCACTACATTACTCTGCTGTAATAGCAAGAAGAATACTTATTTTGTATTACGATTGTTGCATGATCTGTAGTATGTTGATTAGAACTAGAACTTAGTGTTTAAAAGTGAGACTGTGGAGTGTTAAGACAATAGTGACACAGATATGCATGCTAAACCAACACTAGTTTAAAGAGAGGGTATCATCGTCTGTCTGTATTTAGTCTTATTAGTTTTCTTCGATTTTATTATTAGTGACTGAATCGCTGTAAATTTACTAGATCCGTATCCTTTAGAATTAGATGTACAATACATGTTACAGTAGTTATAAATGCATTTAAATGTAGCTAAGTATTGTTTGTCTTCCTACTGTTCTGTAAGCTACATGTAGCAGTTAGAGATTTGGCACCTTTTTGCCTCCCATTTTTATCAATAAATTGAGACACGTAATGTTTAACGTTATTGTCTTTATTGTTCCCCATCTTCATTCTTATTCTTCAAGCGATCCTTTGCTTCAGTAAGAATGTTGTCTGATTTCCCCTATGCAAATCAGCACAATGTCATGTAAGAGAATGCTCTCAATTGTTTGGTAATCAAGTAAAACCTACCGGACCGGTTTTATCCACCCACCTAGTCTCTATATAAACGCGTCCCTGACTTCTCTATTTCTGTCAGTGAGGATCTGTGTCGTCGTGAAAACATCGTGCAGTACTTTGGAGCGTCAGTGCATCTTGGTAAGTGCTCACAATCCACTGCGAGACAGGAGGCTTGATTTTTTTCAAGCTCCTGATATACTGTACTGTTTGCAACGTTTGTATGTTCTTCTCACGAGCAAAGAAGGTAGAAACCTGACTTTGAGAGCTCAGTGAACTAAGGAGGACCAAAGCAGCGCTCCTTGAGAAACCAGAACTAGTGTAAAAACCGCGGATAGTGAAGACACCAAGGCGGTCACTATCCAAGATGGCGGCGCGGAGGCCCCCCTCCCACCCGAACAACCATGACCAGGCAGAGAGGGTCGAGCCACTGTTTGTGCAGGTCTCGGACATCTGCATCAGCGCGGAAGACGAATCACTAGGATGCCTAGAGATCTGCCTTGCAGCCGAGGACGTTTCAGGACCCGTCACAATCCTCGGAGCACAACCGCAAGGTAGGGGCAAAACCCACTGGCGCTTGTACCCACGTACCAATCAAGACCGCCTAGCTCTGGTACAAGCAGGAGCTGTAACACTCCGGGGGCAAGAAGCCTCATTGCTGCAGAAAAACCCGTTCGTTGTAAGGCCGGGGGCAACAACAACAAGAGTCATTGTAAGCAACGTGCCGATGTCATACGACAATGAAGAAATAAGTAAGACTTTAACCACAAGGGGCTACAAGTTGATGAGCAGGGTGATAGATGAAAGAGCTAGGAACAAAGAAGGCAAACTTACACGGTTTCTGACTGGCAGAAGATTTGTGTATATTGAAAAACCCAGCACACCGCTCCCTCCCAAGATATCTGTAGGAGCCTTAAAGTTTGTAGCTGAGTTCTACCACAGAGAACAGAAAGAGGCCGGTCGGTCCAGAGCACAAAAATGCAGCAATTGCCTTCAGGAAGGGCACCACAGAAGCATGTGTGAAAACGAGATCATCTGCCACCAGTGTAAGAAACCTGGGCACAGGAGAGGTGATCCAGCATGCGAGCTGGAGAATGGAGAAGTCACCATCACCAGTGTAGCCGAGACCAACACCGGCTACACAAGCAACAGTCCTGCAGCACCTGAGATGGAGCGCAGACAGGAGAGTGACACAGGAGACGAGGCCTCTGAAGCGGACGAGACGGATGGAGAGCCTATCCTGGACAACCCGGAGGGAAGGACAGAAACCAGACAACCCAGCGGACGTGGATACTCAACAAGAAGCAGGACTCATACTAGTAGCAACGTAAACAACCAGAAACACGCAAGGGACAATAACTCTGACAATAGCACTCCTGATGTGCATGTAGATGAACAGCGAGACTCAACACAGCCATCAATTGAACTGTGGCTAAAAGAACAGAGAAAGGCAAAAGGGAAACAAGGTGCGAGAGGAAGTAAGTTGAAGAAAAAAGCTACATAAATTCTGTAAGCAACATATCATGTTGTCAGAGGTTTCCACTTCAAAATTACACAAATGCATAAACCACAATGAATACATGTAATAAAATAAAACTGATTTCCTTTAACTGTAGAGGAATCAGATCATATAGTAAAAGACTTAAGATTATATCTTGGCTAAAAAAGAAAAAGGCTGACATATGCCTATTACAGGAAACTTACCTGACAAATGATATGAAACATACTATTGATAAGCAATGGACAGGTAAAACCATTCACTCATTTGGTACAAACCATAGTAGAGGTGTAAGTATTCTCTTTGACAGTAAACTACCTGTGGAAATCCTGGAGCAAAAAACAGACACTGAAGGAAGAAAAATTGCTGTCAACATCAAATTATATAAGGAAAAATACACTCTACTATGTCTATATGCACCAAATGGGCAAAAGGATAGAAATGTTTTCTTCCATGATATTCAAGAATGGTTACAAGATTGGAATTGTTACTCAATGCTAGTTGGAGGTGATTTTAACTCCATTTTTGATAAAAATCTGGACAAAAATGGGAGATCCCCTTTAACCCATGAAAAAAAAAAACAATCTTTAAAAGACCTTTGCTCTCATTTCGATCTTATAGACATTTTTCGTCATTTGCACCCATTAGATAAAAGTTTCACGTGGTGACAAAAAACACCTCGAATAGCATGCAGACTTGACTACTGGCTTATTTCGAACACTCTGACAGCTGATATTTTTGAGGCTGACCACTATGCTAGCATATGTAGTGACCACAGCGCTGTATACATAAATATGCACAGCAGAGAAACACCAAGGGGAAATGGTTTCTGGAAACTGAATGTAAACCTGTTAACTGATTCAGAATATAAGAAAGAAGTAGAAAAGGTCATTAATGATACAAAAAAGGAATTGAAACATTGCACACCTGACACAATATGGGAAATATGTAAAATGAAGATTAAGGAACTATCTATAAGCTGGTCCAAACATAAAAACAAAGAGAGAAACAAACTAGAAAAAGAGCTAGAAAATAGACTAGAAAGACTAGAGAAAGAGATAGATACTGACTTAAACTCCCAAACTCTATCTGAATATGAGTATGTTAAAACACAGTTAGAAAGTATTATTCAGGAAAAGGTAAAAGGACAGCAAATAAGAGCAAAGACGAGATACATTATAGAAGGCGAAAAGCCAACCAAGTACTTCTTAAATTTAGAAAACAAAAAACAAAGTCAAAATTGTATAACCTCGTTAGAAAATGGGAAAATACATGACCAAGTGGAAATACTAAAGGAATGTAGAAGTTTTTATCAGACACTATACTCCTCCAAAGATGTACCTGATGATGAAATTAAGAAATACCTCAGTTCAATCAACATCCAGAAAACTTTATCTGACGAAGAAAAGGAAAGCTGTGACAAACCAATTACATTGAAGGAATGCGAGGAAGCTGTATTGGGTATGAAACCAGGTAAAACACCTGGATCTGATGGGTTACCACCTGAATTTTATAAAATCTTTTGGCCATCAATAGGAAGTTTAGTACACTCTGTTATCTGTTGGGCACTCAATGAAGGCAAGATGCCACTTTCTTTCAGAAAAGCCATGCTAAGACTAATATTCAAAAATGGGGATGAAGAAGAACTAAGAAATTGGAGGCCTATAAGCCTATTGAATACTGACTATAAAATCCTAGCATTTGTCTTAGCTAATAGAATTAAACCTCTTCTGGGAAACCTAATTAATAAGGACCAGTGTGCCTACATTAAAGGACGCTTTATAGGACAAAATATCAGACTAATCCAGGATGTCATAGACTTCTGTGATACTGAAAAAATGCAGGGGATGGTCTTATTTTTGGATTTTGAAAAGGCATTTGATTGTATATAACACAATTTCATATTTAAAGTACTAGAAAAATTTAACTTTGGTCATAACTTCATAAAGTGGGTTGAAACCATATACACTGACTGCATAGCGTCAGTCATTAACAACGGCTGGAAGACAGCTAGCTTCCAAATCCAACGAGGAATAAGACAAGGCTGTCCATTAAGTGCCTTGCTATTCTTGTTTGTAGCTGAAATGTTATTCCACAGCATACAAAGCAATAAGAATATTAAAGGTATAAAGATTGATGAAGAAGAGATCAAACTCTGCCAAGTAGCAGATGACACTACATTATTCTTGTCAACTGAGGAATCATTATATGAAGCACTTAGATGTATTAGATCTTATTCATTTGTTGCTGGACCCAATTTAAATAGTGCCAAGACAAAAGGGTTATGGATAGGTACATGGAAGACCAAAAAGAAAGAAATAGGGGGAATTACATGGCCTTCAATACCAATAAAAACTCTGGGAGTGTACTTTGGTCATTGTAGTAAGAGTCTAATGAAATTAAACTGGGAAGACAAAGTGAGACAGATAAAAACAATACTTAACACCTGGAGACAAAGAAATCTTACTCTTTTTGGAAAAATCACTATTGTAAAATCCTTAGCAGCAGCTAAGGTAACATATATTATGAATGCTTTGCCAGCTCCCTTGTGTATATTGAAGGAGCTCAATACTGCCTTCTTTAATTTTGTATGGGGAGGAAAGGGAGATAGAATAAAAAGAAAAACAATAATTGGAAATTACAACCAAGGTGGACTTAGAATGTTGGATATATACAGTGTTAAGGACGCCCTACTTGCCTCATGGGCCAAACGTTTATGTAATGGTAGTGGCTCCTGGAGATGTATACCTTCTCACTACCTGTCAGCAGTGATGGGAAGTGTAAACCTAGCCTTTCAAATGAACTGGACTGAAGAAAAATATTTGGACAAGTTACCTACTTTTTACAAACAGATTATTGCTGCTTGGCAAAAAGCAAATGTTGTTTGTTTAAAACCACATACAGCACATGACATTCAAAACCAAGTTATCTGGGGGAACAGACATGTGATGTCAAAAGGTAAACCCCTGTTTTACTCCCACTGGATTAAGTCTGGCTTTATTTATATAAGGGACATATTGCATGATGGTAAACTTATATCAGATGAGACCTGTTTTCAGAAGTTGATAATGAAGAAAAACTGGGCTTGTGAGCTCCTGACTCTAAAACAAGCTATACCTAAACAGTGGAAATGTGGGACTTTTAATGTATTAAAGAAGAAAGGCGAAATATTGCCCACTTTGTATGTCGTTTCTGCAGAAAAGGTCAAAACTGTAGACACTATTAAAACCTCTGATTTGTATCAAAACTTTGTTCAACAAAAATTCATGTCACCATACGTAGAAAAAAGATGGGAAAGATTTTTCGAGTGCGAATTGAGGTGGAGAGACGTGTGGCAAAACCAAACAAATCCTGCATTGGGAGCACGTGTGTCACAAATTAATTATAAAATATTACATGAAATACTACCTTGTGGAAAATTTTTATATGTTTGGAAAAATATGTCGAGCACATGTAATGTATGTAATTGTATTGAAGACTACGAGCATTTGTTCTTAAAGTGTAAAAGATTGACAAATTTCTGGGGAAACTTTTGTCAATTGATATTTAAGTGTTTTAAATGTACTGTAATAGTGAATCTGAGAGAAATTGTACTGGGATACAGAACAAATTATAAAAAGTCGCTAAAGTGACACCTATTTTTAAAAGCAGTGATCCGCTTAACGTTAACAACTATCGACCAATATCTGTCCTTCCCTGCATATCTAAGGTCTTGGAAAAACTAGTATATAACCGTCTTCTGAAACATTTAAATCAAAATAACATCTTATATAGACATCAATATGGCTTCAGAAAGGGCTATTCTACCTCTCTAACACTCATACACTTAATGGAAAAAATTTCTACCGCTTTAGATAACAAAGAATACACAATAGGAATCTTTCTCGATCTATCTAAAGCATTCGATACAGTTAATCATTCCATTCTACTCAATAAACTAAAACGATATGGCTTATGTGACTCCGCAATTAAATGGTTCTCTTCTTATTTATCCAATAGACAACAATACGTAACTCTTAATGATAATAAATCACAACTTAAAATAATAGAATGTGGTGTCCCACAGGGTTCGATACTAGGACCCCTACTTTTTCTGATTTATATAAATGACCTCGAAAAAGCATCCTCAATTATATTCTTTATCCTATTTGCAGATGATTCAAATCTTTTCCTTTCAAACTCGAATTTTGATACACTAGTAAAACTGGCTAACGATGAATTGAAAAAGGTTATATCGTGGTTTGAGGCAAATAAATTATCAGTTAATGTTAAGAAGACATACTACCTTATTTTCTGTAATAGAAATAAAATCTACAACAGAAGCGCCAAAATCTTTTTAAAAAGTGTGCCCCTTTCTCAAGAGAGTCAAGCCAAATTCCTAGGTATAATCATTGATGATCGATTGACCTGGAAATCACATATAACCATGTTAGTTAAAAAAATTTCAAAAACTGTCGGCATTATTGGAAAACTTAAACATTTTCTTACTCAAAAAACCATTATTACCATATACAATAGTTTAATATACCCATATCTAACCTACGGGAATATTGTCTGGGGATGCGCCTACAAAACCACACTACAGCCCCTGGTATTACTCCAAAAAAGATTTGTTCGTTCAGCCACTGGCGCCAGTTTCCGCGCACATTCTGCACCTTTGTTTACAAAACTTAAGATTTTGAATATTTTTGATATAAACAGACTTCATCTGATGCTATTTACGTTTAAATTCCTGAACTGTTCTCTTCCAGACACATTTAATGGTCTTCTAAATCTTAATTCCCATTTTCATACTTACCAAACTCGACAAAGTGTCCATTTCCATATTCCCTTAGTTAGAACATCCGTAGCCCAAATGAGTGTAAAATACAAATGTATAATTAATTGGAATAATCTCCCCCTCCACCTAAAATGTCTAACATCAATAATTAGCTTTAAACGTAATCTTAAAAACCATCTACTTTTCTTTCCAACCGACATTTGACATTTTATCTTAAGTTAAAGTCCCTCTTCAATATCATATGTGTAAGTTTGAATTTTCAGCCCCCTGTTTTAGATTCTTATCTTCAGTTCTTAAAATCATGTTAAAACATTTCCTACTAAACAACCACTCATCTGTATAATTTACATTTTTTTTCTCATTCCCGTTGCATCACCCTTACAGCAGCATATACTACTTACCTGTGTAAATTTTCAGTTGTATTGATTTCTAGTATGTATTAATTTCATGTCCTTTATATTTTGTTTCTTTAGTATTCCATTTGTTTATATTCTAAACTGAATTAGTTTTGTTCTGTTATGTTTAGGTTTTATCTAGTTAATTTATTATGTTAAGTTTCATGATTTATACTCTCTGGAGTTAAGTTAAGTTAATTTATTATGTTAAGTTTTATGGAGGAGGATTCTAGACAAGCCATTAAGGCTTCTTTCCTCCTCCTGCACGCTGTTTTTTTCCTTTGTTCTCATATTTGTTATTTAATGTCTTTACTCGTGCAAATAAATAAATGAAAATGAAAAAATGAACTCATCTGGAATATATGAAATAATCAACTTATTAATAGGTATTGCAAAGAATGTCATATTTAAGAACTGGTGTAATAACAGAAACAATGACAAATACACATCAATAGATCTATACTGTATTTTCAAATCAGAAATCATTGTATACTTCAAAGCAGTAAACAACAGAATGTACAAACATGTTCTTTGTAACTTGTAAACTTTGTATTTATGTATATATGTATGTGATGTAATGTTGCTTTTTATGAATAAAATTTTGTAAAAAAAAAATAAAAAAAAATAAAAAATCTTGCTAAGTGCTTGCTAATTTGTTTTCAAGAGAACTCCGGTTCAAGACCTGACTTCACTGGGCTGATGCAGAGACAGTGTTACGTAAAGAAAGCTCCCCTGAGCAATAAAATTCGTTGTGTGTATGGTTAAATATTTTGTCAAGTTGTTTTGATGTAATTATGTATCTATGTGTACTGTCATGTGCCAACTTGTTGAAGGTTACATTGTAAACCTGCCCACGAAGAACGGAATTTATTCCTACATTTCGACTAATTTTTTACATTTGCTTTATCTACGCTACACTTGCCAAATGTTCGTTTTAGTCATTAGCATACTAAGCCATGCATTTGAAGACCTTTATGCTTCTGTATAAGACTATATTTAGGGGATTTTGTTCACCAGTATGTTACATTGTAAATCCGCCCGCAGAGAATCCAATTTACGTTCACATTTTGACTTAGTTTAGTTACCATGTTGCCTACACAAGTTCTCGTTCTGTCCCGCAATGATTTCGTTTGAATGGAAAACAGGGTGATCAAATGCAACCTTCCTAACCGGTTTTACCTCTAATATGCAAATGCAACCAACTAGTTTCTATAAACCAGAATCGTTACATGTAATAGCATGTTCCATATATTGTCAGTATACACGTTATACAGTATACAAGGTTCTCAAAGCCATAAATCTGATGTTTCAAATTGTTCCTGCAGGATCAGGAGTTTGACCAACATGGCGGCCAGAGCTGAATCTCATCTGGAACAAGAGGAGGGAGAGAATGGGCAGGGAGAGCAGGGTACTCTGCGTACCCACAAGTGTAGCGACTGTGGCAAGGAGTTTCGTTTCCGCTATCATCTGAAGCGACATATGCGGACTCACACTGGTGAGAAACCCTATCGGTGTGAGGAGTGCGGCAAAAGCTTCAGTCAGCTGAATAATCTAAAGACCCACATTCGGACTCACACAGGTGAGAAACCGTACAAATGTGAGGAGTGCAACAGGCAGTTCAAAGAGCTGGGTAATCTGGAGAGTCACATGAGGACTCACACTGGTGAGAAACCTTTCACGTGTAAAGAGTGCAGCATGCAGTTTACTCAGCTGGGTAATCTGAAGGCTCACATGCAGACTCACACTGGTGAGAAACCTTATCAATGTGAGGTGTGCAGCAGGGCGTTCAGCAAGCTGAGTAATCTAAAGGTACACATGCGGACTCACACAGGTGAGAAACCGTACATGTGTAAAGTGTGTACCAGGCAGTTCAGAGACCTGACAAATTTAAAGAGACACATGCGGACTCACACTGGTGAGAAACCGTACAGGTGCGAGGAGTGCAACATGCAGTTCAGTGAGCTGGGTGGTCTACGGAAACACATCAGAACTCACACAGGTGAGAAACCGTATCGATGTGAGGAGTGCAGCCAGCAGTTTAGTCAGATGGGAAATCTAAAGGCACACAAGCGGACTCACACATGAGAAAGCTTACACGTGTTAAAAATGCAACAAAAGCTTTCGCTATTCAATTAGTCTAAGGGTCCACATGAAAAGTCACATTGATCCAACCTGTCAACGTCTGTGTAAATATTACATGCTGTGTGTGAGTAGCATTCTAAAAAGCCACACAAACAAGGTCTGTCGGTATTTTTACACTGTATATCAATTTTCTGGACATGAAACTGAGTGAGACATTTGCCAATGTGACTTCATATACTTTTACTATTTCTATGTTAATATCGTACATATCTGCACTGTAAAAACAACGGTGACTTTACAGAGGAGATGTCACTAGATTTCACAAAAGTTATCAGGATTCAAGCTTGACCGTACATTGTTGATTAGAATTAGAAGTAGTTAGTAAGATTGGAGTTGTAGAGTGCTTGGATAATAGTGACAGTGAGTTGCATGGTAAGACACCGTCCGTCTGTAATAGCACGTAGTTACTACTAGCCAGTTTCTTTGTTTCAGTAACTGAATTTTTGCTTTTTATATTTATTCCACTAATTGCTGTAAATGCACTAGATCATTAGCGTTTACAATTAGTTGGAGTATACATGTTAGTTATAGGTGCATTAAAATGGTTCTAAGTATTGTTTGCTTCCCTGATGTTCTGTAAGCTAAATGTAGCTGTTAGAGATTTTTCAACTTTCTGCATCTCAGCTTCAACAATAAACATTCAAAAGTCATGTGTTGTTGTTTTTCTTGTTCATCATCTATTTTCCAAGTTGTATTTTTTCCCGAAGTATGTTACCGACTAGTATTGTGCGTAGGCTGCAGTTCACATGACCTCCGCATAGCGCTAATAAAAGAGGGCGACAAAAGGGAACGAGCTGGCAAACTTCGGCTTATTTTCACTTATTTTCACGTATCTAATTTCTGTACCTTGCTTGTGCACCCTAGTATAATTTTTACCACATCGAAGTAGGTCAACTTTGGGTTATTAACTATAGAAATCCCCAAAGGGCGGAAACTGTGTTCTGCTGCCTTCGACCGGTGAAGACGCTGTCCGCCATTTTGAGCCGTGCGAGGGGTGTCATTTCTTTCCAATCTGAGGCGATTTCCAGCTTACTTCCACTCTATATCAACTCTGGGCAGTTTTGATAGACAGGTGAGACCTTTGTTTACCACCTACAGTCGCTGCGTCACGGTACCACAGTAGGTACTTCAAATCGGCCGTGATGCGTGGAAAAAAAGGATACATTACATCGAATGTAATGTTCTAGATAGGATATTTGATACTCCATTTCCAACTTGAATGTTGATGTTGTCTGATCTACCCATAGAATGTTGATGTTGTCTGATCTACCCATATGCAAATTAGCACATGTAGCATGGTAATGTACTTTGTGTCGTATTATTCAAGTAAAACCTACCGGACCGGTTTTATGCACCCACTCAGCTCAGTCCCTATATAAACGCGTCACTGACTACTCTGTTTCTGCCAGTCCTGACTCTGCTGCCGTGAGGACCTGTGCCGTCGTGAAAACATCGTGCAGTACATTGGAGCGTCAGTGCATCTTGGTAAGTGCTGACTATAATTTTGTTTTCTTGTATTTATTTGCCTGTGATTACAGCCCTGTTGCATTTTATTGTATGTTACATTGTAAATATCTGCCCGCGAAGATGCAATGGCATGAATTTGGCAGTATTCGTTATACAATATTATCAATTCCATAAATCTGATATATTGAATTCTACATTATTCCTGTAGGATCAGGAGTTTGACCAACATGGCGGCCAGAGCTGAATCTCATCTAAAACCAGAGGAGGGTGAGACAAGGCATGGAGTGCAAGATTTTCCGCGTATCCACAAGTGTAGAGACTGTGGCAAGGGATTTCGTTTCCAGAGTTATCTGAAGAAACACATGCGGACTCACACTGGTGAGAGACCCTATCGGTGTGAGAAATGCGGCAAAAGGTTCAATCAGCTGAGTAATCTAAATAAACACATGCGGATTCACACTGGAGATAAACTGTTTAAGTGTGAAGACTGTGACAGGCATTTCAGCACGCTGGGTAATCTAGAGAGACACATGCGGACTCACACTGGTGAGAAACCATATAGATGTGAGGAGTGCAACAGGCAGTTTAGCGAGCTTGGTCATCTGAAGCAACACATTAGAACTCACACTGGTGAGAAACCGTACAGATGTGAGGAGTGTAGCAGGCAGTTCAGTCAGCTGGGTAGTCTGAAGAGACACATGCGTACTCACACTGGTGAGAAACCGTACAGATGTGAGGAGTGTAGCAGGCAGTTCAGCATGCTGAGTCAACTGAAGATTCATATACGGACTCATACAGGAGAGAAACCGTACAGATGTGAAGAGTGCAGCAGGCAGTTTAGTGCGCTAAATAGTCTAAAGAGACACATACTGACTCACACGGGTGAAAAACCGTACAAATGCGGCGAGTGTAGCAGGCAGTATAGCGATCTGGGTACTCTAAAGGAACACATTAGAGCTCATTCAGGTGAGAAACCGTACCAATGCGAGGAGTGCAGCAAACAGTTTAACCAGTTGTCAAATCTAAGGCGACACATGCGGACTCACACTGGTGAGAAACCGTACAGATGTGACGAATGTAGCGCGCAGTTCAGCAGGATGGATGATCTGAAAACCCACATGAGAATTCACACTGGTGAGAAACCTTACCGATGTGAGGAATGTAGTAAGCGGTTTAGGCAAGTGTCTGGTTTGAAAAAGCACATGCGGGCTCACACTGGTCAGAAACCGTAGAGGGGTGAGGTATGCAGCAAGGAGTTTAGTCTGTTGTCAAATCGAAAGGCGCATATAAGGGGTCACACTGGTCAAAAACCATACCAATGTCGAAAATTTCGGTAATGTTGCATCACGATCGTTGTATGCTCCGTAGCCTGTTGATTAGAACTAGAAGAAGTGTGTATGCGACTGTAGGGTGATATAAAGTAAGACACCACTCGTTTGCTGTCAAGGCGTCACCGTCCGTCTGTTATAGTACTTACTTATAGTAAACTAGTTTTCTTTGTTTTAGTAACTGAAGTTCAACTTTTTTATGTAATTGTATAATCTCAGTTGCTCTTACATGTTAATTATGAATGCATAAAATGTTGCTGAGCATTGTTTGCTTTCCTGGTGTTTCTGGAAGCGAAATGTAGCTGGTAGAAATTTGTCAACTTTCTGTCTTTCAGTTTGACCAATAAACGAAAACACATAATGTCTTTATTGTTTGTCGTATTTTTTTCTTTTTGTCTTCTTTCTCTTAAGAATGTTGTGAAAAACCGTACAAATGCATGTAACACTGTTCCCCCCTTTGTGTCGAAACAAGTAAAACCTACCGGACCGGTTTTATCCACCCACCCAGTCCCTATATAAACGCGTCCATGACTATTGTTTCTGTCAGTCCTGACTCTGCAGCCGTGAGGACCTGTGCCGCCGTGAAAACATCGTGCAGTACTTTGGAGCGTCAGTGCGTCTTGGTAAGTGCTAATTTGGTTTTCCTGAGTGTATTAATTTTTCTATTACTATATTGTGGCACCATTGTAATCTGTCCCCAAAGAAGCTTATTTGTGGCTATATTTGGACATTCCGTACAAGTCTATGTTAAACTGGCTTAATTTTCGTTTTAGTCATAAGCATACCAGACCATGTATTTGTAGATAATCCTGCGTCCGTTTGAAAACACATAGAGGCGATTCTATGCAACTTGTAGGTTACATTCTAACTCCACCTGCGAGAACGTTATTACATTCATATTTTTTACTTAATTTGGTTACAATGTTCCCTATACAAGCTTTTGTCCCTCGAAGATTTTGACTGTATGCAAATCAGGGTGCATAACATGAATCTCCTTTGTTCCCTGATCAAACACAACCTTCTGAACCAGTTTTCCTGAACGAAAGACCAACCAAATAGTTTCTAAGTACCATAACTGTTACTTGCAATAGCATAATTCGATGCATTCGTCAGTGCACACGCTATACAGAATACGAAATTGGCAATTCCATTAAATCTGTCATATTCAACTTTACGTTATTCCTACAGGACCAGGAATTTGACCAACATGGCGGCCAGAGCTGTATCTCATCTTGAACCAGAGGAGGGAGAGAAAAGGCATGGAGAGCAGCGTCATCCACGTACCCACAAGTGCAGCGAGTGTGGCAAGGGGTTTCGTTACGGCAGTGATCTGAAGCAACACATGCGGACTCACACTGGTGAGAGGCCATACCAGTGTGGTGAATGTGGGAAACGGTTAAGTCGACTGAATAATTTAAAGAGACACAAGCTGACTCACACAGGGGAAAAACCGTACAGCTGTGGGGAGTGCAGCAGGCAGTTCGGTCGGCTGGGTAGTCTGAAGAAGCATATTAGATCTCACACGGGTGAGAAACCGTACAGATGTGAGGAGTGTAGCAGGCAGTTCAGAAGGCTGGGTAGTCTGAAGACACACATTAGGACTCACACAGGTGAGAAACCGTACAGATGTGAGGAGTGTAGCAGGCAGTTCAGTCAGCTAGCTCATCTGAAGAAACATATTAGAACTCACACGGGCGAGAAACCGTATCATTGTGAGGAATGTAGTATGCCGTTCAGCAGGTCGGATTTTCTGAAACGGCACATGCGGACTCACACCGGTGAGAAACCGTACATATGTGAGGAGTGCAGCAAGCAGTTTACTACACTGAGCAACCTAAAGAGACACATGCGGACTCACACTGGTGAGCTACCGTACACGAGTGAATAATGCATTGAAAGCTTTCGTTATTCATATTGCCTGAGTGCCCACATAAAAACTCACACCGGCGAAAGCCTACCAAAACCAGTGTAAAGATCATGTGGGCCAGTAGCAAAGTTGTTGTTTTTTGGCCAATTTAACCTCCTATTTACTGTTTTTAACAGTATACTCCCTACCTGACACCATGTAAATTTAAGAATGTTGGTGATTTTATATCACGACCAATGTCGTTATATTATCACTTTGTCAACTAGTTTTTCTTGTTTTAGTAACGAAAGTCACGACAAATATATTAGGACCTTAGCCTTTATTATTAGTTGGAACATACATGTTAGTTGAAAACATTGAAATGTTGTTAAGTATTGTTTGTTCTCCTAGTTTTCTGTGAGCTGCACGTAGCTGCTAGTGATTAGTCCACTTTCCGTTTCTCAGTTTCGCCAATAAATCAAAACATGTAATGTGTTGTTGTGTTTTTGTTTACTATCACCATTGTTATTTGCCAAGTTGTCTTTTTTCCTGATCCTTGGCGTTTAGAATTAGTTGCAACGTACATGTTAGTTATAGATGCATTAAAATGTTGCTAAGTATTGTTTGCTTTCATGGTTCTGTAAGCTAAATGTAGCTGTTAGTGATTTGGCAACTTTCTGCATCTTAGTTTTAACAATAAAAATTCAAACAAGCCATGCGTTGTTGTTTTTCATGTTCATCATCTTTTTTCCAAGTTGTCCTCTTTATCCTAAAGGATGTTGTCTGATTCCCCCTATGCAAATCAGCTCATGTAACATGCTACTCTCATTTGTGCCGTAATCAAGTAAAACCTACCGGGCCGGTTTTATCCGCCCACTGAGTCACTATATAAACGCGTCCCTGACTTCTCTGTTTCTGTCAGTACTGACTCTGCAGCCGTGAGGATCTGTGTCGTCGTGAAAACATAGTGCAGTACTTTGGAGCGTCAGTGCGTCTTGGTAAGTGCTGACTATGATTTGTTTTCCTGTTTGTATTTGCCTATGAGTACTGCTATGTGGCAAACCAGAAGCTGTACATGTAATGATGGTATGTTAAGATGCATTTGCAAGCATTTAGTTTACACAAGATAAAAGACTGTGAAGTTAATGGATGTTAGACATTGTCACGAAGGTGAAGGTTAGACATCCAGGTAATAAGCAAAAAAAACAACAGTTACTTATTGGATATGATTTTGGTATCACTGACGAAAGGTAGTGCATATAACCTGAAACGTTTCTAAAATCCTGCCCAGTTGATTGTAACTGTGTTTTTAGGCGTGAATTCCATTAAATCTGAAATATTGAATTTTATATTGTTCCTGCAGGATCAGAAGTTTGACCATCATGGCGACCAGAGCTGAATCTCATTTGAAACCAGAGGGGGGAGAGACTGGGCATGGCGAGCAGGGTCCTCCGCGGACCCACAAATGTGGCGAGTGTGGCAAGGAGTTTCGTTTCCGGAGTGGTCTGAAGGCACACATACGGACTCACACTGGTGAGAAACCCTATCGGTGTGAGAAATGCGGCAAAATGTTCAATCACCGGAGTAATCTAAATGTACACATACGGATTCATACTGGTGAGAAACTGTTTAAGTGTGAAGAGTGTGACTGGCATTTCAGAACGCTGCGTAACCTAGAGAGACACATGCGGACTCACACTGGTGAGAAACCTTACAGATGTGAGGAGTGCAACAAGCAGTTTAGCGAGCTGTGTCATCTGAAGGAACACATTAGAACTCACACGGGTGAGAAACCGTACAGATGTGAGGAGTGTAGCAGGCAGTTCAGTCACCTGGGTAGTCTGAAGATACATATTAGGACTCACACCGGCGAGAAACCGTACAGATGTGAGGAATGTAACATGCAGTTCAACACGTCAAGTTATCTGAAAACCCACATGAGAACTCACACAGGGGAGAGACCTTATCGTTGCGATGTGTGCAGTAAGCAGTTCAGTCGGCTGGATAGCCTGAAGAAACACATGCGAACGCACACTGGAGAGAGGAGTGTGAGGAGTTCAACAGGCAGTTCGCTACACTGTGAAGCCTAAAGTGACAAATGCGGATTCACACTGGTGAGAAACCGTACAGGTGCGAGGAGTGCAGCAAGCTGTTTAGTCAGATGGGAAATCTAAAAGCTCTCATGCACACTCACACGTGAGAAACCGTACATTTGTAAAAAAAAAAGGCAACAAAAGCTTCGTCCTTTAGGTAGCATGAATTGTCACGTGGCAACTTACACCGACGAAAGAGCTGGGACTACTAAGTTTGTAGGTATTTGATGAATGGAGTGGGATCATTTCAGTTCTGTATCATATGGGTCAATAGCAAAGTTTGTTGTTATTTGATAAACGGAGTGGGCCGTTTAAAATGTCAGCTCTGTTTGTTCACACTGTGTTATGCTTTTAGTAGTGTACTTATTTTTAGTAGTGTACTCAATACATTACTCTGCTGTAAAAGCGAGAATAACAGTTATTTTGTATTACGACCGTCGCATGCTTTGTAGTATGTTTATTAGAACTAGAACTTGGTGTTTAAAAGTGAGACTGTGGAGTGTCAAGACAATAGTGACACAGAGATGCATGCTAAACCAACACTAGTTTAAAGACAGGGTATCATTGTCTGTCTGTATTTAGTCTATTAGTTTTCTTTGCTTTAGTCACTGAAGTCCCTAGCCTTTAGAATCAGTTGCACAATATATGTTACCGTAGTTATAAATGCATTCAAATGTAGCTAAGTATTGTTTGTCTTCCTACTGTTCTGTAAGCTACATGTAGCAGTTACAGATTTGGCACCTTTTTGAATCTCATTTGAATCCCATTTTTATAAATAAATTCAGACACGTAATGTATAACGTTATTGTCTTTATTGTTCCCCATCTTCATTCTTATTCTTCAAGCGATTCTCTGCTTCAGTAAGAATGTTGTCTGATTTCCCCTATGCAAATCACACATGAATGCTCTCAATTGTTTAGTAATGAAGTAAAACCTACCGGACCGGTTTTATCCACCCACTCAGTCCCTATATAAACGCGTCCCTGACTGCTCTGTTTCTGTCAGTACTGACTCTGCAGCCGTGAGGATCTGTGTCGTCGTGAAAACATCGTGCAGTACTTTGGAGCGTCAGTGCTTCTTGGTAAGTGTTGACTATGAATTTGTTTTTCTGTATTTACTATGAGTACTGCCATGTCCATGTGGCACGTTGTTGTAGTTTACGTTGTAAAGCTGCTCCCAAAGATCCTAATTTGTTCCTACATTTCGACTCATTTTTACACTTGCGTTACCAAATGTTCGTTTTAGTCATTAGCATACTGAGCCATGCATTTGAAGACCTTTATGCGTCTGTGTAAAACTACATTCAAGGGATTTTGTTCACCTGTATGTTACATTGTAAATCCGTCCGCAGAGAACCCCATTTACGTTCACATTTTAACTTAGTTTGGTTATCATGTTGCCTACACAAGTTCCTGTCTTGTTCTGTCCCGCAAAGATTTCGTTTCTATGCAAAATAGGGTGTCTAATCGGTACCTGCTTTGTTCTCAGATCAAACACATCCTTTCAAACCGGTTTTGACCTCTATTGAAACGCACCAACTAGCTTCTATAAACCAGAACCGTTACATGTAATTGTATGTTTCCATACATTTGTCAGTATAGTCACGTTATACAGTATACAAGAATGCCATAAATCTGATATATTGAATTTTACATTGTTGCTGTAGGATCAGGAGTTTAACCAACATGGCGACCAGAGCTGAATCTCATCTGAAACCAGAGGAGGCAGAGCAGGGTCCTCCGCGTACCCACAAATGTGGCGAATGCGACAAGGAGTTTTGTTATAAAAGTAACTTGGATAGACACCTGCGAACTCACACCGGTGAGAGACCATTTCAGTGTGGTGAATGTGGGAAACGGTTTAGTCGACTAAATGATTTGAAGAGACACAAGTTGACTCACACAGGGCAGAAATCTTACAGATGTGAGGAGTGCAACAGGCATTTCAACAAACTGGGTAATCTGAACCGACACATGCGGACTCACAATGGTGAGAGGCCATACGAGTGTACTGAATGCGGGAAACGGTTTATTCAACTGGATACTTTGAAGACACACATGCGGACTCACACAGGTGAGAAACCCTACAAGTGTGAGGAGTGCAGCAGGCAGTTCAGTCGGCTAGGTGATCTAAAGAGACACATGCGGACTCACACCGGTGAGAAACCGTACATATGTGAAGAGTGCAGCAAGCAGTTTAGTCGGCTGTCTCATCTGAAAGCCCACATTCGAACTCACACTGGTGAGAAACCGTACAGATGTGAGGAGTGCAGCCGGCGGTTCAGTGAGTTGGGTCATCTGAAAAACCACGTGAGAACCCATACTGGTGAGAAACCGTATAAATGTGAGGAGTGCAGCAAGCAGTTCAGCACGTTGAAACAGCTCGAGATTCACATGCGGACTCACACTGGGGAGAAACCATACGGATGTGGGGAGTGCGGTCGGCAGTTCAGTCAGCTGGCAAATCTAAAGACACATATGCGGACTCACACACGTGAAAACCCGTACAAGTGTGAGGAGTGCAGCAAGCAGTTTGGTCAGTTATCTGCCTTGAAGGGACATATGCAGACTCACACTGGAGAAAACCCGTATCATTGCGATGTGTGCAGTAAGCAGTTCAGTCGGCTGGGTAGCCTAAAGGAACACATGCGGGCACACACTGGGGAGAAACCGTATAGGTGTGAAGAGTGCAACAGGCAGTTCACTACACTGTGCAATCTAAAGGGACACATGCGGATTCACACATGAATACATTTGCCAATATGACCTCTTATACTTTGATATTTCTATTTTAGAATCGTGCATATCTGCACTGTAAAAATAACGGTGAATTTACGAAGAAAATGTCACTAGATTTCACAACAGTTATTACGATTCAAGCATGACCCGTACATATACTTTTACTATTTCTATGTTAATATTATATCTGCACTGTACAAATAACGGTGACTTTACAGAGGAAATGTCACTAGATTTCACAACAGTTATCACGATTCCGTACATTGTTGATTAGAATTAGAAATAGTTAGTAAAATTGGATTGTAGAGTGTTTTGATAATAGTGACAGTGAGTTGCATGGTAAGACACCGTTCCTTTGATGTTAATGCATCTTCGTCCGTCTGTAATAGCACGTAGTTAATTAGTTTCTTTGTTTTAGTAACGGTAGTTTTTTTTGTTTTCATATAAATTCGACTAATTGCTGTAAATGTACTAGATACTTAGCGTTTAGAATTAGTTGCAGCATACATGTTAGTTCTAGATGCATTAAAATATTGTTAACTTTTGTTTGCTTTTCTGGTGTTCTGTAAGCTAAATGTAGCAGTTAGAGGTTTTTTTAACTTTCTGCATCTCAGCTTCAACAATAAAAATTCAAACACGTCATGTGTTGGTTTTCTTGTTCAAAATCCATATTCCAAGTTGTCCTCTTTTTCCTAAAGGATGTTACCGACTAGTATTGTGCGTAGGCTGCAGTTCACATGACCTCCGCATAGCGCTAATAAAAGAGGGCGTCAAAAGGGAACGAGCTGGCAAAATTTGGCTTATTTTCACATATTTGTACATGGTACCCTGATATTAAACATATTTAATTTCTGTACCTTACTTGTGCACCCTATTATGATTTTTACCGCATCGAAGTAGGTCACCTTTGGGTTCTTAACTATAGAAATCCCCAAAGGGCGGAAACTGTGTTCTTCTACCTTCGACCGGTGAAAACGCTTGTCCGCCATTTTGAGCCGTGCGAGGGGTGCCATTTCTTTCTAAGCTGAGGCGATTGTCAACTTACTTCGACTCTACCTATATCAACTCTGGCCACTTTAAATAGACAGGTAAGACCTTTGTTTACCACCTACAGTCGCTGCGTCACGGTACCGCAGTAGGACTTCAAATCGGCCGTGATGCGTGGAAAATCCTAGGTGTACATGGGGAGGGAGGCACATCGAATGTACTTTCTAGATAGAATATCTGATAATCCATTTCCAAGTTGAATCACCAGGGCCAAACATACTGGTCGTGGTGTTGGTAGGGATACACGAATATGGACGTGGATAGAATGGAAACGTGTTGTATGCTTCAATTCAAAGGTCACGGTTTGGACCGTTCATCAAATAATATTAAACAGTGAGTATGCCAACACTAAACAGCCCTCATTGTACCCAAACAAATGTTCCTTTGATCTCAGTTTCCACAATAGCTTAAAACACGTAATATGTTGTCTTTGTTGTTATTGTTAAAGTGATCGTGTTTTTGTCGAAGGATGTTGTCTGATCTACCCATATGCAAATCAGCACATGTAACATGATAATTTCCTCTCTGTCGTAATGAAGTAAAACTTGCCAGACCTGTTTTATCCGCCCACTCAGTCCCTATATAAACGCGTAGCTGACTGCTCTGTTTCTGTCAGTACTGACTCTGCAGCCGTGAGGATCTGTGCCGTCGTGACAACATCGTGCAGTGCTTTGGAGCGTCAGTGCATCTAGGTAAGTACTTGCTTTGTGTTTTTACTGTATTCATTTATCTATGACTATGGCCATGTTTCACCTTGTTGTGGGTTACGTGTAATGGCATGTTTCCATATATTTGGCAATATACACGTCGTACAGTATACAAGATTCTCAATGCCATAAATCTGTCTAAATATTGAATTTTACATTGTTCCTGCAGGATCAAGATTTTGACCAGCATGGCGACTATAGCTGAATCTCATCTGAAAGCAGAGGAGGGAGAGAATGGACATAGAGAGCAGGGTTTTCCGCGTACCCACAAGTGTAGCGAGTGTGGCAAGGGGTTTCGTTTCCGGAGTCAGCTGAAGACACACATGCGGACTCACACTGGCGAGAAACCCTATCGGTGTAAGAAATGTGGTGAAAGCTTCAGTCAGCTGAGTAATCTGAAGACCCACATTCGGAGTCACACTGGCGAGAAACCGTACAGGTGTGAGGAGTGCAGCAGACGGTTTAGCAAGCTGAGTAATCTGAAGACACACTTGCGGACTCACACTGGGGAGAAACCCTACAGGTGTGAGGAGTGCAGCAAGCAGTTCAGGAAGCTATTTGATCTGAAAAGACACAAGAGAACTCACACCGGTGAGAAACCGTTCAGATGTGAAGAGTGCAGCGGGCAGTTCACTACACTGTCCCAACTCAAGCGACACATCCGTACTCACACTGGTGAGAAACCGTACAGATGTGAAGAATGTAGCCGGCAGTTCAGCACGTTGAGTGATCTGAAAACCCACATAAGAACTCATACGGGCGAGAAACCGTATCGATGTGAGGAATGCAGCAGGCAGTTCAGCACGTTGAGTTATCTGAAAACCCACATGAGAATTCACACTGGAGAAAAACCGTACCGATGCGATGTGTGCAGTAAGCAGTTCAGTCGGCTGGGTAGTCTGAAGGTTCACATGCGGACTCACACAGGTGAGCAGCCGTACAGATGTGAGGAATGCAACAGGCAGTTCAGCATGCTGAGTAATCTAGAGATACACATGCGGACTCACACAGGGGACAAACCCTACAGATGTGAGAAGTGCAGCAAGCAGTTCACTCTGTCGTCTCATCTAAAGAAACACATGCGAACTCACACTGGTGAGAAACCATACAGGTGTGAGGAGTGCGGCAGGCAGTTCACTACACTATGTAGCCTAAAGAGACATATCCGGATTCACACTGGTGAGAAACCATACAGATGCGAGGAGTGCAACAAGCAATTTAGGCAGCTGTCAAATCTTAAAGCACACATGCAGACTCACACATGAGAAACCGTACACGTGTGAAAAATGCAACAAAAGCTTTCGCCATTCAATTAGTCCAAGGGTCCACATAAAAAGTCACATTGATCCAACCTGCCAATGTCTGTGTAAATATTACATTCTGTGTGGGTCAGAATCATGGGTAATGAATAAGTCTCGCTCTAGAAAACTAAGCGGAATCTACACGAAGATGTTACGAATAGTTTTTAATACACCATGGTGGAAACATACTACTAATGAACAGTTATACGGATCGTTACCAAATGTCACTACTGTAGTTAAATGTCGACGCCTAAGGTTGGCCGGCCATGTCATACGTAGCAAAGAACCAGCCAGTAGGCTACTACTTTGGAACCCTGACACGAAAAGAAGGGTTGGACGTTCTAATATAACACTTAAGAAACTTATAGAAATTGAAACAGGCTTGGAGGGCCTTGAACTTGTCTCAGCTATGAAGGACAAGCAGTTCTGGCGATCAAACTTTGTATGCTCCACCTCTTCGGAGGATGACTGATGATGATGATGATGTGTGTGAGTAGCATTCTAAAAAGCCACACAACCAAGGTCTGTCGGCGTTTTATTCACCATACGTCAATTTTCTGAGTGATACATTTGCCAATGTGACCTCTTACTTTTAATATTTCTATTTTAGTATCGCACATATCAGTACTGTCAAAATAATACGGTGAACTTACAGAGGAAATGTCACTAGATTTTACAACAGTTATCACGATTCCGTACATTGTTGATTAGAATTAGAATTTACTATTTCTATGTTAGTATCGTACATATCTGCACTGTAAAAATAACGGTGACTTTACAGAGGAGACGTCAATAGGTTTCACAACAGTTATCACGATTCAAGCATGACCGTACATTGTTGATTAGAATTAAAAGTAGTTAGAAAAATTTGTGGAGTTTTTGGATAATAGTGACAGTGAGTTGCATGGTAAGACACCGTTCCTTTGATGTTAAGGCATCTTCGTCCGTCTGTAATAGCACGTAGTTAATTAGTTTCTTAGTTTTAGTAATTGAAGTTTTGCTTTTCATATATATTTAAATAATTGCTGTAAATGTACTAGATCCTTAGCGTTTAGAATTAGTTGCAGCATACATGTTAGTTATAGATGGTTTAACCCTAAACAGTACACCTGGGGTCCGCGTGGACCCCAGCACTATATATTCTGTAATATTTTTTTTGTTTCTAAAGATTTTTTTCTGAAATTTCAGGTAATTGTCACCCACAAAGTTGTGCCTCAACACAGTGCAGAAAATTCCGTTTCCCCCATTTTTTTAAAATTTTGTATCTGATTTTCTTTTGGGGTCCGCGCGGACCCCAGCCGGCTCTCGATCGTAATAGATACACTGGCGTTCTTATACTTTACTTTTTTTCTTATACTTTACTTTATTTTCAGGCTTTTATGATAAGTGACACATGCTTTCTAACATTAAAAACATTTTATATAATTTAATGTGATTTTTATTAATAATTTATGCTAATTTGATGACCTCATTGGTCAAAACCAAGATCCAAGATGGCGGATAATTAAATATGTATGACGTCATTGTATGACGTCACTGGTGTTGCTAAGGGCAACAGAAGCTTTAGCACACCTTATCATTTTATCATAAACACTTTTTGTTAAAATTGCGTTGTATACCATTAAGTTTTAAGAGAATAACCTATTTATAACGGTTTTAGCCATTAAAATAATATGAATGACGTCATAATGACGTCATATTACGTCATAACGACATCAAAATTGTTGTATTGATTAATTTTTACTAGTACACCATCTTCTGAAAATTTGGTGGCCATACGATATACCGTTCCCGAGTTCTGAGGGGGGCAATAAGCCCCCTCCCCCAGTCCCACGAACCTCCAAAGCTTTAAAAACGGGTATTTCTTGAGTCCTTCTTTTCTTCACCAAAAAATTGGAAAAGGTAAAAATGTATGATTTTTGTACGTTATGTGGACTCAGAGGTTCACACATCGATTCAGCAAAACAATTGAGCTGGTAGCATACTGATAATTTCTAAAAATTAGCAAAAAACTGTTTGGGGTCCGCTCGGACCCCAGGTGTACAGATTAATCAGTCCGGGAAGGTGTACTGTTGAGGGTTAAAATGTTGATAAGTATTGTTTGCTTTCCTAGTGTTCTGTAAGTTAAATGTAGCTGTTAGAGATTTTCAAACTTTCTGCATCTTGGTTTTAATAATAAAAATTCATACACGCCATGTGTTGATGTTTTTCTTGTTCATCATCCCTTGTACATCGCCAGTTCTGCATCATATGGGTCAGTAGCAAAGTTTGTAGTTATTTGATGAACGAAGTGGGGCCGTTTAAAATGTCAGTTCTGTTTGATCTCACTGAGTTATGCTTTTACCAACGTAGCCGCTTATCAACTGTTTATTTTTAGTACTGTACTCACTGCATTACTCCGCTGTAAAAGTAAGAATAACAGTTATTTTGGAGGAGGGATATCTGTTAGAAGGTTGTCAACTTTTTGCATCTCAGTGTTAACAATAATTTAAAACGCGTGTTGTATAAATTAATACTAAAGTTCTACTTTTGTCCTTGAATGACTTATCTCTGTTTTAACACACTGTTTTTTTAACATTTTAGTTTCAGTTACACGTAAATTATGATTGCATTAGATATTGCTAAGTACTGCTGTAGCGCTTAGAGATTTGTCTACTTGCTGCATCTCAGTTTTGCCAATAAACTCAGGCACACAATATGTTGTTGTCTCGATGTTTACCATCTTCACTGTTATTCTCAAAGTGGTTCTCTTTTTGTCCAAGGATGTTGTCTGATTTCCCCCTATGCAAATTAGCACATGTAACATGGTGCTTTCCTTTGTGGCGTAATCAAGTAAAACCTACCGGACCGGTTTTATCCACCCACTCAGTCCCTATATAAACGCGTCCCTGACTGCTCTGTTTCTGTCAGTACTGACTCTGCAGCCGTGAGGATCTGTGTCGTCGTGAAAACATCGTGCAGTCTATTAGAGCGTCAGTGCATCTTGGTAAGTGCTGAATATGATTTTGTTTTCCTGTATTTATTTGCCTGTGACTACAGCCTTGTTGCATCTTGTTGTATGTTACATCGTAAATATCTGCCTGCGAAGATGTAATGGTATGAATTTGGCAGTAATCATTATACAAGATTATCAATTCCATAAATCTGATATATTTAATTCTACATTATTCCTGCAGGACCAGGAATTTCACCAACATGGCCGCCAGAGCTGACTCTCATGATCATCTGAAACCAGAGGAGGGAGAGACTGGGCATGGAGAGCAGGGTTCTCCGCGTACCCATAAGTGTGGCGAGTGTAGCAAGGAGTTTCGTTTCCGGAGTCGTCTGAAGACACACATGCGGATTCACACTGGTGAGAAACCCTATCGGTGTGAGAAATGCGGCAAAAGGTTCAATCAGCTGAGTAATCTAAATGTACACATGCGGATTCACACCGGTGATAAACTGTTTAAATGTGAAGAGTGTCACAGGCATTTCAGTGCGTTGGGTAGTCTAGAGAGACACATGCGGACTCACACTGGTGAGAAACCTTACAGATGTGAGGAGTGCAACAGGCAGTTTAGCGAGCTGGGTCATCTGAAGGAACACATTAGAACTCACACGGGTGAGAAACCCTACAGATGTGAGGAATGCAACTGGCAGTTCAGCGTGTTGAGTAATCTGAAGACTCACATGCGGACTCACACAGGGGAGAAACCCTACAGTTGTGAAGAATGTAACAGACAGTTCAGTAGGCTCTGTCATCTAAAGACACACATTAGGACTCATACGGGGGAGAAGCCGTACTTATGCGAGGAGTGCAACAAGCAGTTCAGTGACCTGTGTAGTCTAAAGAAACACACCAGAACTCACACTGGTGAGAAACCGTACAGATGTGAGGAGTGCAGCAGGCCGTTCACTACGCTGTACAATCTGAAGACACACATGCGGATTCACACTGGTGAAAAACCGTACAAGTGCGAGGAGTGCAGCAGACAGTTCAGTCGGCTAGGTGATCTGAAAAAACATATTAGAACTCACACTGGTGAGAAACCGTACATGTGTGAGAGGTGTAATAGGCAGTTCAGCGTGTTGAGTAATCTGAAGACTCACATGCGGACTCACACTGGTGAGAAACCGTATCGTTGTGAGGAATGTAGTATGCCGTTTAGTAGGTCGGATGATCTGAAAGGGCACATGCGGACTCACACCGGTGAGAAACCATACGGATGTGGTGAGTGTAGTCGGCAGTTCACTACGTTGTGCAATCTAAAGAGACACATGCGAATCCACACTGGTGAGAAGCCGTACAGATGTGAGGAGTGCAGCAAGCAGTTTAGTCAGATGGGAAATCTGAAAGCTCACATGCAAACTCACACTTGAGAAACCGTATGCGTGTGAAAAATACAACTCTCACCGACGAAAGAGTTTAGACTACTAAGTTTGTACGTTTCTGATGAATGGAGTGGGATCATTTCAGTTCTGTATCATATGGGTCAATAGCAAAGTTTGTTGTCATTTGATGAACGGAGTGGGCCGTTTAAAATGTTAGTTCTGTTTGATCATACTGTGTTATCCTTTTACCAACGTGGCCGCTTATCAACTGTTTATTTTTAGTAGTGTACTCACTACATTACTCTGTTGTAAAAGTAAGAATTACAGTTATTTTGTATAACGATCGTTGCATGCTTTGTAGTATGTTGATTAGAACTAGAACTTAGTGTTTAAAAGTGAGACTGTGGAGTGTTAAGACAATAGTGACACAGAGATACATGCTGAACCAACACTGGTTTAAAGACATAGTAGCATCGCCTGTCTGTATTTAGTCTATTAGTTTTCTTGGCTTAAGTGACTGAATCGCTGTAGATATACTAGATCCCTAGCCTTTAGAATTAGTTGCACCATACATGTTACAGTAGTTATAAATGCATTCAAATGTAGCTAAGTATTGTTTGTCTTCTCACTGTTCTGTAAGCTACATGTAGCAGTTAGGGATTTTGCAACTTTTTGAATCCCATTTTTATCAATAAATGCAGACACGTAATGTTTAACGTTGTTATCTATATTGTACACCATCTTCATTGTTATTCTCAAAGCTGTTCGCTGTTTCAGTAAATTGTCTGATTTCCCTCTATGCAAATTAGCACATGTAACAGAGATGCATGCTAAACCAACGACAAGGTATCGTCGTCGTCTGTATTTAGTTTTCTTTGCTTTAGTCACTGAAATCGCTGAGAATATATACTAGATCCTTAGCCTTTAGAATTAGTTGCACCATATATATATATATGTTACAGTAGTTATCAATGCATTCAAATGTTGCTAAGTATTGTTTGTCTTCCTACTGTTCTGTAAGCTATATGTAGCAGTTAGAGATTTTGCTACTTTTTTGCATTCGATTTTTATCAATAAATTCAGACACGTAATGTTTAACGTTGTTTTTTTTATTGTTCCCCATCTTCATTGTTATTCTCCAAGCGATTCTCTGTTTCAGTAAGAATGTTGTCTGATTTTCCCATATGCAAATTAGCACATGTAACAGAATGCTCTCAATTGTTTGGTAATCAAGTAAAACCTACCGGACCGGTTTTATCCACCCACTCAGTCCACCCACTTAGTCTACATTAAAATGTTAATAAGTATTGTTTGCTTTCCTAGTGTTCTGTAAGTTAAATGTAGCTGTTAGAGATTTGTCAACTTTCTGCATCTCAGTTTGAATTAATAAAAATTCAAACACGTGATGTGTAGATCTTTCTCTTGTTCATCATCTATTTTGGAAGCTGCCTTTTTTTTCCTGAAGGATGTTACTGACTGTATTGTGCGTTGGCTGCAGTTCACATGACCTCCGCATAGCGCTAATAAAAGAGGGCGACAAAAGGGAACGAGTTGGCAAACTTTTATTTTCACATATTTGTACATGGTACCCTGCAATTAAACATATATCTAATTTCTGTACCTTACTTGTGCATCTTAGTATAATTTCACCGCATCGAAAATCCCCATAGGGCGGAAACTGTGTTCTGCTACCTTCGACCGGTGAAAACGCTTGTCCGCCATTTTGAGACGTGCGAGGGATGTCATTTCTTTCCAATCTGGTGCGATTTCCAACTTACTTCGACTCTATATGAACTCTGGGCAGTTTTTATACTAAAAAAATCCATACACGTCATGTGTTGTCTTTCTTGTTTATTATCTCTTTTCCAAGTTGTCCTCTTTTTCTTGAACGATGTTGTCTGATTTCCCCTCACGCAAATTAGAGCATGTTACATGGTAATTTCCACTATTTCGTAATCAACGAAAACCTACCGCACCGGTTTTATGCACCCACTCAGTCCCTATATAAACGCGTACCTGACTGCTCTGTTTCTGTCAGTCCTGACTCTGCTGCCGTGAGGATCTGTGCCGTCGTGCAAACATCGTGCAGTACTTTGGAGCGTCAGCTCATCTTGGTAAGTGCTGAATATGATTTTGTTTTCCTGTATTTATTTGCCTGTGACTACAGCCCTGTTGCATCTTATTGTATGTTACATTGTAAGTATCTGCCCGCGAAGATGTAATGGCATGAACTTGGCATTATACATTGTACAAGATTATCATTTCAATAAATCTTATATATTGAATTCTACATTGTTCCTGCAGGATCTGCAATTTGACCAACATGGCGGCCAGAGCTGAATCTCATCTGAAACCAGAGGAGGGAGAGAATGGGCATGGAGAGCAGGGTCCTCCGCGTACCCACAAGTGTAGAGAGTGTGGCAAGGGGTTTCGTTACGCATGTCATCTGAAGGAACACTCACACGGGTGAAAAACCTTATCGATGTGAGGTGTGCAGCAGGCAGTTCAGAATGCTGAGAAGTCTGAAGACCCACATGCGCACTCACACTGGTCAGAAACCGTACAGATGTGAGGAATGCAACATGCATTTCCGCGAGCTAGGTAGTCTAAAGAGACACATGCGGACTCACACTGGTGAAAAACCGTACAGGTGTGAGGAGTGCAACAAGCACTTTGGTCAGCTAAGTATTCTGAAGGCTCACATGCGGACTCACACAGGTGAGAAACCGTACAGGTGCGAACAGTGCAACATGCAGTTCAGCGAGCTGGGTAGTCTGAAGAGACACATACGGACTCACACTGGTGAGAAACCGTATCGATGTGAGGAGTGCAGCAAGCAGTTTACTCTGTTGCCTCATCTAAAGAAACACATGCGGATACACACTGGGGAGAAACCCTACAGGTGTGAGGAGTGCAGCAAGCAGTTCACTACACTGTGCATCCTAAAGAGACACATGCGGACTCACACTGGTGAGAAACCATACAGGTGTGAGGACTGCAGCAGGCAGTTTACTACACTGTGCACCTTAAAGAGACACATGCGTACTCACACTGGTGAGAAACCGTACAGATGCGATGAGTGCAGCAAGCAGTTTAGTCGGCTGACACATCTAAAGGCACACATGCGGGCTCATACATGAGAAGCCGTAATGTATTATTTGATAGCGGAGTCTGGTCGTTGGAAATCTCAGTCCTGTTTGCTCTCACTTTGTTATTCTGTTAACAACGTAGCCGCTTATTGACTTTTTTTTAGTAGTGTACTCATTACATTACTCTGCTAAAAGTAAGAATACCAGTTAATTTGTATTACGATCTTTGCATGCATTGTAGTATGTTGATTAGAACTAGAACTGTTTAAAAGTGACACTGTGGAGTGTTAAGACAATAGTGACACAGAGATGCATGCTTAACCAACACTAGTTTAAAGACACTGTGTATCATCGTCTGTCTGTATTTAGTCTTAGTTTTCTTTGCTTTTAGTGACTGTGAAATCGCTGTACATATACTAGACTCTTAGCCGTTAACTAGCTTTCTTTGTTTTTGTGACTAAAGTCGCGACAAATATATTAGGACCTTTGCATTAGTTAATTAGTTGCAACATACATTGTTTGGTTAGTAGTGATATAAAGTAACGTAGTAAGGCACGGTCACCGTTCGTTTGATATTAATACATCACCGTCAGTCTTTCTGTTATAGTACTTAGTTGACTAGTTTTCTTTGTTTTAGTAACTGAAGTTCTACTTTTATCTTTATATTTCTCTTGATCTCAGTTGCTTTTACGTGTTAATAATGAATGCAATTGATAAAATGTTGCTAAGCATTTTGTGCTCTCCTGTTGTTCTGTAATATAAATGTAGCTGGTAGCTGGTAGAGATCAACTTTCTGCATCTCAGTTTTTACCAATAAACGGGAACACATAATGTCTTTGCAGTAGTTTTTTTCAAGTTCTTCTCTTTCTCCTAAGGATGTTGTCTGATTCCACTTATGTAAATCAGCACATATAACTTGCTTTCCTTTGTGTCGTAACCCAGTCACGTAATGTTTAACTTTGTTGTCTTTATTGTTCACCATCTTCATTCTTATTCTCCAAGCGATTCTCTGTTTCAGTAAGAATGTTGTCTGATTTCCCCTATGCAAATCAGCACATGTAAGAGAATGCTCTCAGTTGCTTGGTAATCAAGTAAAACCTACCGGACCGGTTTTATCCACCCACTCAGTCCCTATATAAACGCGTCCCTGACTGCTCTGTTTCTGTCAGTACCGACTCTGCAGCCGTAAGGATTTGTGTCGTCGTGAAAACATCGTGCAGTACTTTAGAGCGTCAGTGCATCTTGGTAAGTGCTGACTTGCTAATTCGTTTTCCTGTAATTTTGTATCTATGAGTACTGCCATGTGCCAATTTTTATAAACCAAAACCGTTACATGTAATTGAATATTTCCATGCATTTGTCAGTATACACGCTAATTATATATACAGTATACAATATTCTCAATTCCATGAATGATGAATTTTTCATTGTTCCTGCAGGATAAGGAGTTTGACCAACATGGCGGCCAGAGCTGAATCTCATCTGAAACCAGAGGAGGGAGAAAATGGGCATGGGGAGCAGGGTCATCCGCGTACCCACAAGTGTGGCGAGTGTGGCAAGGAGTTTCGTTATAAAAGTATCTTGAATAGACACCTGCGAACTCACACCGGTGAGAAACCCTATCGATGTGAGAAATGTGGTAAAAGCTTCATTCAGCTGAGTAATCTGGAGACCCACATTCGGACTCACACAGGTGAGAAACCGTACAAATGTGGGGAGTGCAGCAGTCAGTTCACTCAGCTGGGTCATCTGACGGAACACATGCGGACTCACACAGGTGAGAAACCCTATCGATGCGAGAAGTGCGACAAAAGCTTCAGTCAGCTGGGTACTCTGAAGACCCACATACGGACACACACAGGTGAGAAACCGTACAGATGTGAGGAGTGCAGCAAGCAGTTTAGCGAGCTTGGTAGTCTGAAGACTCACAATGGTGAAAAAGAATTCAAATGCGTTGAGTGCAACAAGCAATTCAGGCAGCTGGGTGATCTAAAGAGACACATGCGGACTCACACTGGTGAGAAACCGTACAGATGTGAGGAGTGCAGCAAGCAGTTTAGTAGACTGTCAGATCTAAAGACACACATTCGGACTCACACAGGTGAGAAACCTTACCGATGTAAGGAATGTAGCAGGCAGTTCAGCACGTTGAGTCATCTGAAAACCCACATGAGAACCCACACTGGAGATAAACCGTATCGTTGCGATGAGTGCAGTAAGCAGTTCAGTCGGCTGGATAGCCTGAAGACCCACATGCGGATACACACTGGGGAGAAACCCTACAGATGTGAGGAGTGCAACAGGCTGTTCAGTGAGCTGAGTAGTCTGAAGAAACACATCAGAACTCACACGGGTGAGAAACCGTACAGATGCGAGGAGTGCAGCAAGCTGTTTAGTCAGCTGGGAAATCTGAAAGCTCACATGCGGACTCACACATGAGAAACCGTACACGTGTAAAAAATACAACAAAATCTTTAGCCATTCAATTAGTCCAAGGGTCCACATGAAAAGTCACATTGACACCTGTCAATGTCTGTGTAAATATTACATTCTGTGTGTGAGTGGCATTAAAAAAAAGCCACACAACCAAGGTCTGTCCGTGTTTTTTCACCGTATATCAATTTTCTGGACATGAAACTGAGTGATAGATTTGCCAATGTGACCTCTTATACTTTTAATATTTTTATTTTAGTATCATACATATCTGCACTGTAAAATAACGGTGACTTTACAGGGAATGTCACTAGATTTCACAATAGTTATCACTATTAGAGCATGACCCGTACATTGTTGATTAGAATTAGAAGTAGTTTGAAAAAATTAGAGTGTGGAGTTTTGGGACGATAGTGACAGTGACATCGTTCCTTTTATATTGAGGCATCTTCGTCCATCTGTAATAGCAGGTAGTTAACTACATGTAGTTTCTTTGTTTTAGTAACTGAAGTTTTGTTTTTCATATATATTCGACTAATTGCTGTAAATGATCCTTACCGTTTAGAAGTAGTTGCACTACATGTTAGCTATCGATGCTTTCCTGGTGTTCTGTAAGCTAAATGTAGCTGTAAGAGATTTTTTTTTAATTTTCTGCATCTTAGTTTTAATAATAAAAAATACAGGCCATGTGTTGATGTTTTTCTCGTTCATCATCCATTGTACATTGTCAGTTGCTCTAAGAGATTTGTCTACTTGCTGCATCTCAGTTTTGCCAATAAACTCAGGCACGTAATATGTTGTTGTCTCGATGTTTACCATCTTCACTGTTATTCTCCAAGTGATCCCCTTTTGTCCAAGGATGTTGTCTGATGTCCCCCTATGCAAATCAGCACATGTAACACGGTGATTTTCTTTGTGCCGTAATCAAGTAAAACCCACCGGACCGGTTTTATCCACCCACTCAGTCCCTATATAAACGCGTCCCAGACTGCTCTGTTTCTGTCAGTACTGACTCTGCAGCCGTGAGGATCTGTGCCGCCGTGCAGTACTTTGGAGCGTCAGTGCATCTCGGTAAGTGCTAACTATGATTTTGTTTTTCTGTACGTATTCATCTATGTCTACTGCCATGTGGCACATTGTTGTTGTGTACATTGTAAATCTGCCTTCGAAGAAACTTATTTCTGTCTATATTTTGACTTACTCATACTTGCGTGCGCTTAACTGGCCGAATGTTCGTTTTGATCATTAGCATACAAAACCAAGTGTAGACATTTATGGGTCTGCATGAAACCATATTCTGGAGATTTTGTGAACTTGTAGGTTGCCTTGTAAATTCGCTTGGAGAGAACCTCATTTAAGTTTAAATTTGACTAACTTTTGTTAAAAAGTTGCCTATGGAAACTCCTGCCCCGTAAAAATGTTGTCTCTATGCAAAACACTAATCGGTACCTCCTGTGTTCGCTAGTCAAACACATCCTTTCAAACCGGTTTTACCTCTATTGAAACGCACCAACTAGTTTCTATAAGCCAGAACCGTTACATGTAATTGTATGTTTCCATACATTTGTCAGTATACACTTTATACAGTATTTAAGAATCTCAATGCCATAAAGCTGATGTATTGAATTCTATATTGTTGCTGTACGATCAGGAGTTTGACCATCATGGCGACCAGAGCTGAATCTCATCTGAAACCAGAGGAGGGAGAGAATGGGCATGGAGAGCAGGGTCCTCCGCGTACCCACAAATGTGGCATGTGTGGCAAGGAGTTTCGTTACTCAAGTCATCTGAAGCAACACATTAGAACTCACACTTGTGAGAGGCCATACCAGTGTGGTGAATGTGGGAAACGGTTTAGTCGACTGAATGATTTGAAGAGACACAAGCTGACCCACACAGGGGAAAAACCGTACAGCTGTGAGGAGTGCAACAGGCATTTCAACAAACTGGGTAGTCTGAACCGACACATGCGGACTCACAATGGTGAGAGGCCATACGAGTGTACTGAATGCGGGAAACGGTTTATTCAACTGGATCATCTGAAGACACACATGCGGACTCACACAGGTGAGAAACCGTACAGGTGTGAGGAGTGCAGCAGGCGGTTTAGCAGGCTGAGTAATCTGGAGACACACATGCGGATTCACACCGGTGAGAAACCGTACATGTGTCACGTGTGTAACATGGATTTCAACCGCTTTGGTAATTTAAAGACACACATGCAGACTCACACCGGTGAGAAACCGTACAGATGTGAGGAATGCGGCAGGCAGTTCAGTCAGCTGGGTAGTCTGAAGAGACACATGCGTACTCACACCGGTGAGAAACCGTACAGGTGCGAGGAGTGTGGCAGGCAGTTCAGTGAGCTGGGTCATCTGAAGGAACACATGAGAACTCACACAGGCGAGAAACCGTACAGATGTGAGGACTGCAGCAAGCAGTTTAGTCAGATGAGAAATCTAAAGGCACACATGCGGACTCACACATGAGAAACCTTACACGTGTGAAAAAATGCAACAAAATCTTTCGCTATTCAATTATCACATCTAATGGTCCACATGAAAAGTCACATTGATCCAACCTGTCAACGTCTGTGTAAATACAAAATGTATTACGTTCTGTGTGTGAGTAGCATTCTAAAAAGCCACACAAGCAAGGTCTGTCGGTGTTTTCTTCACCGTATATCAATTTTCTGGACATGAAACTGGGTGATACATTTGCCAATGTGACCTCATATACTTTTATTATTTCTATGTTAATATCGTACATATCTGCACTGTAAAATAACGTTGACTTTACAGAGGAGACATCAATAGATTTTACAATATTTTTCACGATTCAAGCATAACCCGTACATTGTTTATTAGAATTAGAAGTAGTTAGTAAAACTGGATTGTGGAGTGTTTGGATAACAGTGACAGTGAGTTGCATGGTAAGACACCGTTCCTTTGTTAAGGCATCTTCGTCCGTCTGTAATAGCACGTAGTTAACTACTTTCTTTGTTTTAGTAACTGAAGTTTTGCATTTCATATACTTTATTTGACTAATTGCTGTAAATGTACTAGATCCTTAGCGTTTAGAATTAGTTGCATCATACATGTTAGTTATAGATGCATTAAAATGTTGCTAAGTATTGTTTGCTTTCCTGGTGTTGTCTAAATGTAGCTGTTAGAGATTTGTCAACTTTCTGCATCTCAGTTTCAGCAACAAAAATTCAAACAAGCCATGCGTTGTTGTCTTTCTTGTTCATTATCTCTTTTCCAAGTTGTCCTCTTTATTCTAAAGGATGTTGTCTAATTCCCCCTATGCAAATTAGAACATGTAAGGCTCTGCAGCCGTGAGGACCTCTGTCGTCGTGAAAACATCGTGCAGTACATTGGAGAATGTTACCGACTAGTAGGCTGCAGTTCACATGACGTCCGCATAGCGCTAATAAAAGAGGGCATCAAAAGGGAACGAGCTGGCAAACTTTGGCTTATTTTCACATATCTGTACATGGTGCCCTGAAATTAAACATGTCTGTACCTTGCTTGTGCATCCTACTATAATTTTTACCGCATCGAAGTAGCACACCATAGGGCGGAAACTGTGTTCTTCTACCTTCGACCGGTAGAGACGCTTGTCCGCCATTTATTTTGAGCCGTGCGAGGGGTGTCATTTCTTTCCAATCTGAGGCGATTTCCAACTTTCTTCGACTCTGTATCGATACTCGACACTTTAAATAGACAGGTAAGACCTTTGTTTACCACCTACAGTCGCTGCGTCACGGTACCGCAGCAGGTACTTCAAATCGGCCGTGATGCGTGGAAAATCCTAGGTGTACATGGGGAGGGGGGCACATCGAATGTATTGTTCTAGACATCTGATATTCAGCTTGATCAGTGCCAAACATACTGGTCGTGGTGTTGTTAGGGATACAAGAATATGGACGTGGATAGTATGGAAACGTTTTCTACGCTTCAATTCAAAGGTGTTTGATGTATTTTTAAACCGTAATTGGCCATTTATAACCTTTCATAAAAAAAGATTAAACAGTATGCCAACACCAAACAGCCCTTACTGTATGCAAACAAATGTCCCTTTGATCTCAGTTTCAACAATAAATTCAAAGACGTAATATGTTGTTGTCTTTGTTGTTATTGTCAAAGTGATTGTGTTTTTGTTTAAGAATGTTGTCTGGTCTACCCATATGCAAATCAGCACATGTAACATGGTAATTTCCTAGGATCCTTTGTTTCGTAATCAAGTAAACCTACTGGACCGGTTTTATCCACCCTCTCAGTCCCTATATAAACGCGTCCCTGACTGCTCTGTTTCTGTCATTACTGACTCTGTAGTCGTGAGGATCTGTGTCGTCGTGAAAACCTCTTGGAGCGTCAGGCTATCTTGGTAAGTGCTGAATATGATTTTGTTTTCCTGTACTTTTCTTTGACTACTGCCATGTGGCACCCTGATGTAGTTAACATTATAAATATGTCGGCGAAGAAACTTATTTGTGTCTACTTGTCGACTAACTTCTCATACTTGCCTAAACTAGACCGGCTAAATGTTCGTTTTAATCATTACTAGTAGTATTGCCAATCCAGGTTCCTTTGGACTTTTATGTATGAGTCTATATGAAACCAGGTTCAGTTGCATTGTGAATCCACCCACATGAAACACCATTTACGTTTGCATTTTGGCTTAAGTTACCATGTTGCCTACACAAGCTCCTGTCTTATACTGTGCCGCAAAGATTTTGCCTCTATATCTATGTCTATGCAAATCAGAGTGGCCTTTTGACACCTTCTTTGTTCTCTAATCAAACACATCCTTTGAAATAGGTTTTACCTTTACGCAAACTCAAACAACTAGTTTCTTTAAACCAGATCAGTTACGTGTTATGGCATGTTTCCATACATTTGGCAATATACACGCCATACAGTATACAAGATTCTCAATGCCATAAATCTGATATATTTGAATTTTACATTGTTCCTGCAGGATCAGGAGTTTGACCAACATGGCGCCCAGAGATGAATCTCATTTGAAACCAGAGGTGGGAGAGACTGGGCATGGAGAGCAGGCTCCTCCGCGTACCCACAAGTGTGGCGACTGTGGCAAGGAGTTTCGTTTCCAGAGTCATCTGAAGGCACACATGCGGACTCACACAGGTGAAAAACCTTACCGGTGTGAGGAGTGCAGCAGACAGTTCAGCAAGCTGAGTAATCTGATGACACACATGCGAAGTCACACTGGTGAGAAACCCTACAGATGTGAAGAATGCAGCAGACAGTTCAGTCAGCTGGCTCTTCTGAAGACACACATTAGAACTCACACGGGTGAGAAACCGTATCGTTGTGAGGAGTGCAGCAAGCAGTTCAGTCAGCTAGGTGATCTGAAAAGACACATACAGACTCACACATGTGAGAAACCGTACAGATGTGAGGAGTGCAGCAGGCAGTTCAGTCAGCTGGCTCATCTGAAGACACACATTAGAACTCACACAGGTGAGAAACCGTATAGTTGCGAGGTGTGCAGCAAGCAGTTTAGTCGGCTATTCTGCTTGCAGAAACACATGCGGACTCACACTGGGGAGAAACCCTACAGATGTGAGGACTGCAGCAGACAGTTTGCTACACTGTGCACCTTAAAGACACACATGCGGACTCACACTCGTGAGAAACCGTACAAATGCGAGGAGTGCAGCAAGCAGTTCAGTGAGTTGGGTAGTCTAAAGAGACACATGCGGACTCACACTGGGGAGAAACCTTACAGATGTGAAGAGTGCAGCAAGCAGTTTAGTCAGCTGTCTCATCTGAAGACACACATTAGAACTCACACCGGGGAGAAACCGTACAGATGTGAGGAGTGCAGCAGACAGTTCAGTCACCTGTGTATTCTTAAGACACACATGCGTACTCACACTGGTGAGAAACCGTACAGATGCGATGAGTGCAACAAGCAGTTTAGTCAGCTGGGAAATCTGAAAGCTCACAAGCGGACTCACACATGAGAAACCTTACGCGTGTTGAAAGTGCAACATAAATCTTTCGCCATTCAATTAGTCTAAGGGTCCACATGAAAAGTCATATTGATCCAACCTGTCAATGTCTGTGTAAATATTACATTCTGTGTGTGAGTAGCATTGAAAAAGTTATTTCTGTTTGATCTCTATATGTTATTCTTCTATCAACGTGACTGTTTATTTACTATTTTTCATCAGTAAATTCTCTTTATGACTACAATGTAAAATTTAAAATATTTTTTTTATATCACGATCGTTGCATGCCATGTAGCCTGTTGATTAGAACTAGAAGTAGTGTGTAAAAAGGCGAGTGTAACGTTACAGAGTTTGCACAATTATCGCCCGTCTGTTATAGCACTGTCTGTAAACAAGTTCTCTTGTTGTCACGATCATTGCAAGCTCTGTACCATCTTTATTAGATCTAGAAGTAGTCTGTAAAAATGCGAATGTGGAGTCAGTAGCAATGTTTGTAGGTATTTGAGGAATTTTAAATGTCAGCCCTATTTGATCTCCATATGTTATTCTTTTTCACTAGTAAATTCAGTGTACAGTGTAAATTCAAGAATAGCAATCATTCCATATCACGATTGCTGTATGTAGCCTGTTGATTAGAACTAGAAGAAGTGTATAAAAAGGCGAGTGTACAGAGTTTGGACAATTATCGCCCGTCTGTTATAGCACTGTCTGTAAACAAGTTCTCTTGTTGTCACGATCACGATCGTTGCATGCTCCGTCTTTATTAAATCTAGAAGTAGTGTGTAAAAATACGACTGTGACGTGTGGGGACAGACAGTTACATGCCTTTTTGGTAAGACGTTCGTTTGACGCCAAGGAGTCATTACCAATCTGCTTTAGTAATGAGTTGTCTTTAGTTGGTTTGGTTGCTGAAAATGTCTCTTTATATTTGACTAACCACTGTAAATATACTTAAAAGTGTTAAGAATTAGTTGTAGTTACATGTTAGTTATGGATGCATTAGCATGTTGATCATAGTACATGTTCTGCGAGCTAGCTGTTAAAGTTTGTTAACTTTCTGCATCTTAGTTTCAACAATAAAGTTCAAACACGTCAAGTGTTGTTGTCTTTCTTTTCATCATATCTTTTCCAAGTTGTCCTTTTTCTCCTACGGATGTTGTCTGATGTCCCCCTATGCAAATCAACAAATGTAACATGGTAATTTCCTTTGTGTCGTAATCAAGTAAAACCCACTCAGTCCCTATATAAACGCGTCCCTGACTGCTCTGTCTCTGCAGCCGTGAGGATCTGCGTCACCGTGAAAACATCGTGCAGTACTTTGGAGCGTCAGTGCATTTTGGTAAGTGCTGACTATGATTTGTTTTCCTGCATTTATGTAAGTACTGCCATGTGGCACCTTGTTGTAGGTAACATTGTGAACCTGCACGCGAACGGAATTTGTTCCTACATTTTGACTCGTTTTTTACACTTCCAAAATGTTCGTTTTAGTCATTAGCGTACTTAGTCATGCATTTGAAGACCTTTATGCGTCTGTATAAAACTAGATTCAGAAGATTTTGTTCACCTGTATGTCACATTGTAAATCCGTCAACAGAGAACCCCATTCACGTTCACATTTTGAGTTACAATGTACTTTGGTTACCATGTTGCCTACGCATGTTCTTGTCTCATTCTTTTTCTATGCAAAACAGGGTGTCTAATCGGTACCTCCTTTGTTCTCTGATCAAAAAATATCCTTTCAAACCGGTTTTACCTCTATTCAAACGCACCAACTAGTTTCTATAAACCGGAACCGTTACATGTAATTGCATGTTTCTATACATTTCTCAGTATACACGTTATACAGTGAGATATAAGATTCTCAATTCCATAAATTTGATATTGAATTTTACATTGTTCATGCAGGATCTGCAGTTTAACCAACATGGCGGCCACAGCTGAATCTCATCTGAAACCAGAGGATGGAGAGAATGGGCATGGAGAGCAGGGTTCATCGCGTATCCACAAGTGTAGCGAGTGTAGCAAGGAGTTTCGTTTCCGGAGTCGTCTGAAGGCACACATGCGGATTCACACTGGTGAGAAACCGTACAGGTGTGAGGATTGCAGCAGACAGTTTACTAAGCTGGGTCATCTAAAGGAACACATGCGGACTCACACAGGTGAGAGACCGTACCGATGTGAGGAGTGAAACAAACGATTTAGTGACCTGGGTGGTCTGAAGATCCACATACGGACTCACACTGATGAAAAACCGTACGCATGCGGGGAGTGCAGCAGGCAGTTCAGTGAGCTGGGTAATCTAAAAACGCATATGCGGACTCACACTGGTGAGAAACCGTACCGATGTAAGGAATGTAGCAGGCAGTTCAGCACGTTGAGTCATCTGAAAACCCACATGAGAACCCACACTGGAGATAAACCGTATCGTTGCGATGAGTGCAGTAAGCAGTTCAGTCGGCTGGATAGTCTAAAGAAACACATGCGAGCACACACTGGGGAGAAACCGTACAGCTGTGAGGACTGCAGCAGACGGTTCGCTTCACTGTGGAACCTAAGGACACACATGCGGACTCACACTGGTGAGAAACCGTACAGATGCGAGGAGTGTAGCAAGCAGTTTAGTCGGCTGTCACATCTAAAGGCACACATTCGAACTCACACATGAGAAACCGTGAATGAAGTGAGATCATTTCAGTTCTGCTATGTGGGCGGATTAGATGAACGGGGTCTGGTCGTTTTAAATGCCAGTTCTGTTTGATGTCAGTGTTTTATGCTTTTACCGACGTTACCGCTTATTTACTGTTCCACTGCATTAGTCCGCTGTTAGAGTAAGATTAACAGTTATTTTGTGTCACGATCGTTGCATTCTCCGTTGTTTGTTGATTAGAACTACAAGTAGTGTTTAACCCTAAACAGTACACCTGGGGTCCGCGCGGAGGGCAACATAAGCTTTAGCAGACCTTATCATTTTATCATAAACACTTTTTGTTAAAGTTGCGTTGTATACCATTAAGTTTTAAGAGAATAACCTATTTATAACGGTTTTAGCCATTAAAATAATATGAATGACATCATTATGACGTCATACTACGTCATAACGACATCAAAATTGTTGTATTGATGAATTTTTACTAGTACACCATCTTCTGAAAATTTGGTGGCCATACCATATACCGTTCCCGAGTTCTGAGGGGGGCAATAAGCCCCCTCCCCCAGTCCCACGAACCTCCAAAGCTTTAAAAAACGGGTATTTCTTGATTCCTTCTTTTCTTCACCAAAAATTGGAAAAGGTAAAAATGTATGATTTTTGTGCGTAATGTGGACTCAGAGGTTCACACATCGATTCAGCAAAACAATTGAGCTGGTAGCATACTGATAATTTCTAAAAATTAGCAAAAAACTGTTTTGGGGTCCGTGCGGACCCCAGGTGGACAGATTAATCAGTCCGGGAAGGTAAATTGTTGAGGGTTAAACTTGTTACTGCAGGGTGTTTAGACAATAGTGACAGTTCGTTTGACGTCAAGGCGTTATCGTCCTCCCTTTATAGCACTTAAGTTATCCCTTTTCCTTTGTTTTAGTAACTTAACCTCTGGTTTTCACTTGATATTTCACTAATATAGATCCTTAGCGTTTGGAACTAGTTCTTGTTACATACAAATGATCTAGATATTGCTAAGTTTTGGTAGTGCTTATAGTGTACTGCAACCTGTCTTAGATTTTACCAACTGTTTACTTCTTACTTTTGCCAATAAACCAAAAGACGTAATGTGTTGTCGTCTTTACTTGTCTGTATTTATTGTTAATCGAAGTTGTTCTCTGGTTCTGCTTTTGTCCAAGGATGTTGTCTAATTTTCCGCTATGCAAATTAGCACATGGTGTTTTCCTTTGTTTTGTAATTAATTAAGTACCGGACCGGTTTTACCACCCACTCAGTCCCTATATAAACGCGTCCCTGACTGCTCTGTTTCTGTCAGTACTGACTCTGCAGCCGTGAGGATCTGAGCCGTCGTGAAAACATCGTGCAGTACTTTGGAGCGTCAGTGCATCTTGGTAAGTAGTTGCTTTGTGTTTTTACTGTATTCATTTATCCAAGACTATGGCCCTTTTTCACCTTGGTGTGGGTTACAATATAAATCTTTTAAGAACCTTTTCTGTCTATATTTCGACTTACTTTTTATACTCGCCTGTGCTAAACTTATGTTCGTTTTAATCATTAGCATATCAAACCTTGCATCTGTAGACCTTTAGTATGCGTCCATATGAAACCAGTTTCAAGAGATTTTGGTTTTACCGCGATACGTAAACCCAAACAACTAGTTTCTATAAACCAGAACCGTTACATGTAATGCAATGTTTCCATACATTTGTCAGTGTAGACGTTATACAGTATACAAGATACTCAATTCCATAAATCTGATGTATTAAATTTTCCATTGTTCCTGCAATTGTAAGTTGTAATACCGAGTAATAACAAACTAGTTGATGGATGCAAATCTTTTTAATTGTCCTGACAATGTTTTCAGTGGGCTAAAAGAATTTTATGTCTGTAAACTGCTACTGTGCTTTAGAGTATTCTTATCACGACGCAAAGATGAAGTGAATGTATTTATTTTAACCTTGTAAGTTTGTAGAAGAGAATTTTATCACTACCCTTTTTTAGAAATTGTAATTTAATTGTATTTTCCAGTGCAATTCAGTACGCGAGCTATAACGCGCACTGCTATACTGTAAAATTGTTCAATGTGAATGTGAAATAAACCAATTACTACTGCTGCTACTAGGAATAAACGGGGTTTCAGTAATGAAAAAATCCTATTACAAGTCATGCTCGTGAAGAGGATGCATACCTTCTTTAAGCTGGCAGATGAATCCCCTGAGATAGCTGCAGGGTTTTTCATCCCAATAGGGTCCATCCTCCCAAAATCCCACACAGTCACCTTGACCATTGTCTGGTTGCGGTTCACCAGGGAGCCAGTTGGAATAGCCGGATGATGTCAGAGTCTGGCCGTCCTCATATACCCACTGGTCGTCATTGTTGGCGTCAGTCAGCCCAATCCAGCGACCCCATACTACTTCATCTAGATTAGCGAGAAATGTATTGGTGTCACTGTCCTTCGGCATGGCTAAAGTCCCCCCGTCTGCTTCACACACCTGTCTAGCCTGATCACGCGTCTTCTGCTCTGTGAAGCTCTTGTAGCAAACTCCGTTATAACGAACGTAGCCTGCTCTTGGACAATCTGTTGAAATAAAAACAAAAACAATGGTTTGCTTAATGAATCGGTATCCATAGATGAGATCGGGAACGTATCAAAGAGCTATGTAAGCGTGCCACACAGCACAGTTCGACCGCGTCAAAAGTACACATGAAACATGCTATGACGGCAGTTCCAGGGTGCCATATGGGGTCTCGATAGAAGGACGAGACACTTACTTAGGTAATAGTCACATGTGCCGAAGTGAAATGTGACGTATTTTACGTCGCATGTGACATAAATTAATGAAGAAGGTCACATATTTAGCTACGTGTTTTTGACACAGATATATTGCCTGTATGACAATATATCTGTGTGAAAAACACGGAGCATGACCGTGTCGTTCGGGGTAATGTAGCCAGCTGCCCCCGCGCCTCGTGCCTGCGAAGCCGGCGTGTTACGCCGAAGGGCTGTTATACCGGCTATACAGATCTCGTTCAGTGCACAATGTCCTGACTCCGTTCACGTTTAAAGTAAAGGAATACTCCACTCCAGAAGCGGGTATAGAAGAGTAATTTGTTTTGCTTGAAGTCAGCTTGTTTTGTCAAATTTACGTTTAAGCTTTAACGTGGCACCATGTTGAACAAGGTCAGCCACCAGGAGGCCCAGATTTGACCTTGACCTTTGTCTTCCTAAGACCTACCTATATACCAAATATCATCACTATCCATAAAAGCGTTCTTAAGTTATGCTCACCAGTAATTGGCGGAAACACACACAGACACACAGACAGACACACACACAGACACACACACACAGACAGACAGACAGACCCAAAACAATATCTCCAATTTTCATGGAGATAATGAATGAATGAATGAATGAATGAATTAGTTACTGGTTAATACAGACCTTTGTTTGTCCACACACATACCCACTGGGTTAGTTACAGGTCACAGCAAAGAAATAGCTTGTATATACTGTACATGTATACATACAGACATGATCAAGCACTATAGTCTATGAAGTAAATTAGACATGTCCTCGCTTCTCTGTGATGGTGAAACTCTCGATTCTCTCATGCATGCATGTGGCGATCAAATTCTTGAAACCCCTTAACTCTATAATGCCTACGTCACATTGTCGACGAGCTTCGGCCGTATTTGTTGATCGCTGAAAGGTTGCCCGCTTTTAGATCGACCGAGGATCGCGCGTATTTTTGGCTTGAAAATCGCCCCTAAAATTCGCGCGATGCTCGACGAAACATCGGGCGTACTACTGCCCTAAATGTCGTTTAGAGCTCGCCGACTCGTCTGCCAACCGATTTTCGCACAATGTGATGGCCCCTTAAGGACTCTTTCTATTAGACTCCAATGGCTGATTTCGAGTACAATTTCTCGTTAAAGGTCGGTTCTATAAGCTAAAAAAATGGACAATAATACATAGGATGGTACATAAAAAGCTTCAGGACCATAGACCCTCGGAATATCGAGATTTTAGCACCTGGAACCCCCCCCCCCCCACACACACACACACGAAACACACAAAGCGCCTTGAACTCTGGGATTGTTAGAAAAGTTCTCGGTGGTTTTAAGTACTAGTACTCGGTCGCTACAATGTTTACATTGCAGCCAGGCTTCAATTTAACCCTATCTAGACCGGGCTTTTTTGGCATTCGTGGGGCCGGGGGGGGGGGGGGGGCTCATTCGCCCCCCCCCTCAGAACTCGTGAATGGTATATCGTATGATCACCAAATTTTCAGAGGATGGTGTGCTACTAAAAATAAATCATAACAACAATTTTCATGTAATTATGACGTAATATGACGTCATTATGACGTCATTAATGTGATTTTATTGGCCAAAACCGTCTAGATAGGTTTTTCTCTTAAAACGCAATGGTACACAACATAACTTTAACAAAAAGTGTTTATGATAGAATATTAGGGTGTACTGAGACTTATGTTGCCCATAGCAACACCGGTGACGTCATAAAATGACGTCATGCATATTTAAGCTATCCGCCATCTTGAATCATGAATCTTGAATTTTGAAAAGTAGTTTTTTTTCGAGATAAAGTCTAAAAATACATTGGGAATAGACTAAAAACGTTCATATAAACGTTTTTTGTGAAAAGAAATCGAAGTAGTGATGAAATTTTAAGGAAAATAACCCGTTTATACCTAATGTAATGATATGGTCCGCCATCTTGGATTTTGGCCAATGACGTCATCAAATTAGCATAATTTATGCACTTTTATTAATAAAAATTACATACAATTACATTAAATGTTATTAATATTAGAAAGCATGTGTAACTTGACATAAAACCCTGAAAAGTCTATTGTTGAAACGAAAATGACTGAATTTCGCAAAAAATGCCTGTCAGAAACCCGTTGCCATGGCAACACAAAATATTATAAACTTATCACACTGATATGAAATTGTTGACAACTATATTTTAGGAAAAGTCACCAAGTTTGGTGGTTCTAGCGCAAGCCGTTCAGACGTTATCTGACGTTAAAGTTGGCGCGGGCACTTTTAGCCCCCCCCCCGGTCTAGATCGGGTTAAAACTGAATTTGAGAAAACAAATTTACTCTCTGAGGAATTTTGATGCCTTTAACCCTTCCTACCTACACACGCATATGAACTTTCGTGCTAGACTTACCTTCGCGTAAAGAGGTCTTGGAGACTGCCGGGGGTGTGGGTAAAAAACTGCAGCATCCAGTTGGTATAGAGGTATGGGTATAAGTAGTAGTAGTAGTAGTAGTAGTAGTAGTAGTAGTAGTAGTAGTAGTAGTAGTAGTAGTAGTAGTAGTAGTAGTAGGAGGAGGAGGAGGAGGAGGAGGAGGAGGAGTATCTACAGTCGTTGGAAAAGAGGAAAGAGCATAGGTAGTAGTAGTAGTAGTAGGAGGAGGAGGAGGAGGAGAAGGAGGAGGAGAAGGAGGAGGAGGAGTATCCACAGTCGACGTCGTTGGAATAGAGGAAAGGGTATGCGTAGAAGTAGGAGGAGTAGGAGTGGTAGTATCCACAGTCGTTGGAGTACAAGTAAGGGTATACGTAGTATGTGATGTCGCTGTCGGCCCGATGTCAACGAATTTTGTATCGGACTGTATAGGAAAAAGTACAGTAAGTAATTGTCGCTGCATTTCATAATGTTCATTAAGTAGCTTTAATTGTTGTGCATCACGGTGGTCAAATCTGGGCTCCCTCCTTTTCTAGAACCCGAACTGGGTTCGATCGAACTCGATCTTAGTAATTCGAACCGAACGCGCGTTCTATTAGGGGGTCATCTCCGGTCATTTACAATAAACCCGCGAAAACAGGCCCTTTCCTCTCCGTGCCTCGCAACGGATAAAAACAACACTTTTCTACAGATACAGACCGTTTCCTGGACAGTACATGTACGCTATCATTTTGTTGTAGACATGTAACATGTAGCGAATCTACTGTCGTATTCGTGGGTGACCTGGAATATTGTAATGATTCTTAACGCTAGTATCAACAACACACTCCCCACTTTCGGGCGACATGACATGTCTGCAAAACTCGTTAAGTATAGGAAGCATAAAGAGTCCAACATACCTTATTCACGGCTCAGAATGACTGTAACCGTTGTCCCCAGAATCGTGTTTTAGGGATTTTTGAAAAATGGCCTCAATTTTAAATTATGGGTAATTTAGTGCGAAAAATGTCAAAAAATTCCGTTTTTTCACCAATATGTCGCCAAAAACCATACTTAAAATCAGAAATTAAAAAATTCTTAAAACACGATTTTTGATCTTATTCCCAGTCGTCGAAAAATATAGGAATCGGAGATTTGGGGTAATACACGTCGCCAATACTTAACGAGGTTTACCTAAAACGATGACTCTGACTGACTCTGGCAGGCGCTCCGAAACCCGAAAATAAACGTCTTTTGGAGCGAAACTTTTACAAACCAGTGATTTAACATAAACATCTAACATTACACTTATGTAAACACGATAAGTTCATTTTATTTTGACGAAATTTACCCTTCGATACTATTTGTTTATTTTCAAATGTTTCACGGTTAGCCCAAAATTGCGTCTTGTAACCCGATACTTTTTCGAACGCGCCTAGCAATGGGAAAGAATACCGTAGCAACAGACCACCGTGCATATAAGTAAATAGGATTATGTGTTGATTGTTGTTAAGATTGTTATTGTTAAACTGCTAATTAAACTTTTTGTTGTTGGGATGAGGTCATGGCACTACGGGAGTAGGTAGTGTGTGAACTGAGCTCCTGCCTGGATTACTATTTTGGCCAAAAATAAAGAGACGCCTCAGAAAGCTCGTTTTGAGGTTATTTTAAACGCTTCAAGCATGAAATGCTGACCAAACGCGTTAAGAAATGGCAATAAATGTCAACATCAGACAGATTCCCTCATCCAGAATATCTGTTTTGTTTTGCCGCCCTGAAATTGCAAGTATACGGGAACTCTAAGAGACATCTCACGAAATGGTGAACATGGAGACAAGGCTATAAGACAGAGGCGTACCGGTGGTGAGTTGGCGCTAAAGGTCAACCAGAGAAAGAATCCGCCGACGATGAACGACCCTAGGACCGAAGCCGCATATATTACAGCTAAAAAGAGCCGGCGACGCGTACATCCTGAAATACAGTACATAAGGCCACATCAATTTAATTTGTTGGTTGGTTGGTTGGTTGGTTGGTTGGTTGGTTGGTTGGTTGGTTGGTTGGTTGGTTGGTTGGTTAATTGGTTGGTTGGTTGGTTGGTTGGTTCTGGGATTCTTTCAGAAAACATATAAAGCGATAGGGCGAAAAAAACTTGACTAGGAATCCTATGATAGCCCTAAACGCTACGATAGGAGCCATGAAGTCAACATACCAGAGTAGTTTGCAATTCAATGAATTTTAAACTTTTAATCAAACCTCTGCATTCAATTTAATAGATGGAAACAATGTAACAATTAACTTGGAGGACAAGAGCTTGGTTCAATTGTTGGGGCCAAAATATGAACAGTTTTAGTTGATCCAGAACCTGAATTTTTGGGGGGCAAATCAGAAAAATGAAGTGGTTGAATCCGAGTACAACTTGATTAAGGCCGTATGGCCTTACATCAATTGAATTCAAATAAATGAATTGTATTTTAGGGCGTTCTGTAAACAAAGAAAACATATTTTAGTAGGTGTGTAATACAGAAAAGAGAAATTACCAAAGATATAAAATGACAAAGATTTCTCTCCATAAATTGAACATTAGATCTATTTAGACTCAGCGCATACCAAACCTCGCAAACAAAACTCTCAGTCTGGGAAATCACCAGTTCTTATCCATTCATCAAATGTGAGCCAAGGTGTGCCTTCAAACCACACAAAACCGAGCGAATAACCAAATACTCGCCAAATATAGACACATGTATAACAGTAAAGACAGAGATGATATAATTATCGCCACTAAGACATACTTGAACATATCTGGTACACAGACCGATATATTCCCAGCACTGTTATCAGGTCCACCCTCTATGTCCGCCTACAACAGGTCATTTTCTTTGCACCAGGCCAAATCATCCATACATGAAGATGCATGTACTTGTAAGTCATATACTATAATTTTTTATAATATTTTGTAGCTCTGATTAGCTCAGATTAGTCTTATGGCATTCTTGTATACTAATAGGTGTTGCCATACATTCTACCTGGAAGGATTGTCGAGGAATAAAGAATATTAAGTTTATAAGGCGGCAGGGTGGTCTTGTGGTTAGGGTTTTTGACTCCGAATCTGAAGGTTCTTGGTTCGAATCCCTGGCAGATCCCAGTGTTGTGCCCTTGGGAATGGCACTTTACACCTATTTCTTCGATCGACTCAGGTGGAAATGAGTACCTTGCTTTGGTTAGGGACGTCCTCTTGGATGGGACATAAAGCGAAGGTCCCGTGTTTGAGGAGAGCCACGTTAAAGATCCCACCACACGTATCGAAAAGAAGGGGCCTAGGGGTCCTTCCCGTTTTACACCTTACAGTCTAATCTCAGGGTTGATATTTTTAACAGGTGATAGTCACCTGTTATGTCAATCCTTTCACAGTGTGTGGTAAATACAGCATTATACAGGTAAATAAATAAAGTTCTTACCGCAAGCAGCACGATGCTGGACGTTTGACACATACATTGGATTCGGATCCAGGGTATTCCGGACCTCATTGACCGACGAGTTGCTCGAGACGCCATTGATGCTGTTTGAATCCGCTATTGGTTGATTCTGCAAGATCTGCCTTGTTTGAGTGTCCTCTGAAGCTTTGCTACGTGTCATGTTATCCTGACACATGTATGCGGCAGCGTATGGTTCAATGTTCTCATCATCATCAGAGGCGATACTGTCTTTTTGTCTGTTTTTAGGATGGATGCAGGGATTTTCATCATTGTCTTCTGGCATTATGATTGAGACTGCCTTATCATCTTGATGGCGTGTTACAGCATATGGCTGAAGGCAATTGTTGTCAACGTTGTAAGCTGGGCTAAAGGATACTTCGTCACCTTGCTGATGTACATCAGCTGATGGCTGGGTACAGGGGTTGTTATCACTCTTATTTGACTTGAGAGTGGATGTAGGGCTGATGGTGGGCTCCGTAGTGCTTTGCAGGTACATGGGATTGGTGTTCACGTCGTTTTTTGTGTCCGTCGGATGAGGATTCATGATGTTATGTGTGTACATCGGATTTGGATCACTGGCGTGTCTGTGCCCGTTACCATCGTTTTTCTTGAAAGTTGAAGAATCAGTATCATTCTTGACTGCCAATTGGATGTTGTTATCTTTGTGGCTGTTGGACGCTCTTTTTGTTCCCTGAAAGTGTTTACGTTTCGTCTCATCCGCACCTTTTTTAAAGGTATAACGTGCCTTGCATATGTATGCAATAGCGTAGGTATCAAATTCTCCAGGGCTGATGTCGACTGTCTGTCTGTTCTCAGCAGCAGCATCGCTTTTGACAGAAAGTTGTTTCTCGTCGCCTTGTTCATTTTCCTCAGATCTACCAGAGATGTCGCCGTCAACCCCTTCTTCAGCTTGCCTGGAGACATGTGCCACAGTCTCTGTACCTAGTTTAGCCATACTTCCACCCAAGAAGTAGTTTATAGCGACACTTTCTACGGCGTTGGAGGGCGGGCCCTGAGCTTCAGCCATGGCTCTGAGACCTCTTGAAGACACGCTAGCATAATGGTAAGACGAAGACAACGTGACGATGCACATAAGTTGCACATAATATTTTAACAGCGCCGATTATCATGGATATGTATGTTTACAAACATGAAAACAATGGTTGAGTGCGCCGATAACCCTCAGCCCCCCCTCCGCCCCCTCCCCCACACTGAATTGGCGCTGAACTGGTGTCTATCAGGAAAAAGGTAGAGGGGAGGCCGGCCATGCAATGACCATGAGGAGGATAATCGAACGGGACTTTGTAGACATGGGTTGCGGATTGAAGGGTGCGCAACGGGCAGCAAGTACCAAGACAACATGGAGGAGAATGGCGGCCCAACTTGATGTTCTGCGTTAACATGCGGCGATGATAAGAATGATGATTCGTCTTTGTTTAATACGATAAATTGATTGGTTATCAGAGCTCAGCATGTTTTAAACAATTTTTATCCTAAACCCTACATGGCCTAAATCTACTCTGTATGGCCCACGTTTACTGAAAAAAACGACGTTAGTTAACGTCATTGTCAGACAGAGTCAATCCATTTCTATGTAGATGAAGCAGCCCACGAGTCATCTTTTGATTCCAGACAATGCATATCAAAACTAAGGTTTGAAGTACGCGTAGTCCGAGTTAAGGTTGTGCCTGACATGTTGTTTTTACCTAAAGAAGTTTTAGTTGTTCAACATATACTGATATGCTACCTGCTTCCTGAATAACCTAAGGTTTGGTTGATTAGTCAAATTTTCAATTCTTTCTTTGTAAGGAGGTCCTGTCCTGTCAGATATCTCTCCGTACGGTGTTCTTCTTGAGCACGTACGGACACACAGCCACATCGGCCCGCAAATAGGCACTGTCCTGCCCACTAGCCTCCCTGCGTTAAGGCTTACCACAGGAACTACGGCAACTACGACAACTACGGCCATTTCAGAGGTCCTGTCCTGTCAAATATATATCTCCGTGCGGTGCTCTTCGTTTGCTCGCACGGACAGCCAAGTCGGCCGGCAAATAGGGACTGTCCTGTCCGCTAGCCTCTCTACGTTAAGGCTTACTACAGCAACTACGGCCATTTCAGAGGTCCTGTCCTGTCAGATACCTCACCGTGCGGTGTTCTACCTTTACTTGCGATCGGGATGTACGCTTGCTTGGCTCCGCGTTCCTGGCTGCGCACATAGGCGATTCTGTGATGTGCTTGGCGGACATTTCGTGATGGACATCACGTAGCACGCTGGCAGAACGTACTGCACCTGCGCAAAACCTGGAGTTTCGCTGGATTTTTGGTCAACGTTGCATCAGAATTTTGCCTGTTGCAGACAATATCTTTTTCTACACATCATTCGAAAACTAAAGACGGGATGTCACCCTTATATACGCGAATTCGACCTTATATGAGACGTTCTGCCGAAGTGCTATGCACAATACATAACTGGTTTCGCGCAGGCGCAGTACGTTCTGCCGACGTGCTACATCACGTTAGCATGGAGGCAGGCGCATGATACATGCCGGATACATGCGTGCCTGGTTGCACGCTGCGCCGGTTTCGTGATGTGTATTGCTGATGTCTCGGGAATAAAAGTCACCTTAACGCCGAAGGCAGGCGCACAGATGACAGACGAAAGTGCCGCTACCGATCAGGAGGTGGGCGCGGGTGGCGCCGCGTGCCAGGCTACGCGCACGCCCAAATTCGTGATGTTCTACCCGAAACATGTGCCCACCTGGTTTTAACTCTAGTACGCCCATCGTAGCCCTGCACAGCATCTTTCGGTTGACAGGCTATGCGTGTCCCGCAATTTCGTGATACGTTCTTGATCGCACGTTGTGTCTACCGCACGCTCGGACGTCTTACTCTCGGGTTGTGTCCACGCCGGCGCCGTGTACCCAAGTGCAGTCGCCGGTGGTTTGTGATGGCTTACATGAACGCTCCGCCGAAAATATAGGTACGCCTAGACACTTACCGCCTTGTTGAGTAGTTTAATGGTAACAGTCGTAACAGTCGGTAGATCTAGATAAAGATAATCTTTTCTTTCTTTTTTATTTTATTTTTTTTTGTAGATTTCGGCTGAAGTTGTCCAACAAATACAGTTTTAACACTGTCAAACTGACATCCATCAGGACCAGGGCTGTCTCCACGACCCGTCTCTCCGTTTGCTTCTGGAGAAGGGTCAAATATATTTCATCCGATTTACTCAATAATATTTCATTTCTTAACATAAAGTAGCGTTTCAGAGGTATTGCAGTTTAGATGTGAGATCCAAAATCTAGTAGCCTTGCCAGCAGTTGACTGAAAAAAGGCTAGGGTCGTCTGATTTTTGATAGGGTGGGTCAGAAAGCCGGAAACACAACATCTGTCCCAGGCCCAGTGATTTGTAGAGTAATGAGGAGATGTAAAGAAGGATTAAAACAGTCTGTACTTACGGTAAAGCTTCTGTAAGCGGCTTGCCTGCAGGCCTAGGGTGGGTGCGACCTGACCCGACAATAGACACTCCGTACCTGTATATGATATAGATATTAAATAAACATATCTCCTAGACATTCTGCCCCCGCAAAGTATTGTCTATTACTGTATAGAAATATCATGATGTTGACATTGTACTCCCTAAAATGGTCACATTTTAACGGTCAAAACATGTGGTGAAAAATCTGCTATATAGTTGAATGTAAGATGTGTTTAGAAAAATGGTTGCGAGAAGAAAAAAAATTAGAATGTGTCTATGAATGTAATGCTGCCCCTCCTCTGGGAGGAGTTAAGGTGGACTTGCCCAATTTCTTCGTCTGTAGTGCAGACGTGGGCGGAGGGTTGGGAGCTGGTAGACTGTACATGTATGATGAAGCTTTTTTTCACACCTACATACTTGTAATCGTAATCATCCAAAGTGTGGCAAGTTGGCTGTTTTATTAGGAACCGTGCTTTATCGAGAACCATGGCTTAGAAATGCTTTTGGATAGTCCACACGTATTCAGAACCGTGTTTGGGGCAATTATACGTTCTTGGAGATTATATAATATCCATGAACCATGTTTGATCCTAATCCTTACCCATTTAGGCATAGAACTGGATAGTCTCGGTTCTGGATACAATAAACCGATCCTAAAGCCCAGCAACAACAACAAGCTCCGTCAAACTGCCAAAAACGAATGATAAAAAGAAACACTTCGTCTACCGAGCGTCGCATGGATGGAATAAGACACTCGCGTTTCCTTGGCTGCATGGGGACGTAGTTTGGTATGTCGTCTGCTAGTATGGCCTAGTTGATGCAGGTTGTTTTGTTTATAAAGTAGCGATTTTCATAGGTCATCTAATATTTCAGCGAGCTCCCCTATTCTAATGGAATTTTGGAACAGGTCATGAATTCCGTCGATGTTATGGATGTGCGACTTTCTCAAGCAGATGTTCCGATCATGGTTGTCGCGCCATGAAGGAGGTCATGACGGACCGCGTCCCTGTCGACACATAAATCACTGCGCAGGTGCGTAGGCGAGCGGCAGCAATTTCGATATTCTCTTGCTTTTATGACGTATTCTAAATAATTTTCCATTATTTTCCCCTTTCAGTTTAGAACATAGATCGTAGTTGAATATATCGCGGATCTGTAGAGCCCAGAAAGAATCACTTTTCTGTGTTTAAGCTCATTTTCGGACTGGTTTGGAAACCGAAGTGTGAAAAGTGGAGAGGGCGGTAATACTGCGTGGGGAGGGCGACGTGGTCGACTCCATTGTATACTGATATTTAGAAGTCATAGAACGACTTGCGGTTACGTAATTAATGTAACGCGGATATTTTGTACTGATATTTGAAGATCCCTGTATTTGTGGAATTTGTCGGAGTTTGAACATACAGAATTTGTATCGGCGACGCGTGCCGGCCGCCAGTAGATAGATGCATTTGCATATGCATGGTGTACAGCGTGGGGAGGACGATCTATCATTTGTATTCTGTATGTGAATATTTTGCCTAACCTTACTTGTGTAAACTTTGTGTTCAACGATTACAGATACAGTAGTTGTTACTGGCATTTTATACCAGTCTTTTGTACGTAGTTCATGATTTTGTGGCATTCAGATGGTTTATGTCGGCGAAGCGTCCTACCGCCGATAGATGGACAAATTTACATGTGTATCCACCACCTATCCGGGCTAATCAAATTAGGCAAGTATACCTGTATTAACCTTGGCCCTTTTAGCCCCCCAGTCTAGATAGGGTTAAGGATTAGCGATTATCCATTACAAATTGAAGGTGGTGGTACAACCAGACTCCCCCAAATGACAATTTGTAATCCCTGTAACAATACCTATGTAGAAGATGAAGCACATTTTGTTTTAGAATGCTCACTATACACAGACATGCGAAAATCTTTTACAAGATCCGTACAATCAGAAAAGAAATATGCGCATTTACGGAAAGGGGAATTGTTCAAGAATATTATGTCATCTAGGAACTATGGTATCAATTCAAAACTATGTAAATTTGTCTACGCATGTTTCAAAAAGAGAGAAGAGACCTTGTAGATATAGACGTAACAATGCAGTACTTCTTTCTCCTACCCTTATCTTCAGTTATCTAACCTGGTGCATTTGGCCTATGTAGACCGTGAATATGCAATAACTTTATTGTCGTTAAACCACTGGAAGAAAGTGGTTGTCTCGGTTGGCTTAGTAGTACAGAAGCTGACACTGTACGAAAAGTTGGGTATATCAATGGTAGTAAAAGTCAGTTGAGGAATGTTTACTTTGAAAATAGTACCAGACTTGATGATATAGTAAAAATCACGTCCGGTCATTTTGGGCTTGGCTTTTATTTACTACTAATATAAAGTTTGGTACCGTTTCCAAAGTAAATATTACCTAACTTTACTGGCATTTATATAAATTTGCTACCATTGGTAAAGTCTCGCGCAGTGAGAGAGGATGTGTGTTGACAAATTGTGCAATAGAAGTAGACATGCAATATATAAGTGAGATATTGATGGCTGATGCACAGCACTTTTTCTCTTTCTTTTAAATGTACATGTACTAATGTAGATTATTGAAACAATATAGGTACAGCAATAACAGAAAGATCTAACAGAAAAGGTACGTTCAAACAAACTTTACAAGAGTATCAGTATATTAGTGCTTTGATGGTCACATGATACAGACTGTTATACCCAACTAACTCTTATATTCTTTTTACACGTTCTCTAACATTTATTTGGCATCAACATATTGCAGCATCCAAATTACTGTATTGTAGTAAAACCGTAGATAGCAAAATGTGAGAAATAAAGATTGATCATAGGAAGAAAGCTTTTGTGCAGAAAATATGGTGATGAGCGTTAAGTATTAATACTCAACTATGTCAAAATATCCCTTTATAGATTCATGAAACAATACACCAGTATACAAATCACAAAAAGAGTCGCCGAAAACAAAACAAAAAGATATATCTGTCTAAAATATAACGGGGTCCGTTTGGTCGCCCATGCGGTCATGCATATTACACTCAAAGAAAAAAAGTACAATATTCACAACTTCTGCGAGTGACAATTTTCGACATCACAAAAACAGTAATGTTACCAGTAACGCTACATAACTTAGATGATGGATGATACCACATTTTTTAAACTGAGTGTGAAAAATCTCAGTTTTACTTATTTAGAGTATATTCTATTTTCAGTATGCTATCATAATATGCAGTTTCTTGTCTTCTAATTCTCTGTCACTACTAATGATTAATTACTTATACTTAAGTTGTAATCGTCTGATGTTATATATTTGTGTCTTCCTTTCATCTTATATCTATCACATCTGTATTAATGATTAATATTTGATATTATGTAAGGTTTTCATATTTCAAACATCGTTAGTTTACACATTTTCTTGCGCTATAAGCCTACCTGGTTTCATAATGACATTTGGGGAGTAAAAGATCAACGTTGTTGTGCCGCAAAAACGTGTTAGAAAACTGCCAAGTCCTCTGCGCTAGCGCGCATCGTGGCCATGTTTGTTGTCAATGTTTGCTTACATCCTTTTTTAGGAGCTTCCTAAAAATGTATTGGGCCCAGTGCAATTTATTCTTGTGCTGCACTGCTAATAGCAATGCTAATATGTTGAAAGTTATTGAAAATGACAATCTAGATGAGAAAATTTCAATTTTTTTATATGTACAGTTTTGGCGCAAAAATTTTACATGATATCGATTTAAATGGAGGCCTGTTGGCTGCTTCTCTTTTCCTGCACTTTTTAAAAATTACTTTTATTTACTACATGTGCGAATAAATAAAGCAATTACAATCACACGAATTTTTTTTAATTGAAATATTTAAATTTTTGTTGCAAAAAAAATGTTCCCCATAATACCTCTTTAACGAAGCAACATGTGGCGTGGAAAGATATTTACAGTGGATTCAAAAAGGCTAGTAACCACCATCTCTCCATCTGGTGCCATAGCTATACCCCACGGGTCTTCAATGTCCACGATGGTACGGACAAACTCACCCCTGCTTGTAAACATGTCTACCCGGTTGTTATTATTGTTTGCCACGATTATCCGACCTAAGGTGTCCACACAAATACCTTCGAAAGAATCTCGCCCGACAATGGTTCCAAATTCAAATATCTTGTCTCCGGAGAGATTGTACACCATAATGCTTGTAGCCTTGTCTGTAAGAGCAATACTGTCTTTAACCTTCTTAATAAATGTAAGCAGGATATTACCCTTGCTGTCCGATGTGATTCCCCCGATCACACCTTGCTCATCAGTTTTAAGACTCCGATAGAGAGAACCGTTTGGATGAAACATCATTATTGTGTCTCTCTTTCCAACGATAACTTTATTGTTGCGCGCCTCTATCGCAATAACGGGATCTGGATTAAAAAAGGAAGAAGGATTCTCGAAGTGTATGTCAAATTTCTTCACGGGGTGGCCGGTCTTAGTGTACTGCACGACATAATCGACATCCTCACTGAAGTTACTATTCCCTACTACCCACAGGTAGCCTGGCTTTACATCAATAGCAACACTAGTAGGTTCAAATATACCATTTCCATACGGCAGTGCCATTGGAAAGAGGCGGAGAAAGGTCCCATTTATGCTGAAGACTTGGATTCGATCGTTGAACCAGTCAGTCAAAAATATCTCCTTGTCAGCAGACACCGCCACTCTGTACGCCGAGCCGGTGTCAAGTTGATGTCCCTCCCCGCCAAAGGTGATCTTCTCTAACTTTCTGTCCCTACTTTCTGCTGTGAGTAATAAAAAACGTATTTTACATCATGCTCAAATGTAGAACATTTACATTTACACCACACACACACACACACACATACACACACACTCTCTCTCTCTCTCTTTTTGTCTCTCTCTCTCACACACACACACACACACACACACACACACACACATACACACACACTTACTCACTCACATGCACATATATACACACACAAACATGAAGTTTCCTGAATTTTGAAGGAAGACATGCTTTCTAAACATTTTAAACACAGCACAATAGACACACTCCGTTTGAAACAGGCATCAAGCTAAAACAAATGACATGAAAGGCATTCTGACGTGCGCAACGGGTCAAAGGTCGGCAGAAGTCTGTACCGGCCACCGTTTAGGATATGTGTGTGTGTGTGCGTGGGGGGGGGGGGTGATGGGCCCTGATGCATATGACTTCCTTTACTTGCCGGAGGAAATAATCTTGTTCAGTACCCAAAATCCTGACTCCGTTCAAGTTTAAAGAAATACCCCACTCCAGAATCGGGTATCAGAGAGTAAATTGTTATGCTTGAATCCAGTTTGTTTTTCCAAACGTGGCACCATGTTGAATGATCACATTATTTGATACAGACCACTGGGTTAGGTACAGGTCATAGCAAAGAAACAACATGTATATACATGCACACATACAGCAACACACATGATCAAGCTATCGGTGGCACTATAGTATATTATAAAGTAAATTCGACTTCTCCTTGCTTCTCTGTGATGGCAAAAATGTAAGAACAGACATGTTTTAGGATCAGAGGTTTGTCTAAGCTCATCAGAAATGTGAATTTGTCTATATTACGTAGGTGTATGACGTAGGGAAACCTTGCTGTCAGTCTATAAAGTTCGACTGACCCTCTTATGCATGTGGCGATCAAAGTCTTGAAACCCCTTAAGGACTCTATCTATTAGAGTCCAATGGCTGACTTCGGGAACAATTTCACGTTAAATGTCAGCTCTATCAGCTAATAAAATCAACTATCGTACATAGGAAGGTACATAAAAAGCTTCAGGACCATAGACCCTCGAGATACAGAGATTTCAGCACTTGGACCCCCCCCCCCCCATGAAACACACAAAGCGCATTGAACTCTGGCATTGTTACCTCCGGGGAAGGAGGTATCCTTCCGCAAAAGGGTAGAGTGAATGTTCGCAGCTCTTTCTCGCGGTGGGGTAGACGGATTTTTCTGGGACTCGGTATACGTTTTGCTGTTAGGCTGCAGGTGTGGCACGTTCTTTTTTTAGAAGAGTTCTCTGTGGTTTTTAACTAGTGCCCGATCGCTACAATATTCTCACTGCAGCCAGGCTTCAATTTCAGATACATTTGACAAAAGAAATTTACTCTTTGAGAAATTCTGATACTCGCTTCTGGACTAGAGTATGCCTTTGACCCTTCTTACCTACACACGCATATGAACTTTCGTGCTAGTCTTACCTTCGCGTAAAGAGGTGTTGGAGACTGCCGGGGGTGTTGGCACAGAACTACAGCATCCAGTTGGTATAGAGGTAAGGGGATACGTAGTAGTAGTAGTATGAGGAGGAGGAGGAGGGGGAGGAGGAGGAGTATACACAGTCGTTGGAATAGAGGAAAGGGTATAGTCAGTAGTAGTAGGAGAAGGAGGAGGAGAAGAAGGAGGAGGAATAGAAGGAGGAGGAGGGGTATCCACAGTAGTTTGAATAGAGGAAAGGGTATACGTAGAAGTAGTAGGGGTGGTAGTATCCACAGTCTTTGGAGTAGAGGTAAGTGCATACGTGGTATTAGATGTCGCTGTCGGCACGATGTCAACGAATTTTGTATCGGACTGTATTAGAAAAAAGTGCAGTAAGTAATTGTCGCATTTAATACGCGTTGAAAGGCATCCAATGCCCTTCCAGGGCGGCAAAAGTCAATTTTCTGGTCATCCTTCTAATGTAGCAAGTTGAATGAATCCTATCCCATAGCATACTTATATCGTTGAGGCAAAAATGCGATGTCCCTGACGACAAACGTTTGCTTTTTTTCTATCAAAGGCTGGTTGCCTTCGTCAAGAAGGGTATGTTTTCATGGGCGTGCGTGTGTGCGTGAGTCTGTCAACAGTATAACTCGAGAAGGCTTAAATGGATTGTCTTCATATTTGGTAGGTGGGTAGGTCTTGATGAGGTCTAGAAGTGATAGGAATATGGGCCCCCTGGCGGCTCGTTATGGTACTGCAGCGGTACTTCCGGTTTTGAAATATGGTGATCTGGAGGAGGTAGGGTCATGATTTTTGGATGGTAGATAGGTCTTGTGCTCGGGAAGAAGTGACATAAGTTTGGGCCCCCTAGCGGCTTGCTCTGGAACTGCAGGAGCATTTGTATGAAAATGTTTAAAGTAGGATAACTCAATAACCGGTCGACGGATCATCCTGATATTTGGGGCATAAGTAGGGTAAGTGATGCTTGACATAATTAGATGACCAGTATGCAAATGATGATGTAATTTGCATAATTAATGAAGCAATTCTATAATTCAGTTACCTTCCATGTGTCACAACCTTCCTTGTGACACATGGGCTACAGGCTGTCCCAGAGGGAGAAAGTCCCAGAGGGGATAGTCATTAAGCAGCCCATGCAGCTGCAGGCGGTGTTGCCTTACATGTATATCCTGCACAGATGTTTTCTCTTGCCCAATGCACGATTGCAGACTGCATCAGCAGGGGTAGTTTCACGATCCAACTTCCATATTTAGGGGGACTAATATATCACTTCTACCTTCTTAAGTTATATAACGATAACATCCTTTGACGAAGGCATGAGATCGTTGACCTCTAGTTATAATTATTTTTGGTGGTAACAAAAAAAAAACACCTCACAAACCTCACAAAGCTAAGGCTCGTTTTGGGGTTGTTTCAAACGCTTTAAGTATGAAATAATGACGAAAATGTGCTAAGAAATTGCAGTTAATGTCAATATCAGATAGATTTCCTTATTCAGAATATTTGTTTTGTTTTGCCGCCCTGAAATTGCAAATATACGGGAACTTTTAGAGGCAAAGATATTTCACGAAATGGTTAACAAGGAGACACGGCTATAAGGCAGAGTCGTACCGGTGGTGAGTTGGCGCTAAAGGTCAACCAGAGAAAGAATCCGCCGACGATGAACGACCCAAGGACCGTAGCCGCATATATTACAGCTAAGCAGAGCCGGCGACGCGTGCATCCTGAAATATAGTATATAAGGCCTCATCAATTTAATTTGTTGGTTGATTCTTGGATTCTTTGAGAAAAAATTTGAAGCAACAGAGCAAAAGAAAACTGGCCTAGGCATCCTATGATAGCCCCAACTGCTACGATAGGAGCCTTGGAGTCAACAAAACAGGCCGGGGTGTAATATTCACACAATGACTTTGAAACATTTAATCAAATCACTGCATTGATAGATGGAAAACAGTACCAACGAGGAAGACAAGGAGTTTTGTCAATTTTGGGTGCCAAAATATGACTTTTTTGGAGGGGGAAGATCCAGAACCTGTTTTGTTAGTGCAAATTATAAAAAAAGGCAATAAAGCGGTTGAATCCGACTACCAATTGATGAAATTGGTATGGCCGTATATCAATAGTGTTTTATTTTAGAACGTTGCGTCAACAAAAAAAAAATATTTTAGTACGCGTTATACAAGAAAGACAAATAACCAATGACAAAGAAAAATGACAAAGAATAGAGAAATTGGACATTAGATCTATCTAGACTCAGCGCATACCAAACCTCGCAAACAAAACTCTCAGTCTGGGAAATCACCAGTTCTTATCGATTTATCAAATGTGAGCCAAGGTGTGCCTTCAAACCAGACAAAACCGAGCGAATAACCAAATACTCGTCAAATATAGACACATGTATAACAGTGAAGAAAGAGATGATATAAATTATCACCACTAAGACATACTTGAACATATCTGGTACACAGACCAATATATTCCCAGCACGTAATTAGGTCCAGCTTCTATATCCGCCTACAACAGGCCATTTTCTTTGCACCAGCCCTAATCAATTATACATGTAGGATACATGTACATGTACCTTACATTATAAGTCATATACTATTTTTGATAATATTTTGTAGCTCTGATTAGCTCAGATTAGTCTTATGGCATTCTTGTACAATAATAGGTGCTGCCATACATTCTACCTACTAGTAGTAGTATTGTCGAGTAATAAAGAATACTAGAGTTCACGACCTCATACCTTCGCCAAATAATGTTAATCTTTATGATTTACGAATTATATATGTTTCATTTATATATAATTCATTTGCATGAATATATAATACATTTGCATGAATTATATCAGTTGTTGACTGTCTTATTTGAAACAAACAAACAAACAAACAAAGAAAGCTATTCTAGCATTTCCTCATAAATTATGCAAATGGCATCCTGATTGAAATAAGTTATGTTTGATAATGTTTATGTTCACTTGACTTCCAAATGCCGCAAGGATGAAATTTATGCCATTTATCAGTATGGAATTATATAATTTTCTCATTAATTATGCAAATTGGGTCACATCTGCCAAAGTTTCTCTTCCTCTTAATTACATATGTCACAAGTTTGAAGTGTCCTATCATAAAACGCAGCAGATTGATGGTTCCGGGTCGGAGTTCAAATCTGACCAGGGTTCCAAATAGTGCGTCAGTAAATCGCCGGATCTGGGTGGTTGTCACGCTAAGTTTGGCTCCCCCTTGCTCGGTGATCGTTATAGATAATCAAATAGTTTTCGTATTTACCGAAAACCCCGTGGTTTGTAGTATTTTCGGTCGTGGTTAAGTCGGACGGCCAGCGAAGCGTTTTTGGTATTAGTCCGCAAGCAAGGGTGATGCGGTTTTGTCACCTGATGACCCAAATAGCTGCGTTCTATATAGCAGCGTTTTCAAGGGATTTGCGCCACCGGAGATTGCGGAAAACTTATCACAACAACCTATATTTTTTTCCGTTTTTCAGAAACAGGAAGTAGTGAGATTTTTCGTCATATAAGCCGTTACCCAGGAAAAAATCGTTTTTTTTCAACAGCTCCACTGAAAAAAAGTGTAAAAAAACGGTATTTTTCGGGTCCAAAATTTACATTTCACAACAGTCTCTACCCAAAATGAAAAGTCAGCAGACGATACCCAAATACCTATCGGAAGCCGGCTGACAACCTCTGTTTACTGGTATAATAAGATTTCCCGGCCTACTTTTCTTGGCGGAATTGTAGCCCTTCGGCCTCCAGGGAGTGTCCGCCGGACACAAAATCGTAAAAACAACTCCGGTCCGAGACCTGATAGAGTTTCCTCATTAATTATGCTAATCAGATCCTGATTTGCATAATTAACAACTAATCATGTCAAGCATCACTTAAGCTACCTACCTACCAAAAATCACGACAAATCGTCAACCGGTTCTTGAGTTATCCTACTTTAAACAATTTTAAACAAATGTCTCTGCAATTCCCAAACAAGCTGCTAGGGATCCCAAACTTACGTCACTTCTTCCTAATCACAAGAGCTACCTACCATCTAAAGATCATGGCCCTAGCATGTCCATATCACGAGATATCAAAAATGGAAGTTCCGCTGCAGTACCATAACAAGCCGCCAGGGGGCCCAAAATCTAATAATTTCGAGCTCTCATCAAGACCTATCCACCTACCAAATATCAAGATAATCCATGTAAGCCTTCTAGAGTTATGCTGTTGACAGACAGACAGACATCCAGCCACGAATTATAACCTTCTTGGCGAAGGTAGTAAAGTTCATAAGGCGGCAAGGTGGTCTTGTTGGTCAGGGTTGTTGACTCCGAATCTTAAGGTTCTGGGTTCGAATCCCTGGCAGATCCCAGTGTTGTTGTTCCCTTGGGAAAGACACTTTACACCTATATCCTCACTCAACTCAGGTGAAAATGAGTCCCTTGCTAAATTTGGTTATTATATAATGAAAACGTCCTCTAGGATTGGGGCGTAAAGCGAATGTCCCGTGTTTGAGGAGAGCCACCTTAAAGATCCCACCACACGTATCGAAAAAAATAAGGGGTCCTTCCCGTTTCACACCTTACAGTCTGGTCTTCGGGTTGACAATTTGAAAACGTGATAGTCACATATGTCAATCTTTCCACAGTGTGTGGTAAATACAACATCTATACATCTGCAGATAAATAAAAATCTTACCGCAAGCAGCACGATGATTGACGTTTGACACATACATCGGATTCGGATTCAGGGCATTCGGAACGGTTGGCTCGTACGCTGGATTCGGATCCAGGGCATTCCGGACGCCATTGACCGACGAGTTGCTCGAGACATCATTGATGCTGATTGAAGCCGCTGTTGGTTGATTCTGCAAGAACTGTCTTGTTTGAGCGTCCCCTGAAGCTGTGTTGCGTGTCATGTTATTCTGGCTCATGTATGCGGCAGCGTATGGTTCAATGTCCTCATTATCAGAGGCGATACTGTCTGTTTGTCTGTTTTTAGGTTGGATACAGGGGTTTTCATCATTGTCTTCTGGCATTATGATTGAGACTGCCTTATCATCTTGATGGCGTGTTACAGCATATGCCTGATGGGGATGGTTGTCTACGTTGTTAGCTGGCCTAAAGGTGGCTCCATCACCTTGCTGATGTGCATCAGCTGATGTCTGGGTACAGGGGTTGTCATCACTCTTATCTGACTTAAAGGTGGATCCAGAGCTGGTGGTGGACTCCGTGGTGCTTTGCAGGTACATCTGATCGGGGTTAACGTCATTTTGGGCATACGTCGGGTATGCGTCGGTCATGCTGTTATGCGAGTACATCGGATTTGAAACCCTGGCGGGTCCAGGGCTGATATTTGGCTGCATGGAGTTTTTCAGGTACATCGGATTGGCATTTACGTCGTTTTGGGCGTACGTCAGGTATGGGTTCATGCTGTTATGTGAGTACATCTGATTCGGATCCCTGGTGGGTCCAGGTCTGACATTTGACTGCATGGAGTTTTGCAGATACATCGGGTTGGGGTTCTCGTCGTTTTTAGCGTCAATCGGGCATGGGTTCATACTGTTATGTGAGTACATCGGATTTGGATCCTTGGTGGGTCCAGGGCTGACATTTGGCTGCATTGAATTTTGCAGGTACATCGGGTTGGGGTTCACGTCGTTTTTAGCGTCAATTGGATTTGGGTTCTCGGTGTTATGTGTGTACATTGGATTTGGATCCCTAACTGGTCGAGGGCTGCAGCTGGCATTTGGCTCTATGGTGCTTTGCAGATACATCGGGTTGGGGTTTACGTCGTTTTTAGCGTCAATTGGATAAGGGTTCGTGGTGTTATGTGTGTACATCAGATTTGGGTCCTTGGCGTTTGTTTGCATGTTACTATCGTTTCCATTGAAAGTCGAAGTATCAGTATCATTCTTGTCTGAGTCACGCCCTGCCAAGTGGATGTTGTTATCTGTATGGCTGTTGGACGCTGTTTTTGTTCTCTGAAAGTGTTTACGTTTCGTCTCTTCGGCACGTTTCTTTGTACAGGTATTACGTGCCTTGCAATTGTATATGTATGCAATAGTCTGTCTGTTCTCAGCAGAAGCATCGCTTTTGATAGACAGTTGTTTCTCGTCATCGTGTTCATTATCATCACATCTACCAGAGAGGTGGCTGTCAACCTCTTCTTCAGCTTGCCTGGAGGCAGGTGGCACAGTTTCTGTACCTGGTTTTGTCATACTTTCGCACGAGAAGAAGTTTCTAGCGACACTTGCTACGGCGTTGAAGGGCAGGCCTTCAGAGACCTCTTGAAGACACGCAAGCATAATGGTAAGACGAAGAAAACGTGACGATACACATAAGTTGCACAACATATTTTTACAGCGCCGGTTATCATAGATATGTATGTTTACATTCATGAAAAAAATGCTTGAGTGGGTTGCGGGTGGGAGGGGGCGCAACGGGCAGCAAGGAACAAGACAGCATGGAGGACAATGGCGGCCCGACTTGATGTTCTATATTAACATGCGGAGATTATACGAATGATGATTCGTCTTTGTTTAATACGATAAATTGATTGGTTATCAGAGCTATTAATACGATAAATTGATTAGTTATCAGAGCTCAGCATTTTATCCTAAATCCTATATGGCCTATAATGTACTCTGTATGGCTCACGTTCACTGAAAAAACTATGACATTAGTTAACGTCACTATCAGACAGAGTTAATCCATTTCTATGTAGATGAAGCAGCCCACTAGCCATCTTCTGATACCAGACAATGCATATCAACAAAAAAGATTTCAAGTGCGCGTGGACTGACCTAGGGTTCTGGCTGACATGTTGTTTTTACTTATTAAAGATGTTTTGGCTGTTCATCACATGCTGATATGCTACCAGCTTCTTGAATAACGTAGGGTAAATTAGTCACGAATTTCTTTCTTAGTAAGGAAAATATAGGTACGCCTAGACACTTACCGCATGTAACACTGCCTTGTTGAGTAGTTTTATCATAATGGTAACAGTCGTGTTTAAATTACATTTTAGGTTTGTTCATTTGTGGTACCATATAAGATAAAAACTACTAATTCTGTTCATGAAAAAGAAAACAAAATGTACGTAGCATACACCAACCAATTCTCCTGCGGATCGTCAAGAAGAAAACATCATCCAAACTGGAATGACTATCCTTAGGCCTAAGAAAAACTGTTGTGTTTCCGATTTCAATTTCCAAAATATTAGGGTCGGTAGATAGTGATTATCTTTTTCTTATTCCTTTTTTTTTAATTTCTTTTTTTAGATTTCGGCTGAACTGAACTGGTCCAACAAATACAGTTTAACAATGTAAAACTGACATCCACCAGGACCAGAGCTGTCTCCAGGACCCATCCCTCCGTTTGATTGTGGGGAAGGGTCAAATAATTCATCCGATTTACTGAATAATATTTTGCTTCTTAACATGCGTAAAGTCAGGTTTTAGAGGAATTGAAAATTCAGATATCAAATCAAAAATCTAGTAACCTTGCCAGCGGTCTCGAGACCGAAAAAAAGGCTAGGGTCGTCTGATGTTTACTAGGGTCTGTCAGAAAACCGGAAACACAACATTATTTTCCTAGGACTAGAAATATGTAAAGTAATGTGGAGACGTTGTGAAGAAGGATTAAGACATTCTGTACTTACAGTGAAGCTTCTGTAAGCGGCTTGCCTGCAGGCCTAGGGTGGGACCGACCTGACCCGACAATAGAGACTCCGTGCCGGGAGATGATATAGCTATTAAATAAACATATCTCCTATACACTCTGCCCCCGCAAAGTATTGTCTAGTACTGTATAGAAAAATCAATATACTATTGAACATTGTACACTCTAAAAATGGTCACATTTTAACGGTCATAACATATGGCGAAAAAACTGCTATAATTTCCAGATCTATACATGTGGTCAACAGTATCGATGGCTTTTGATAAATACGAAGCCCAATAGTAAAATTCCCAATAGTAAATTCATTCTTTTTTGTACCTGAATGAAACTAATGCCCATACAAGGATAATATCAAGCTGTTTACCCAAAGTTTCTTGTTGCCATTTTTGTGTACATATAGTACACAGGAGTAAATTCAGGTAAGGGATATTTTTTGTCATTTTTACCCCTGACATAATAAAATCAATACGCACATGCTTGTTCCTCAAAAAATCTACCTGGTGTAGCTAATCATCCCCGAAACAATTCATCTATGTCAGGCTGTTGTTGTGACTGTAACGTTATCTGTGATAGGCAGATAGCAAGATGAAAGGTCATGAATGAGTCATCAGTTCCCCTTGGCCAATCCTGTTCCCTGCTGCTTAAACAAACTGGGCAGGACAGAACACTAGGGCAACCGATCAGAACCTCGCCCATTGGACTTCGCCGACAGTCTCGTTCTGAAGGCCCAGCGTTCTGAAGGCCCAACAAACAGGTGAATTGGCCGGCCCGAATACAACAGTGCTTTACAGGTACGCTTAATGCCTGCGTCACATTGTTGACGAGCTTCGGCCGTATACGTATTTGTTGATCGCCGAAAGGTCGCCCGATTTCAGATCGACCGAGGTTCGCACGTATTTTTGGCTTAAAAATCGTCCCCGTCACATGGAGCGAGCGCTCGGTCGCTTGGAAATGTATCTATGACCTAAAAAATCGGGCGACTAGTCGCTAATGTTAAGAACACGTTTCACGTTTCAGCGAGCTTCGGTCGACTCCTAAAAATCGCAGGCGATCCCTAAAATTGCAATGCTCGACGAAACACCGGGCGTACTACTGCCGTAAATGTCGTTTAGAGCTCGCCGACTCGTCGGCCGATCGATTTTTGCCCAATGTGAGGGCCCCTTAAGGTACACCGTCATATTGTGGTCTTTGTTCTAAGTTCTGTCGACAGTCACTCCGATCAATATCTCTACTGGTTAAAATGGCGAGTCAGCCAGATCACAATCTCTACGCTAGCATAAGTATATAGAGGAGGGCTCATAGGGAATTCAAACTCAACGACTGGATAAATTACGGAGATTTTACGTACTCTACTACTGGATAAATGTCTCTCTCCGCAATTTATCCAGTTTGCATTGTCTATAAGTATTGTTTACCTGAATGACATTGTCTATCCTTTATCAATGTATAGAGAGGGAGTTCTTAATTTATGTCACAGATTTGTACTATTACATTGTTTTTTTCCTGCCTGTGTGTTGTGTATTTTTAAACTCTTCTGAAAAAGTTCTGAACAGTTTGATGTTTGTAAAAAATTTTGTAAAACATCCCAAGAGATAGAAGTCTAAAACAGACTTTACACTGTTATCTCTTGGGCTATTTTTGACAATCATGCCAGGCACAGCAAACATTTACATGTTTACATTATATTAGTACAAAGGCCGCTTTAAAGTACTGATCAATAATAGTGTTACACACGACAGAGTCCAGTAGTGCATGACGCATGAATTACTCAAGCCAAAAACGACACTGCGACACAGCTTCTCCTGGCTATTTCCAACCCTTCCACAACCTTTCGCAACTGTGCCGAAGCAGAATTCCGACCCTTTCACACCCAATTCCAACCCATCCACACCCAATTCCAACCCATCCACTCCCATTTCAAATCCAGCCACACCCATTTCCAACCCTTCTACACTCACTCCTTACCCTTCTACACCCAGTTCTAACTCTTCTACGCCCATTTTTAACCATTCTACACCCATTTCTAACCCTTCTACGCCCATTTCTAACCCTTCTACACCCAGTTCGTAACCTTATACACCCATTTCCAACCCTTCTACACCAAGTTCTAACCCTTCTACACCCATTTCTTACCCTGCTACGCCCATTTCCAACCCCTGTACACTCATTTCTAACCCTTCTATATTTCAAACCCTTCTTCACCCATGTCTAACCTTTCTACACCCATTCCCAACCCTTCTACACCCAGTTCTAACCCTTCTACACCCATTTCTAATTCTTCTATGCCCATTTCCAACCCTTCTACACCCATTTCCAACCAGTACCTTCCAAACGGAACCACGCCAAAGCAGGATTCTAACTGCGCCGAGGCAGGATTCCAACCGCGCGGATTTCCGGAAAAGATTGGAAGTACGATGTATACGTAGTTATGATGTAAGTTATAGAGCGTCTAACAAGCTATTACCGTCCCAAAAAACAAAGCCGCGCTAGCACGTGCACAAGATATACAGAGCGACAATATTTGTAGCACACATTGATAGCCAAAGTGTGTATGTTTCGCAGCTGAAAGAGTTACACAGTGCAGTAGCCCCGGCCCTCTGTACGTAGTTAGCTTGGGCTATGCCACAGATGACTGCCGACGTCCCCGACAATTGTCGATAGCGGTTATCGGAAGTTGTCGAAAGTCTGAAGTTGTCGGAAATTAGGTGTGACGTATGCTAATCTTAACTTCGTACATTTCACCCTGTAACTAACTGGACTTGAATGCCCATTCTGTGTCCGCTAAGGTTTCATTTCCCAGGAGATTTTTACTCAACAATCTATTTCACACCCCTTGTTGCTGCCATTCTTTTCACGTGTCTAAACCAGATTCATTGTCTTTTTTCTACAAATCTGGTGATTGATTCAACCTTTAGAGAGGCTCTGATGGTGGTCCATTTTTGGGACCCGGTATATCAGCCATAGCACCCTCATCTCCGCTGCCCGGAGGGTGCTTTTATTTCGTCTTTCGCTGAAAATCCATGTTTCACAGCCACAGGTTAAGATTGGTTTCAGCATAAGTGTAAACGTGGACCCTCTGTTGGGATATTACGATCTACGATCCGTTTTTTTTTTTTTTTAGTATTTAACTACACTCCTGTTGACCTCTGTACCAATGGTGGTCAATTGTTAACAGTACTCCCGAGGTATGCATATGTAAATGTGTCAACAGGCTTGATGCGGTGACCATTAATGTTCAGGTTACGAGTTACGAAGTCCTTGCCAACTGCCATGTACCCGATCTGTCTTCTCATAGCTGAGTTTTAGATTCTCGTTTAGACCGTCATCCCACTTTTTCATAACACCCTTAAGTATCTCGAGGGATTGTGCATTTTGCGCGATATCATCAGCATAATGCAGGCGCCACATTGTCGACAAGCTTCAGCCGTATTTGTTGACCGTCCAAAGGTCGCTTGAGTTTGAGATCGACCGAGGATCGCGCGTATTTTTGTCTCGAACTTCGACACTGTTACATTGAGCGAAGCTTGGGAATACATCTATAACAAGAGTTCCACGACCTCATACCTTCGCCAAATGATGTTGACCCTTCCGTTGGACAAATTATACATTTTTACTCATTGATTTCGCAAATAAGTGCCTCATATGCAGGAATCATATTAATTGATCATATTCCCCACCCAATGACAGTCTTATCTGAGAAAGAACGCTAATCTAACATCGTCTCATAAATTATGCAAATAAGGTCATGAGTTCAATAAATTATGTTAAATGTGTCCACATTCACTTTACTTCCAAATGTGGCAGGTATTAATTTCCCAGCAGTATCCACTATAATGTCATTATAGCAATTTCCCAATAACTATGTAAACTAGGTGCTTATTTGCATAATCACTATCTGTTAATAATCCCCTCGTTCTTAATTATATATGTCACAAGTGTTTCATAGCTCTATTATCGATCGAAGCAGATTTATAGAATTTCATAATTAACTAGAAAGGCAGACATTTGCTCCGGAGCAAATACAGCATATTTCAGCCATTTCCTTCCCATTTTAAAGTCCCTTTCTTTATCAGGTTATTTGGTTTGATCAGGTCATGGGAGCCAAAAATGTACATTTTTTTTGTCTGAAAATAGCAAAAATCCCTATTTTACACAATTTTAAAATGATATTTGTCAAAAGCGTTTTAGCCTCTGTACACTTGAAGAAGCCAGGTCAATGATTTTTCCAGGTCAATGATTTTTGAGTAGAGGAAAGCTGTTGGGGATGGGAGCAAATGGTGTGACTTTGGGACTCCTACTAGCTTGTTTGAAACTGTTCTGGACCTTTTTGTTTTTAACTTTTCAAGGCAATAACTCAAGCAAGGCAATAAGTTTGTACAATTTAAGAAATAGATCTAACTTTCGACTTTATGTACAATCAGCTTACTGCTTAAGTCAATTGTGAATTGGATTTGGATGTTCTTTCGTTAAGTGCAAGCGCCAACTCATAACGTCTAAACGGCTTGCGGTAGAACTACCAAACTTATTGCCTTTTCTAGAATTTACCTGGCAACAATTTCATATTAGTGAGAATTTTTCGTTTTGCCATGGCAACGGGTTTGGAAAAGGCATTTGTTGCGAAATTCAGTAATTTTTGTTTTATTTTAACATGCTTTCTAACATTAATAACATCTTATGTAATTTAATGTAATTTTTATCAATAATTATGTATAATTTATGCTAATTTGATGACGTGTTGGTCAAAATCCAAGATGGCGGACCATATCATTAGACCAGGTATACCCGACTTTTTTCCTTACAATTTCATCACTACATTGATTTCTGTTTACGAAAAAGGTTTTAATGAACCTCTTTAGCCTATTTCCATTGTATTTTTTAGGCTTTATCTTGAAAAAAAAGGATTTAAAAAAATTCAGGATTGACGATCCAATATGGCGGTTTAATTAAATATGCATGTATGACGTCACTAATGTTGCTATGGGCAACATAAGTCTTAGTAGACCTTGATATTCTATCATAAACACTTTTTGTGAAAGTTGTGTTGCATGCCATTAAGTTTTAAGACAATACCTATCTATGCTTATGGCTGTCCGTCGTTGCTGACGATGACGTTACTCCAGTGTTTCCTTCTGTTGCTGATTAGTCCTATTCTGGATAGAGGGATCCGTCCGCAAGTGTCGCATGTGTGCTTTCCTGAGGCTGTGTGGCTCGGAGGCTGATGTCTTCTTTTTCTGTGCTCTTTACGCAGACGGTTATAGTATATTGTGTATGTGGTGGTTCCCGCAGCACATTCCTGACACCACCTGCTTCTCTCCGCAGCAGTTTCTTCCAGACGGTGAGGCTGCATATCGCACTTCTTTGGTTTGTCTTCAAGTTGTCTTTGTAGCGCTTGTGCTGCCCCCGACAGTGTGGCTGCCATTAGTTCATTAGTGAGTTCCCCGTACAGAATGTGTCTCGGCAGGCGGTTGCTGGGCATGCAGATGATGTGGCCAACCCACCTTAGCTGCCTCTGAGGGAGCAGCGTTTCCAGCGGTTCAATGTGTGCTCTACGGCGGATCTCGACGTGTGTCACTTTATATATGCCACCACTTCAAGCCGAGTATACTTTGGAGACATCTCGTGTGGAACTGCTCAAGCATGCGGATGTGGCGCCAGTATGTTGTCCAAGAATCGCTAGCATACAGCAGGATCGAGAGGCAAATGGCCCTGTACACTGCAACTTTTGTTTCGGTTGTAAGGTCTTTGTTCAAGAATACCCTGTTGGCGAGTCTCCCGAAGGATGCGGAGGCGAGGCTGATACGTCTCTGCACCTCATCAGTGATGTCACCTGAGACGTTAAAGGAACACAACACAAAATTTCAAATAATTACCCTGTGCACGCGTTTGAACTTCGCGCTCTCCTAGCTCACCCGCCGCGATGGCAATGATTAATGCTTTGCTCTGACGTCACGGTTCCGAAGCCGCAAAATTGCATATTGGCTTACTAATGAAAGTTTATTTGCAAAGTCATTCCCAAAGGCTAAATGCTTTTCACAAAGTCAAAAATACTATACGGTACAATACAATAATAGGAAAGAGACAACTACTGTCTAGGAAAACTAATACTTCTACTACTACGCTTGCTATTATGAGGTTTGACTTCTTCTTTGAAGTCAGTGGATAATGAATAGTCTCGCATATTGGCAGTGCCACTTTGAGATCACTGGACTTTGATATGCAAATATGCGGCTTCGGAACCGTGACGTCAGAGCAAAGCATTAATCATTGCTATCGCGGCGGGCGAGCTAGGAGAGCGCGAAGTTCAAACGCGTGCACAGGGTGATTATATATATATATATAACACTAACACGACACGAGTCCGTCGGCATCCCGCCAGGGAGGCGCCAGGATCACTCCCTGGACTGCAGGGACCCAACAGTTGCCCGGCCGGTCGGCACCCTACCGCACCCCGCGGTTATGAATTTTAATTAGAAGCACAACGCCGGTGTCACAGCGATTTCGCCCACCTGGTGATTTCCCCGGGGCGAAAGCACTAGCGATTTCACCCCCCTCTAGAGATCCCCCCCCCCCTTTACACAGCAATTTAGCCACCCTCGTGATTTCGCCCTCTCCGGGGCAAAAGCACTAGCGATTTTCTCCTCCCGGGGCGAAATCGCTATTGATTTTGCCCTCTCCCTCCTGAGGCAAAATCACTAGCGATTTCGCCCTCCTCTCACTTTTCAACCGGGACGAAATCACTAGCGATTTTGCCCTCCCCGGGGCGAAATCGCTAGTGATATCGCCCTCCCCATCATGTATGCCAATAAAGTATAATAGAACTTTCTCATTGGTAATACATATGGGGTCCTCACTTGCATCATTGAAAACGTCGATCAGAATATTTTCGTATAAAGTAAATTTTGATTTCGTAGCTTGTCCAAAATTTGTCAAGGAAATATTTACACGATTGGAACATTGTTTTACCATGGACTTGAAACGATTGGAACATTGTTTTACCATGGACTTGAAACGATTGGAACATTGTTTTACATTTAAAATCGTTTGTGTACGGCGTGATAGTATCAGTCCGAGGTCCGCTGATGTCTAGGAAATTAAACCATCTCAAAGTATCAGGCCCAGAACTTGTGTTAACAAACAACGTGAACATGAACAGAAAAATACACAAGCTCTAGAATACGGAATAATTTATTATTACAGTTTTAGTAACTGTTACCCGTTGTGATGGTGATCGGCGGAAACGTGAACTTCTTTATTAATCTCCTGCAAAAAGCCTACAGATTTGCATTTTCGTATATGTTTCCATTTTTTTCCACAGATTTGCATTTTCGTATATGTTTTCATTTGTTCAACTTTTCAATGAATTCGATATTTGGCCAGTTTTCGGCAAAAAAACCCAAATGTAACGTCACAAATACGTCATATTATGTCATAATAACAAAAAAATTATTGAAATTTGGTATTTTTACGACATGGTTCTTTTTCGTTTGTTCAAAAAGCATATATTGCTGGGGTCATTTTTTACCCCAGTCGGACTTAGCTCAGACTTCCTATTATAAGTATTACAACGTTGTGCTGATCTCAAAAAAAAGTTAGAAAAAGTTTAAAATAAAGTTTACTGACAAAGTTACCGAAGAGATTTCTTCCGATAAAAAATTTTCAAATGGCGCATCGAAAAGATGCGCCTAGGGACAAGAAGACCCGTTTCCTGTTTGGCATTTCCTTAGTACGGGACACCTACAACATGTATAACTAACCATCCAGGAGATATGGATTTCCCACCAAATCAACAGTCTCCTTAATAATTATGCACATTAGGTCTCAATGACACTAATTAACAGATTAACCAACTTGACCCTCGTTATCCCCAAACACGTACCTACCCGCTTACTAGATATCATGAATATCCATCAACAACATCTCGAGTTATGCTGTTATGCTATCTCGACAGGGAGCCGTAAAGCAACATTTAATTGTGACCCTGACAGCCGGCACACGCTCGGCTTTATGACGCCGGTCGGTGTCTACCCCGGGAACATGCCGCGCAGGCCCGTTGGAAATGTGACTCCAGCTTTAATGCTGTTATAATCTTGTGTCGGTGTGATTGGATATGGGTTTCGAAGAGTTGGAAATGGGTGTGGAAGGTTGGGAAATAGGTGTGGGAGGGTTGGAAATGGGTGTGGAAGGGTTGTAATCCTGCCTCGGTGCGGTTGGAAATGAGTGGGAAGGGTCTGGAAATGGCCCGGAGAAGCTGTGTCGTTTTGGGCTTTGGTAATGAATGGCACCGTTTAGTGTGCACGTTTAAAACGTCATATATGTACTATTTGTAATACCATTGATCTACAGTAATGTTACAGCTGTCATTAGATCCACTGTCTTTCAGGCGGAAAACTACTAATAATCTTCCAAAAAAATTTGCTGTTACTTTTAGGTACAGATAACGTGGCAGTATGGCTAACAATCAAGACCTCACAGAAGCCGATATAGATGCCATGAAAACGTCGGAAGTCTACAAACTTCTCGAGGACTTCGGTGTTGACGCTGGAAATCTTAATGATCCCAAGAAGGCCAAAACAGCCTTCAAACAAAAGGTCCAGGAGTTAAGAGAAGAAGCAAAACAAGCAACAAGTCCTGAGCAGGTTAGTCTGCGAATTGACAATTTACGTCTTTCCAGTTGGACCCAAAGGAGACTAAGTTAGACATTTCTATCAATTTAGTCATGTATTTGTACGAAAGACAGCAAAAAGAAAACTTGTGAATGGGATTTCTGGCTTTATGAAGTATTACATCTATCTGTTCTGCAGGACGTACCCAAATTCATTTTTATGTGAATCTTGAGTTTTAAAAGGACTTTTCTGCCAGCAGCTTCTTGACTGCAGATTATGAGAGTGTGTAGGAATTATATGTTGTCTTGGCTTAGACCTGCACTCTTCGGTTGCTATTTTTTTGACCGCAACAGAGTAACTTCGATGATTCAGTTTAGTTCTGTTTGTTTCTGCTAGGTTGCCGAGATGATGGCGAGCACAGCTGAGTCTTACAGAGCTAAGCGGGAACTCCTACTGCAGCGCTGCCGTGACGTCATAGCTTACCTGCCTACCCTGGACCAGAGCGACAGGAAGAAGCTTACGCTACGCTTCAGACGTGACGTGATGGAAATCTTAGGGGAAGTTCAGGAACATCTAAGCAAGGACGACTGCCCGATACTGGTGGCAGGTATGCTGGCTGTCTTTTCGAAAAAAGGCCAGAGGTTTTCCTTGTTTAATCACTTATGGTTACCTATCCTTATTATCATATTTTATGATAACTTTAACACCATGATCGCTGTTGTTTTATACCCCAGGAGAAACTTCTTCCGGTAAGAGCATGTTCCTGAACCTACTGCTGGGAGAGAACATCCTTCCCGTGGCACACCTGAGCAGCACCTCCATCATCTGTGAGGTGAAGTATGGGGAAACACGGCAGGCAGTGGTTCATCTCAGAGAGGCAGACCCCAAAACAGGGTCACACCAGATCCCTGTAACTCTGGGGTCTGACCCAGAGGAGTGCCGGCAGCAATTGAAACCATACATCCATCTTAAGAAAAGAGAGACAGAGATCCTTCCTCCGGCCACGAAAGTTGAAATCTTCTGGCCACTTACCTTCTTGAAGGTAATTCTACATATATCTAACATCGTCATATCGTAATGGAGCAGACTCGACGCCATGTGTTTGGGACGTGAACAAAAAAAAAAGATGGTAGCAAAGGTGTCATCTGGATTATCTGATGTAGACGTTGTGAAATATAAATAGTAGCAGTAGTATAATTGTATTTTACTTCATCCGTTTCCTTTTATCCCCAGGGAGGAGTGACCATCGTGGACAGCCCGGGAGTCGGTGAAAGTGAGATGATGGACGACATCATAGCAAAATACATCCCATCAGCCTTTGCGTTCATCTACGTCATCGACAGCTCCAGGGCGGGAGGCGTACAGAGGGACAGGGTCAGGCACTTTCGTGTCCTCTATTTCTTTTTAGTGTGGAGAGACACAGGTTTACGGTAGATTTTACTGGCAAAGCAGAACTTTGTACATTCCATATCTTAAGATCGTTATACCAACCTAATATATGCATACCAAAATTATGAAATTATTATAATTCCCAACGAAGAAATCATACCATTTCCTCATTGATTATGCTATAGCATAATAATCTACATAAGTTTTACTTTTACAATTTTACGTCAGAGGAAATAGTGTCCTCCATTGCAATTCATTTATGACATTTTGCTCTTCATATGTTTACTAGCCATTACATTTGATGAGCATTAGTTCCAAAATCACGTCACGTGCCTTGTAGGACTTTTTTTCCTGAATAAGAATGATGTAAATGCATTCGTAACTTTTGCAGCTATCTTGTTTAATAGTGTGAAAAAAGCACCAGTACAGTTTCTCAGACATCACCCCTAAAATTACAAGTATAAATTTCTGTGTTGAAGCTGGGTCGCCTTCTGCAGAAGTGTAAGGACTACGGTGTGCGATCTGAGCCGGAAACGTTCGACCCCACAAAAGCCATCTTCGTCTGCAACAAGTGGGATCTGGTCCCAAAAGGGGAGAGAGAGGAGGTGAAGGAAGATACCATTCAAAAGCTGGGGGAGATGTGGCATGGTCTGGACGAGTCTCGTCTTTTCACTTATTCAAACACGGTAGGCCTCCATATACCTGTATTACTTCAAAACGCATTACTTTCTCCTAATGCAGACCTTGTAAAGAAAGATTGTATGAAACATTTCATGATATCGAAAGGATATCAAATAGCAATAGAGATCAGAATTTTTGTAGCTGTTGGTAGCAATGGTAGTGTCAGAGGGGCTTTGAATTTCTCAAAATGAATCTGTTGTTAGAAAATGACTTGATTTTTTCACGTCCAAAAGAGAGAGTAGAGGTAGACACAATTTTGCATCCTACAATCTAGAGAGTAAGGTCATGCCTACATTACTGTGAATATTAATGGAAACGTCTGATCGTCTCGCAGGAAGCTGTTAAGGCCGGTTTTAGGTCAGCAGACTTCAACAAACTTCTGGATGGCATCTATGAGCTTCTGCCAGAGAGTCTTAACCACAAGCTGTTTGTTCAGTACAGGTAAGGGGGTTTTTGTTGTCCACCTTTTAAATGCCATGTAATTCTATCTTTGATTTACTTTAAGTCAGTGTGTATATGTATATGATATTTTCAGAAACATAATGAATTCAATTGATGATGAAGATGAAGAAAGACTGAATGCAGCTGCAGGACGTTCCCACGACTGCAGATGCAGAATACAGTGGATGATGATGATGAATGAATACAAATGAAAGGACACAGACAAAGTGACTGCGAACTCAAGTTAGGCACAACTTATATTCTTGCAGCCACTTTTACAATGAAAACTAAAGGTATTTTACAAGATATTTGAAACAAGAAAGCTTTTTTTTTTTAAAGCTGGCCATAGGCCAAAATGGGAATAGCTGGATGGGTGGCATGGGTGTGCACTATTAATGACTTGCTCACCTTGCTCGAATTGTAGCAATGCTAAAACGAGTGAATTTAGATGCACTTTGCTTATAACATTAGTTGTGGCAATGATATTTAGATAGACAGCTATTTTTGAGGCAGAAATAGGAAATTGTAATTATAATGTTGATTTTAGGCCTGGCTTGGTATTGCGTAACGTGCGGTTAGACATTGCGCAACTTCTTGCGACCATCCACCATCCACCAGCCATGGCGGCCTATGGCAAAAAAGAGGCCTAGTTGAAGCGTGAGTCAAAACTCCCATCCCAGAAGAAAAGAAAGCAAAACAGGACAAATATAGATGAAAACGTTTTGTTTCAGTGATGTAGTTTTGTTTAGCTTACATAATTCTACAGTCGATATCATAGTAAAAAAGCAAACTATATATACCGCTAAGGGCTAAAAGTTGTTTAGCATTCTCAGAAAGGGTGTTAAAATTGACTATGCGTCAAAGAATGCTAGAGAGCTTGCTGAAGAAGACTGAGCGCCGGTGTATACATATGTATATATAGGGCAGTGTAATAGATAATGAGCAATCGTTTCGTATGGACACCCACAGCTACAGGCTGTACTTATAACAAGACCCTTGTTAAAAGAACATATTTCACAGATGTGATGTGTTAGTAACATTTTATTCTGTTGTGTGTAAAGAGTGTTCACCAACATCATGAACGTTACGAATTTGAAACCTTAGTTTAGAAATAAATAATTGCCTTTTCAAACTAGGAAAATGGCTGACATTCTGAAAGAAGCGCTCCCATTCATCAAACTGAAGCTGAATGACGCGTACCGTAATCTCGAGCTCGATGCAGGAGAGCAACGTAAAGCCTATGAGGAAGTGTTGGCACGGTTTGAAGAAACTGCGGCTCACACTCTTAAAGAAAAAAAAGATTTCCTGGAAGATGCTGTAAACTCCGCGGTGACAATTTTAGATGAACTTTTGCAAGGAGACGAACTGAAGAAACATCTCTCCAATGTTCCCATCAAGGCTGGCACTAAAAAGGATGCTCTAAAAGAGTTAAAGTTGAAAACAGATGTCTATCTTACATCTCACCAACAGTTCCAAGACCACGTAAACGCTACCAGTAAAAAGTTTCGCGAGGAATTTCAAGCATTGGTCACTAAAGTGAGCCATGATTACGACAAGAACATCAGGCCTGTCATAGGACTAAGTTTCCTTAGACAGGACTTTATAATGACTTATTCAACGACGTTATGGTTCCTTTGGGTAATACCATTCTTAATAATTACGTTCAACCCCATTCTGATGCTGGTAACTGTCCCCATTTCAACGATTTTCTTAGGTGTGACGGCTCTGGCAGGAATACAAGCGCAGGAAAGATCTTGGTTATGTAATAAGGTTATCAGTGCCTTTAGAAAGGATAAAAAATTGTATGCTATAGCTAAAAGAAGCCTACGTTGGCCTTTGGAGCTATTGGATGATTTCGAATCTGATCTAGAGGCAAATAGAAAATTGTTTGAACACCTGTTGGAGGAACGTTTGGCTGAGACCAGGAGCCAAATGGAACTAGTCAATACATACGAGCCGCAGGTATTCGGCATCACCCTGCAGCTGGGCCGGCTAGCAATGGTAGAGCTAGCGGAGATGAGGGAGTACGAGTTCGAATTGGACAACATCATCGGCTGGCCAGACCCGCAAAACAGGATTGCCGGAGGTTCGTACGGGGAGGTGTTCCTGGTACAGGTCCAGCGGGACGGGGCTCCTGTCAGGGCAGCGCTGAAGGTCGGCGTTATGCCGTACGACATAACTACTGATGGGAATGCCTTGGAATTCCTCACTGAAGAGGACAACCTGAGGTAAAGCAAAATTTTATTATGATTACCTCGCTGACATATTGGACAATAATTGAGGTTCGTCTGAGATGTTCTGTCTCAAACAAAAGACAGGGGAATAATTGTCGATTCAGCGACAAATTGTTTATTTGGGGTCGTGTGGCGCAACGACAGAGTACTCGACTCGGAACCAAGAGGTCCCGGGTTCGAGTCCTGACATGCCACCGATCTTGTCCTCTTGGGAAAGGCACTTTACAAGACTTTCCTCACTTGACTCAGGTGTATATTAGTATTGTCTTGTATTTGTCCTGTGTTGGTGGCGGCATAAAATAAGTTGAAAAAAATCGTGTGCCGTCACCATGTCGTGTCTCGAAATGTTTGAATAAAAAAACTGACTGTGAATGTCTCTACTTCCCAAGTTCTTTTGTACTTTTTTTCTTATTTCTGAGACGTTCCGCCATATCTGAGATTTGTTTGTTCTGAAGGTACTACAAATTTTTTTTAAAATGTGTTACATACTTATTTAGCATTGTCGTTAATGTCAATGTACAGATTCTGTTTGCCAGAATTCGAAGAAACGAATAACAGAAAGCTAGACAGTTTCTAGACAGGATACTGGTCGACGGGCTGCACCCGGTTTCTTATAGATGGCAATTTTTCTTTTCCCACAGGAAGCTGAAAGGTGACCACATTGTGGAGTACTACGGTACAGCCTGCAAGAGAGTGCAGGCAGAAGGACTACCAGGAGCACAGCCATATGGCCTGAGGCTTGGGCTGGTCATGGAGCTATGTGAAGGCACACTGGAGAGCAAAATCATCGGCCAAAGGTAAAAAACATTCTCCCACGGCAGAGTCCCACCCGCGCCAATACGAATTGCCTTAGGAGCGCTTTTACCTTCCCAGCACGGCAAACCTAGTGTTTGGGGCGGAGCCTGTAACGAGATATAAATATTAATGAGATTGCTTTATTTGGAACTCATTTAATATGGCCGACATGTAAGCGTGTTTACCGGCAGCCTGTTTACCGGCATAGCCTGATCATGTCGTGCTTAGAAAACCTGTTTGTTTGTAGATTTGAGGTGTTTTCCGTCGGTATTCAGCGATCCTGCGACCGCCCTCTGTTCACAGATCCGATCAATCTTACATGTGGTACCAGATAAGTTTGGAGGCAAAAAAGACTGACAAACTCAGTATGTAGCGTCGGTAGTTCCTGTTTCGCTGGCGCGATCGATTTCGACTTGTCTACGAGGTTTAGAGCACAAGAGCATTAGACCTTGGTGACAACTATACAGCCCAAAAAGATACCTTTCCGTGTGACTCCTTTGAAAATAGGTCGGAAAAGATTGGCACGTAAATGTGGTGAAGCAGTAGTCGGTCCCATTTGAAAGCGCCGATCAAGAGGGCCTCTGCTGCGATGTAAGACGTAACATGGTTGGCTGTCTGCTTCCCGATGGTGGTTACGGCCCAGCTTATGAGAGCCGTGTGCTATTCCTCTGATTGGCTGACAGCTCGTTTTAGGCTCCGCCCCAAAGACTAGGTTTGCCGTGCTGGGAAGGCAGAGTCGCTCCTAAGGCAATTCGTATTGGCGTGGGTGGGACTCTGCCGTGGGAGAATGGTAAGAAAATGCTGAACTTGAAACGTTCAGTATTCACCTGTGTTTGCTCGGTGGTTAGCAGCGTGAATTAACAAAAGACCACGTAATATTTTGTTTCCATGTAGAGAGCACAACCCCGCAACTTGGGGGCACGACCCCGTGATGAAGCAACGAGCATTCAGCTACATACAGGACAAGGCTATACAACTGTGTAAGGGACTCAGGACCATCCATGATGCAGGCTACATTCACAGGGACCTCAAACTCATCAATATACTGGTCAGTCTTCTGAACTCTTGATCTCTGATCTTCTTTAGATGTCCATCGCTAGCGATGTTGCCGTAATTGGCGCCATACAACGTTAGCTTGTAATTGCAGCTCAAAAGGTGATTCAGGTGCTCACTGAATTTATTGAATAGCACACACATACATACACGCACACACACGCGCGCGCGCGCACACACAGAAACAAACACTCACACTCATACACACATATAGACACACACACAACAATGACAACAAGATTATTTTCATCAAGTTTTTTTTTTGCCACAGGTTGCTGCAGGTGACATTGTGAAGCTGGCTGACGTTGGTTTGACGAAGAGGGAAGTCGACGTTACCGGCACCACCACAGGCACGGCGACCTACGCTGCACCAGAAGTGAAGGAACGGAAGATTTACGGCAAGAGTGCAGACATTTACAGCCTAGGCCTTATCCTGTGGGAAATGTGGTACGGGCGGACGGTGGTAAATATGAAAATTACTTTTATTCCACCACAGCGTCATGCTGATAATGCAAATAACAACATGTTACAATTACGCACTCTCCAAGCAGAGGTTAGGCCTGTTTTTGGACGTTTTTTTGCAGTTTTTTAGACGTTTCGTCGGGTTTCAAGCCGACAAAATACGCCCATCAGAACGTCTCAAAGAGAGCGTCCGAAAAAAGGCGTAACCTCCGCTTAAAGAAAAAAAAAAAAAAAAAAAAAGGGTAACAATTGTCAGGTTTGTTGGGGGTAGGGGTTACTACTAAAATTTTTAGGGGAATGGGTGATAGGTGGCAGAGATTGCCATTCTCGTACATTACTGTTCAGTCGTAGCCACTGAGCTGTAGGGCTCACATGTCAAGTCAAGTCAAGGAGTTGATATGGATGATAAGTGAAACACTACATTGTGAAAGTTAAGAAAAAGACCATAAATAATGAAGTAGTATTGATTGGTCCCTTTATTTCGCCATAGAATGACCGTAGCTTGAAAGGACTGACAGAAGGTGAGTCCGGAATGATCCCAGAGTGGGAAACTCTGGTGCGAGACTGCGTGAGCACGGACGCCAGTAAAAGGCCCAAAGCGCTAGAGTGTCTGCGGAGGATTCGGGACATGACGACGGAGGACAGCTCCCAGCCTTCCATGCTAGTATCAACCGTCTGACTATTTGTAAGGAACGAGTAAATCATCAGGATTATTTTAAATGTGCAGTTGATCATAACGATAATAAAAGAGGAGAGTCACCACTTTCTGTATGGCTTATAAACTAGTAGACTCTGCATGAACTGAGTGAAAATGGTAGCCCAATATGCTTCTATGCGATTATTGAAAAAAAAAAAAAACCTACATTTTTGGTGTTTAACGTTAACTGCTCCTTAAAAAGTGAGAGCCAGCTGTTTTTACTGGGAGTCACAGTCTGTTTCAAAATTAATGTTAATACATTAAATGCTGTCGAAAATTTCATTGATCAGTGGGACACAACTGATACATGTATTTGCAGGCAAATGTAGAATATTACAAAGGCCCTGAGCTTGCAAGTCTAGTGACAGCTTGCAATTCTGCTTAACAGTGGTAATTAACATACAAGGGTGATTCTACGGTCCACTGTGAATAGAATATGGAAAATGGGACCAAGGTGTTTGAACTTTTCTCGGTGTAAGACATTTATCAGCTGAACTGTAGGCAAATGTAGCGCCCATGAGCGAAGGCTTAGGGTACTAACGGTCCCAGCTTTTGCAAAAGGCGACCTCTCTATCTGACGGAATGTTTGTGACTAAAATGTAACTCGTCGTACTAATCTTATAAAGTTAAGAAGCATTCTTAAGTCAATGGTAAATGGGCCAGGACAAATACGATGTGTTCAGTAGGCGAAGGAAAACACATGAACGATTATACTAGATCATTGTAAGATATATCAATCCAAGTTTTTATCATAGAGATGAGTGACGTGAAGTGATGAAACTTGCACAGTAATTTAGATCCATCAATACCTCTGTTTTATTGGTTATTGCATTGCATCAACAAAGCTTAAATCTGATACATGAACTTGTACGTGAACCTCATAATGTATATCAAGTTTCTATTAATAAAAGATTTCGTCTATTTTGTGAAGAAATGATAAAGTGTGAATATCATTTTCTAATTGAATGTCCCAAATACCATAATGATTGTGATGCACTGTGTTCATATATTACATTTGTTAGTCTTCTAAATAATCTGATTCCAAGTTGTTTTAATAGATTTGCGTCTAGATACGAGAAGAAATAAACAGAATATTGCTTCTAGTTACGGTAAGAAATAAATAGAAGCGATCACCTGTTGTAGTTTATACATGTAGTACAAAATCAACTTGTCTCACTTGTTATGAAAAATTCTCCTTGTAAAAACCATAGGTTTTACGTTAAATTTTTATTACCTTCGCCAAGAAGGTTTTGTTTTCCGCACCGATTGTGTGTATGTATGTTTGTCTAGTGTCTGTGTGTGTGTGTGTGTGTGTGTGTGTGTGTGGTTTAGCACGATAACTTAAGAACCTTTTAATGGATTGTCATTAAACTTTTAATAGGAGTTGAATGTAAGATATGTTTAGAAAAGTGTTTGCGAAAAGAATTTTTTTTTAATTTTTAATTTTTTAACGTGTCTATGAATATAGACTTTTCAATGCTGCCCCTCCTCTGGGAGGAGTTAAAGTGGACTTGCCCAATTTCTTCGTCTGTAGTGTAGACGTGGGCGGAGGGTTGGGAGCTGGTAGACTGTACATATATGATGAAGCTTTTTTTTCACACCTACGTACTTGTAATCATCTCAGGTATGGCAAGGTGGCTGTTTTAACAGAAACCGAGCTTTATCGAGATCCATGCTTAGACATGCTTTTGGATAGTCCACACGTATCCAGAACCGTGTTTGGGGCAATTATTCGTTCTTGGAACACCTCAAGATCATCCATGAACCATGCCTGATCCTAACGAATTCAGTCATAGAACTAGGTAACATAAACAATCTTGACACCATTAACCAATCCTAAAGCCCAGCAACAACAACAAGCTCCATCAAACTGCCAAAAACGAATGATAAAAAAGAAACACTTCGTCTACCGAGCGTCTCATGAATGGAATACGACACGACACGACAGTATCCAATACGCCACCCAAGCGTATTTATTTGGATACTGTCTGGCAAATGGATACGGCCTGGCCAATTAGATACTGTCTTTTCAGCCACCAAAGGATCTGCTTGGAGATTACTATAAAACACTATTGATTGATGAAAGAGGATGTTGTTGCACGTTTAACACCCCGGGAATGAAAATTGTGTAAAGACCTACCTAGCAACTGTCTCCAACCCTGTACTTATTTAGGAAGAAACTAAATCCTACGAACACAACACATTTCATAAGTAAGGACTACGTACAAGTAATTGATGATAAAGAAGGGCAACAGAGAGACTTGTATGGGGCACATCCCTCCATTTCGAGCTCCCATTGAAATGCATGGTAAACATCTAAGAAATGAGCTGTCAAAAATCACCTCCTTGAGTGCTCAACTATTGAAAACTCAAATTGACAGGATAGCTTGGCCTCCAAATCGCCCATTTAGCCCAAAATTTTTATTTCTAAATCAGCACAATCTCCTTGTACGATGACCGCAATGACCTCTAAACCACCTGTACACCACTAAACACAACAGCATAGCGTCACTTCTAGAGCTCTACCCAGCATCAAAAACAAGCCTGAAGGCCAGTTTTTGCCAGGAAATAAAAAGAAAGAAAACCAACCAGCTGCAAAATACAGGCAAATAGCAAGATATGCCATTAAAAAGGCTATTTCCAGTCGGTTTGGATGCTCTCGCTCAAAATTGGGTGCTCGTAATGGTGACCTTTGCCCTATAGGATGGTAAATACCTTGGACGATTGAATATTTGAAACAACCTAACAAGCCCTATTTGAGACTTTTAGACAACTAATTTGTGTTCTAACGGTGTACAATCTGAAATATAATCTAGAAATATTGATGAATAAGCTCTGTTACTACATACTGCATTGCACTTTACATTATGTGCATCCTGAGCACTGGGAACATGTAATGACGAAGTTCATCACAAAAACACATCAACATCTAGAGGCACTACCTCTCCAATTCGTCATAGTTAACAACTTTGAGTCTGTGTTCACGATCAAGCAGTTTTCCCAGTGAATGCATTATGGTATGTAGATTTTTATTGAATAGAAAAAGACATCTGCATGTTAACAAGTGTGATTTTGTCGTTTTGAGGGAGGGATGAGTGTTATTGCCATACAAAATATTTACTAAGCTAGTCAAATTAATCTGGTTAGTACAATTAAAACTTGGAAACGATAAGAAATCTAGTATCTTATTCGGATACATTACACACATATATGCATATATATGTGACTGTGTAATGTAACCGAATCAGATACTAGCTTTCTTCTAGCAAGACATTTAGCTTATAAATTGACTATAAAATCGGCTGCTTAACTTCAGCTTGGTTCAGTTTTAAAGGGTTATGCCGTCCAAAACAAACAAACAAACAAACAAATACACCCACATATATAACGGCACCGAAAACATAACCGTCTTGACGAAGGTAATATCCTCAGTTATTCTATAACTATGTCTCACGAGTACTGATTACCCTTAGCATCAATATGCAGAGAAGTAACACAAACGTGGCTGCATTGCTAATATCATCTGTCAGGAGTCGCTGCAGTACCATTTGTGAATAGCTTCGTGTGCCGTAGCCTGTGTTACACAAGCTCTTGGCCGGGGCGGCAACCTAGGGGCGGCCACCGCCAGGAGCGCGGTTTAGTCAGGCTACGTGTGCCGCGCATGTGGGTCGAGTTCAAGATTTACTCTGCGGGAAAAAAGGCAGTTATGTAACCGTTTGTAAGCTTTTGGCTATTATGTAAGATGGCAGTTATTCTAAAGACCATTATTTTGGACATTAACGTAGACCTGTATACCAAGGAAAGGCTTAGAAGTGAATGTACTTTCATTCTACAACCATTTATGTAATGTGTTGTGCGGGAGGGGGTGATTGTCTTATACATTTGCATGCACTGTCAACGTTTTAATGTCGTTTTGCGCTCTTTACACAAAACCGTACCAAAATCTGGTCACTTTATCTTCTTTAACGATGGAAACAGTTCATGCCGATAATACAGATGTCACCGTAATGGCAGGGTTTTTGGCTTATAGCTGTTTCGCGATGTCACATATAGATTTTTTTTGAAAATATGAACAATTAAATATTTTTAAACGTTGAAACATATCAACTTTCAGCATGCCTGAACCTTTTAAAACTGAGCAGGATGAAATACTTCTGTCTTTCCACTCAGTACAGGTGAGAGTTTTCATATCATATATATATATATATATATATATATATATATATATATATATATATATATATATCTAGTTTCATAGACCTAAATTTACCCTTTTTTCACACTAAAGACACTCAGGAGTTCAATCCAATGTCGCTAAGTTTATTTTGCATGTATTGAGTTTTTTCAATCCTTATTGCTGATCAACTGTTTAGGTTCCGGGTCGGAGTTCAAATCTGACCAGAGTTTGAGTAAGTGCGCGGAAAAAAGCCGGAATTGCTTGGTTGTCACGTTTCGCTCCTCATTGCTCTCGATCAGTGATCGTAATAGATGTGCAAAGAGTTTTTTTTAATTAACTGAAAAAAAACTGTGGATTGTAGGACTTTAAGGCGTGGGATATGTGGTCGGCCAGTGAGGCATTTTTTTTATATTAGTCCGCCACAAGGGTGATGCAGTTTTGTCGCCTGATGGCCCACTATGAAATTTTCGTCGATATTGCGGAAAAATTATCTCATGGATTCTTTTTTTAATTTTCCTTTTTAATTATTTTGGAAACATGAAGTACTAAGTTTTTTTTAACATATAAGTCGTTACCCAGGGCAAATTCCTTTTTCCACCAGCGTCGTTAAAAAAAAGACCCTCTGCTACTTAACTAAACATGGCGCGGAACATCATACAGAGAGAAGGTCTATGTGCTAATAAACTGCCAATGCCAAGGTCACTCGGCTGTAGCACCTCGAGCTCATTATCTTCAATTCAAGCTGTTCACTGACACGTATGACCCTCACGTACAGGTACATATACCTCCATAGAGCAGACATTCTGTACTTCAGCTAAAAAAAACAGACTGACTAGATCCACGATGAAACGTTAAAAGGTTCTTTCTAAGCATATAAGCTATAGTGATCTGCTCTTTTGTTGTGAGGATCAACACGACTGAATCGAGAAAAGCCCAACAATATCACAATGAAGAGAAGAACAAAACCTTTAGACACGCAAGATTAGCTCCTTATTATTGCCACAGCAGGTGATGCACCAAAACGATCGTCTAGGAACCGACGGAAGACGCACCTAAAACTAGATTTACCTTGTCTAAACAGATATCTGTTCTTTTTGTGTGTGTGTAAGGATGAATAAAGATATAATCGATCGAATCGAGAAACGCCAAACTACACAACGTTGGGGAGAGGGAGCGATGTTAAGTAAAGTCTTAAAGTTTGTACAATTTAAGATCTATTGGCTGCTTCGTGAACTTGACAAATTTGTTATGATAGCTAAAGATCCAGAGTATTATCAATCAAAGTGTTAAATCGGGCGGGCCAGATTTACTGAAGGTGCCACATCGGGACTACTGTGTAAGACACATAATTTTTCACTTACTGCCTCATATAAAGAGAATGTCTATCAACTAATAAACTGCCAATGCCAAGGCCACTCGGGTGTAGCTGTTTGCTCACTGAAACGTATGATTCTCACGTACTCTGTGTACCTAAGACGCGCTTTTGGTCTAAAATGGGGTGATATGGATCTACCTGGAAAATGGCACGTATCTCGAGTTTGCAACAACCAATTACCTTCAAACTTGGCATGAACTTGGACAAAATATTACTGATGCCAAATAGTTACTGCTTGTTCGGAAAATCTGCATAATTTTGTCATAATTGATAACAATATCGGATCAATGTGACTTGATAAAATGGGCCTAGACCAAACTCTTCCGCTCAGAATTGTTCTATGAAACTTTGTGAAAATGTGGAGAACTATGAACTCTATAGGAATCGGTTTCCAAAAATGGAGAATATAGCTTAGATTTGAAAATATTTCAAACTATAGTCAATTTTGGTAGTATTTTAGGGGGTAGCTAAGACTTTATCTACCGATTAGTAAATATATGTAGAGAAAATAGATTTACTGAAAACCGATTCATATAAACCAACTTCTTACGTATTGTTTGCACCCAGTTTCAACTTTGCAGCTCAGTGGAAACAGTTTGGTCTCCGGCTTTAAAGTATAAAAGTCTAAATTTTGGTAAATTTCTTTCTTTTTGCCCATCAATCTTAGTCAATCATCTTGACAGCCTCATGTCTATGAATGGATTAATTGTTTTAGCACCTTCACCCAAAGTCATTACGGGCAATTATCTTAAATTATGCATAGGAGGCAGACGGCAGCATGTATCCATTCAAATCCTTGCAAGGCTGTCCCAACAGTGATTGTTGTAATCAACAGCCTGGGTAGACACCGAGCAAAGAGGGGACATCATATGTCTGTTTAGTATAGCTGAACACAGCCGCTCTTTGGGGGTCAATAAACCTCTTAGTGTAACACACCAGCTTGGAATAAATATGTGGCTACATTTCGGCCTACTGAAGTAATGTAACCTGGAAAAGTTGCTGCATCTCCATAATGCATGATATATAAGATTCTACCAGGCCTTCCAAGGGACATGGAGTTACCTCCATGCTAGGGTGTAAGGGTGGTAGAATTCAACAAAAATGGCTCTGACTGGCTAAGGGTAGTGGGTCCACCGCAGTTAATAGGGTTTCATTATTAACCCTCTTGATTCTACCAAGGAGGTTAAATGTTCTTGATTCTATATAGCTACCTTTGGAGCGGGAAAATTTCATAATGTTGAATTTCTAACAAACAATGACAGTGTGTTAGGTTGAACTCATTTTTGCTAAGTAATTGGCATTACCCCTATAAGATATTATAATAGATCTATGCCATTAGCCTGGTATACCAGCGGTTCCGCGGCGCTGATAGCGTCCCTGTCCGCCAAAACAAGCCCCAATTACTTAGTACCGAGCGCCATTGGTAGTAAACAATCCACGGTCTTCGGATATACCTGTATACTATATTAGGCTAGACGAAAAGATGTGTATTGACTGGTCTGACTCAGTATATGCTCCAAACATGCACATTCCACAAGACTCCTGGGTATTTGCTAGCCTCTACCAGGCTTCGGAAAGTGGCTGGAAAGAGTAGAAATTAGCAAAAATAGAGAGATAGCACGCCAGGGGAATTGGTCCGCGAGAGACTCAGAGTACAGTTTGCCTCGGACGCGGCAAACTGTACTCTCTCGCGGACCAATTCCCCTGGCGTGCTATCTGTCTATTTTGGCCGATTTCTACTCTTTTCAGCCGCTTTCCGAAGCCTGGTAGAGGCTAGGTATTTGTTTGGCTTTGAATCAAGGACATTATACTTTGTATAATCATGGAGTTAGAAGATGTGTTTCTATCTCCATGGTCTAATGTCATTGTTTTCAATATATAACATGTATTTCCTTTACTCATTTTGAGAACTGTCTTTTAATCATGTGAAATATATAAAAAAAATGATTGTAGCTTTGGAATTTACATTTACATGTAGTAGTAACTGATTTCAATTTTTCACTGAGCGAGGGGGCACTTGGAATACAATTGGTATGCATGAAGAAAATTGACAGCATTGAAAATTGAAGGTCTCCAAAAAGGAGTGCAAATTGCAATTATTACAAAATGCTCTGGACATAAGACAAATTTAACACAACATGACATTCCAGGGCGCAGAAAAGAGAAGTAAGCATGAATGGTAATTGTCTCAAGTATCAAAAGCTGAGGTGAGAAGTGACCTTGTGAAGTACATCTCTACAATAAGCAGGATGTGTCTAAAATAACAGTACAACAAAGGGTAAAAGAAATGTAAATATCCATTGTAGTAAGTATTGCAAGTTCACATGACCAACCTGTAGACCAGTCAGACGGACATGACACCTTTCACGCTTGGTGAAATTAGGACGGGATGTTCCAAATGGCACGAGTAGGAGGCACCTCAATACTAGTACTCTCCAAGCACAGGTTTGGGTTTGGGGTGTATTTTTGGCGTGTTTTTATGTGTGTGTTTTTTTTTTATCGGGGTTTATTCTAAAAAAATTGCTTGCTTGAAAAAAATCCAGCGCAAAAAAGGAACCCCGATTAAAAAACTAAAAACACGCCAAAATACTCCCCAAACCTCTGGTTGGAAAATAGTGCCTCAACAGGGTGTGATTAGCGCGCATACGAATGCAAAGTAGCAGGAGGGGCAGTTTGGCATGGTGGGAGGTGAACCTATGGCAATTATCGCCTTGTCTGTTGCATATTTACGACCTTTTGCTAGCACCTTGCCTCATTTTAATGTCATTATAATATTAAAATGAGGTCTTTCCTTGGGGAAAGTCAGCGCGTCTTAGAGTCAGCGCGTCAAAAAAACTGTGGATTGTAGGACTTTAAGGCGTGGGATATGTGGTCGGCCAGTGAGGCATTTTTTTTATATTAGTCCGCCACAAGGGTGATGCAGTTTTGTCGCCTGATGGCCCACTATGAAATTTTCGTCGATATTGCGGAAAAATTATCTCATGGATTCTTTTTTTAATTTTCCTTTTTAATTATTTTGGAAACATGAAGTACTAAGTTTTTTTTTTTAACATATAAGTCGTTACCCAGGGCAAATTCCTTTTTCCACCAGCGTCGTTAAAAAAAAGACCCTCTGCTACTTAACTAAACATGGCGCGGAACATCATACAGAGAGAAGGTCTATGTGCTAATAAACTGCCAATGCCAAGGTCACTCGGCTGTAGCACCTCGAGCTCATTATCTTCAATTCAAGCTGTTCACTGACACGTATGACCCTCACGTACAGGTACATATACCTCCATAGAGCAGACATTCTGTACTTCAGCTAAAAAAAACAGACTGACTAGATCCACGATGAAACGTTAAAAGCCTTATAAGCTTCTTTCTAAGCATATAAGCTATAGTGATCTGCTCTTTTGTTGTGAGGATCAACACGACTGAATCGAGAAAAGCCCAACAATATCACAATGAAGAGAAGAACAAAACCTTTAGACACGCAAGATTAGCTCCTTATTATTGCCACAGCAGGTGATGCACCAAAACGATCGTCTAGGAACCGACGGAAGACGCACCTAAAACTAGATTTACCTTGTCTAAACAGATATCTGTTCTTTTTGTGTGTGTGTAAGGATGAATAAAGATATAATCGATCGAATCGAGAAACGCCAAACTACACAACGTTGGGGAGAGGGAGCGATGTTAAGTAAAGTCTTAAAGTTTGTACAATTTAAGATCTATTGGCTGCTTCGTGAACTTGACAAATTTGTTATGATAGCTAAAGATCCAGAGTATTATCAATCAAAGTGTTAAATCGGGCGGGCCAGATTTACTGAAGGTGCCACATCGGGACTACTGTGTAAGACACATAATTTTTCACTTACTGCCTCATATAAAGAGAATGTCTATCAACTAATAAACTGCCAATGCCAAGGCCACTCGGGTGTAGCTGTTTGCTTACTGAAACGTATGATTCTCACGTACAGGTACATATACCTTCATAGAGCGACATCCTGTACTTTAGCTTAGAAAACAGACTGGTTTGATCCACAATAAAACGTGAAAAGCGTTTTCACTGAAGGTGCCACATCGGGACTAACTGTCTGAAACATGATGTTTAACTTCTTGCCTCCTTGGCATACATTTGGACAGGTTTAGCTGCGAATTAACTGCCAATGCCAAGGCCACTCGGGTGTAGCACCTCGTGTTCATCTTCAAGCTGTTTGCTCACTGGAACGTATGATTCTCACGTACAGGTACATATACCTTCATAGAGCGACATCCTGTACTTAAGCTAAGAAAACAGACTGGTTTGATCCACGATAAAACGTGAAAAGCCTTATAAGCTTCTTTTTAAGCACCTAAGCTATAGTGACGTCTGCTCTTTTGTTGTGAAGATCTACACGACTGAATCGAGAAAAGCCTAACAATATTACAAAGACGAGAAGAAAAACACTGGAGAGAGGGAACGCTGTTAAGTAGAGTATTTGTACCAAGTAACCAAATGTGGCCCGTGAACTTAATGCATTGGTAATGATATCTCAAGACACAGAGTAACTAATCCAACTGTTAAATTCGACGTGCTGAATTTATAAATAAGAATTTTTTTAACTTTCCGCTTCCTTTGCATACGTACCGAGAGAAGGTCTACCTGCTGATAAACAAAACGTGGCCAGTGATCTTGACAAATCGAAAATGATAGTTCAAGACCCAGATTATAAGCTAAGAGTAATGTATTGGAGAAGCCGGATTTAATACAAAAAGACACATCTGGACTAATTATGTGACACACATAAGAATGTCAAATTTCCCGCCGTTGTTTTACATATATACAAACCAAGAGAAGGTCCCTCGGCCACTTACTAAACGTTGCTGGTGACCTTAAAAAATGATAACAATTGCATAAGATCCAGAGTATCTTAAAATATTACATGGGACGGACCGGATTTAAGGAAGCCACGGTGGGACAAATTATGTAACACACATAAGAATTTCAAACTTAGCTTCCCGCCATTTTTGCATATAAATTGATTCAAACTCCTCTGCTACTTAACTACTAAACATAGCCTGCAAATTAACAACTTCATATATTTCAAAACCCAAAGTATCTACTTAAAGTATTACGTTGGACGGGAAGGATTTGAATAGGGAGTCAGGACAGGACTTATTGTGGAGAAGAGGTAAGAAGCGAAAATAGGCCGCTAGACACCTCACCATATTCGGCTGCTGTACAAAAACGCGGCTTCTGAAAAGTATTTTCAACCATTTAACCAAACGTGCCCCGTGAACTGAAAAAAATGGGTATGATATCTTAAGACCTACAGTAACTAAGCAAAGTATTAAATTGGACGGACTGGATTTACTGAAGGTGTCATATCAGGACTAACTGTGTAAAACATGATGTTTAACTTCCTGCCTCCTTTGCCTACATCTGGACAAGTTTAGCTGCGAATTAACTGCCAATGCCAAGGCCACTCGGGTGTAGCGCCCTGAGTTCATTATCCTTAAGTTGTTTGCTGACTGGCACGTATGATCCTCACGTACGGGTACATATACCTTCATAGACCGGACATTCTGTACTTCAGCTAAGAAAGCAGACTGGTTTGATCCACGATAAAACCTCAAAAGTGGCTGAAAAGCCTTATAAGCTTCTTTTTAAGCACCTAAGCTATAGTGACGTCTGCTCTTTTGTTGTGAGGATCAAAACGACTGAATCGAGAAAAGCCTAACAATATTACAAAGACGAAAAGAACAAAACCTTTAAACACGCAAGATTGGCTCCTTATTTAGAGATTATTGCCACTACAGGTCATGCACCAAACTATCGTCTCGGAGCCAACGGAAGACCCACTTAAAACTAGATTTACCTTCTGTTGTCTAAACTGACATCTGTTCATTTTTGTAAGGAATAAATAAAGATGTATTCGACTGAATCGAGAAACGACAAACTATACAACACTGGAGAGATGAATTGCTGTTAAGTAGAGTATTTTTACCATGTAACCAAATGTGGCCGGTGAACTTGATGAATTGGTAATGATATCTGAAGACACAGAGTAAATAATCAAATTGTTAAATTGGACGAGCTGGATTTTATTAGAAATTTCAACTTTCCGCTTCCTATGCATACATACAGAGAGAAGGTCGACCTGCTAATAAACGAAACGTGGCCCGTGAACATGAAACATCGATAATGATAGCTCAAGACACGGATTATTAGCTAAGAGTTTTATATTGGAGGGCTCGGATTCAACAGGGAAGACACATCTGGACTAATTATGTAACACATCAGAGTTTTAAATTTCCCGCCTTTTTTGCATACATATAAACTGAGAGAAGGTCCCTCGGCTACTTACTAAACGTCGCTGGTGACCTTGTATAATAACGATTGCATATTAAGATCCAGAGTATCTTAATTAGATTACTACATGGGACACACCGGCTTCAAGAAAGGAAGCCACGGCGGGACAAATTATGTAACACATACGAAAAATAGTTCAAAAGCAAGGGTTTTGTTGGACGGGAAGGACGGGGAGGACGTTGGACGGGAAGGATTTGAATAGGGAGCCAGGACAGAACATATTGTGGAATAGAGGTAAGAAGCGAAAGTAGGCCGCTAGACACCTCACCATATTCGGCTGCTGTACGGAATGGTGGCTTCTAAAAAGTATTTTTACCATTTAACCAAACGTGACCCGTGAATTTGAAAAATAGGTAATGATACCTTAAAACCAACAGTAACTAATCAAAGTATTAGATTTGACGGACTTGATTTACTAAAGGTACCACATCGGGACTAACTGTGTAAAACATGATGTTTAACTTCTTGCCTCCTTTGCTTACAATTACAAAGTATTTTTACCATTTAACCAAACATGACCCGTGAATTTGAAAAATAGGTAATGATACCTTAAGACCTACAGTAACTAATCAAAGTATTAGATTTGACGGACTGGATTTACTAAAGGTACCACATCGGGACTAACTGTGTAAAACATGATGTTTAACTTCTTGACTCCTTTGCTTACATTTGGACAGGTTTAGCTGCGAATTAACTGTCAATGCCAAGGCCATTCAGGTGTAGCGCCCCCGATTCCATTATCCTCAAGTTGTTTGCTCACTGGCACGTATGTTCCTCACGTACGGGAACATATACCTTCATAGAGCAGACATTCTGTACTTCAGCTAAGAAAACAGACTGGTTTGATCCACGATAAAACCTCAACAAAAGTGGCTGAAAAGCCTTATAAGCTTCTTTTAAGCACCTAAGCTATAGTGACGTCTGCTCTTTTGTTCTGACGATCAAAACGACTGAATCGAGAAAAGAAAATTAGAATACTACATGGGACGGACTGGATTCAAGATAGGAAGCCACGACGGGACAATTTATGTAACACACGTAAGAATTTCAAACTTCCCGCCATTTTTGTATAAAAACTGAGAGAAAGTCCTTTGCTACTCAACTAAACATGGCCAGGAATTAAAAAATAGTTCAAAAGCCAGGGTATCTACATAAAGTATTACGTTGAACGGAAAGGATCTGAATAGGGAGCTACTGGGGGACTAATTCCGGAAAGGAGGTAAAAAAAATGGCTGCTAGACGCGCCGACAAAATCTTCTGCTGTACGGATTGACGGCGTCAGGATTCCTATGCTTTTTTTCCATTGATGTAAAACCTCCCAGTGAATTTAGAATATTGATAACGATAGCTCAAAACGCAGAGTGTCAGCTAAAGGTATTAAATTGGACGGGCCACCTTTAATTAAGGAGCCACAACATAGTCGTCACCCAAAACTACCACCTAAGCTAAGCAAGAAATTCTAAACACGTTCGCGTTCCTCGGATCAGCAACTTTGACCGTTGTGTTAGTCAAATACGAACCGTCGACCAATGACAGTCCCCTAGTCCGCCTTATCTTCCTAGATGGTCCTTCCTTCAGGTGACACTCTTAGGTCTGTTCTTGTTCTCCGCACTTCTGTGAACAAAAATGGAGAACATGCACATGAAGTTCTTTTCCCTGGTGTTTTTGGGCCTTTGTATTTCTGGATTGACTGGTAAGAATTGTTTTCTATCTAGAAATATCTTAAATGAACGTAACAGATTGCTAACTGGACTATATGCATGGATTTATTGGCACGCTCAGTACGCATAAGTTCGTGTTATGCGTTGGGATATGTTCAGGACGAATAGTAAGGACAGAAAAGTACGATACCATTTGTACAGATTGTCTAATGGAAACATAAGTGATAAGAAGATGGGGGAATGTCAATTCCACTCATGTTTTATATGTTGGATAGCATCGGCTGTAGCTTCGCTGTTCTCGTGAGCGATTCCGTCTATATATGTGGATTACTAGGCTGTTTTGCCTATATAGCCATTGTTTTTTTAACATATTGGGAAGACAAGACTGTTAAAACAGTTTGCCAACTGGCTTGGTCTTGTCTTCCTAATATGTTAAAAGATTCCATATACTAACTAATACAAAAACCTGGCTAATTTCAGTGCACTGGAAGTTCATACGTCAGGCTGTTGGTTGTGTTGCTTTCGTAACAAATGTTCATGCTGCTTTTTTGATGCATGCTGTGATAGATGCATCGTAGACGTATTTAAGTTTACATACATAAATTTACTCGATGTAATTTCTTTATGGCGAAGTTTTGTCACGACAAATATGATACCATAAAAGCTGCACTCCAGTGTCTGGTCATCTTTAAATCTGAAGGGTTTCGATTTGGGATTGACGATTATGCAACACAAATCACTTTGCGGAATACGTGGTTCAAATTATTGGGGTTTGCGGCACGCCTAACATAATGCTCGTCTTCAACTGACTCCTTTGCAGGCTGAATAATGTGGATCTCCAACCCGGGGTGCTTCAACATTTATCACAAGCCTTAGGACATATCATGTTTTAAAAGCCCATGTTGTTAATTTTCGTTGTTTAATCTGCCAGTTTGAGGTTAGGAAAAACTTTTATCATGTCCTGGGGTTACACTTTGGCAACATTAACAACACCATGTAACTATTACACGTTTTTCCAAGCAACACTTTATCATTATTCGAGCAATATGTTACATCAAGCCCTTGATTACATAATCCACAATTCAATATTTCTAAGTTCACAACAATGAAGGTATGTGACTTTGATTTAAAGTAATCCAATTCGTTTTTAAGGCAGGGTAAGGGACAGTTGTTTATGCGTTGTTTACCAAATCCAAACATGACACCGATTCCGAAATTTAAATCGCGCTAGGGTCGCAAGCACCTAGAGGCTACGTCTAGCAAGATAATAGACATTAAGCAAGGACAACAACAAGTTTTTGAAATAACGTTTTAGTGCTTTCATTCGGAGAGAAACAACATTACCCTTAGGAATAACAGTAACTATTAAACTATAAATTTCGTTAAAGCGCCATCAACAGTACACCCCAACATGAGTTTTAAAAGAAGCTAGCTAGGGCAATCATATATAATTTCTCTTTTCTTTTTCCAAAGCATGGGTCAAAATTACAACGAAATGTAATAATTGTCTTTTTACCGATGGAACATCTAGTACATGTACACAGCGAAATTGAATCGTAGCCATTTGTATGGGTATCTAAACAACAAATCTATCGAGATGGAAGGATGCCTACCTAAACAACAAATTATACGGAACTATTTCTTAATAATTGGAAATGAACGTAACTTAAATACCACTTCTTGGCGGCGCGTATTGGACAAGCCGTATTTACGTGCGCTGTTCTATTGATCGGCTGGAAGAAAGGGGCAACCTTTTTTTTTTAATTGCTGAGGATGCTACTCGTAATACACAGGCTATGTTCCTTTTACAATCTTCTTGATTTATTACTATATGAGAGGGGGTGATCTGAGGGTGAGAGGGTCAGTGCAGTTATTTATGACAGGATGGCATCGGTTTAGAGATCGCTGGTGTCGCAAGATTGGTAAAAAAACGTTTTCGTGCTTCCAATAGGGGGAGAGGCAGCATGGCTAGTCGATATAGCAGTGACCATGACATTAACATTCGTTGAAAAATGCAGTACTATAAAGGGAGTTTAAAAAAGGCAACAACACAATTTTTCTTTGCACTTTCCGATGGGACATTTACAACGTTGAACGTTTTGCCGATGGAAATACACATCGAAATTTAATGGTGGCCGTTTAACAAGAAATTTGATTGAGCCATTTTGGTACAACGTTACCGCTATAGAGAGCATAAGCCACATGTTCCCAGTTTACTAGAAAAACACATGAATGTGTTGTCAGATTTGACCTGTAGTAAGTCAGCTAACCTGCCTTTCTGGTTGCCTGAATTTCGACCTTACCGTCCGGAATTATTTCGAGAAATAGTTGTATCTCCGTTTCTACTGACAGACGGTATAGCTAAGGAGGTTTAATCAGGCCAAGTAATGTTCCGCATTAGTATAATCCTCTGGTTTCCTAGCCAACAGGCCCCGCCATTCTTGTCAACGCAATAATTGAACCCTCCTATTGACAACGCAAGATTCTCCCACAGTTGTGTTGATCGTTGAGTTGCTGTTAATAAATCCGGCTCTGTGTACCTAAGACGCGCTGACTTTCCCCAAGGAAAGACCTCATTTTAATATTATAATGACATTAAAATGAGGCAAGGTGCTAGTAGAAGGTCGTGAATATGCAACAGACAAGGCGATAATTGCCTAGGTTCACCTCCCACCATGCCAAACTGCCCCTCCTGCTACTTTGCATTCGTATGCGCCCTAATCACACCCTGTTTAGGCACTACTCTCCAAGCAGAGGTTTGGATTTTGCATGGAGGTAAAATTCCTTATTGAACCTCCTTGGATTTTGGGTGTATTTTGGCGTGTTTTTAGTTTTTTTTTAATTTCAAGCAAGCAATTTTTTAGAATAAACCCCGATAAAAAACACACATAAAAACACACCAAAAATACACCCCAAACCCAAACCTTTGCTTGGAGAGTACTAGTATTGAGATGCCTCCTACTTGTGCCATTTGGAACATCCCATCCTAATTTCACCAAGAAGGTTATGCAAGGAGGTTATATGCGTATAACCTCCTTGATTTCACCATGGAGTTATAAAAGGTTCCTTTTATAACTCCATGATTTCACCAAGCGTGAAAGGTGTCATGTCCGTCTGACCGGTCTACAGGTTGGTCATGTCAACTTGCAATACTTACTACAATGGATATTTACATTTCTTTTACCCTTTGTTGTACTGTTATTTTAGACACATCCTGCTTATTGTAGAAATGTACTTCACAAGGTCACTTCTCACCTCAGCTTTTGATACTTCAGACAATTACCATTCATGCTTACTTCTATTTTCTGTGCCCTGGAATGTCATGTTGTGTTAAATATAAATTTGTCTTATGTCCAGAGCATTTGTAATAATTGCAATTTGCACTCCTTTTTTGAGCCCTTGAATTTTCCTTGCTGTCAATTTTCTTCCTTTAAATGAGAAAAAATCCATGCATACCAATTGTATTCCGAGTGCCCCCTCGCTCAGTGAAAAATTAAAATCAGTTACTACTAAATGTAAATTCCAAAGCTACAATCATGCCTGTAATATTTCACATGATTAAAAGACAGTGCTCAAAATGAGTAAAGGGAATACACAAAAGTTATATATTGAAAACAATGACATTAGACCATGGAGATAGAAACACATCTTCTAACTCCATGATTATACAAAGTATAATGTCCTTGATTCAAAGCCAAGCAAATATCTAGCCTCTACCAGGCTTCGGAAAGCGGCTGAAAAGAGTAGAAATCGGCCAAAATAGACAGATAGCACGCCAGGGGAATTGGTCCGCGAGAGAGTACAGTTTGCCGCGTCTGTACTCTCACGCGGACCAATTCCCCTGGCGTGCTATCTGTCTATTTTGGCCGATTTCTACTCTTTTCAGCCGCTTTCCGAAGCCTGGTAGAGGCTAGGAAATACCCAGAAGTCTTGTGGAATGTGCATGTTTGGAGCATATACTCCAGACCAGTCAATACACATCTTTTCGTCTAGCCTATATAGTCAATTTGGGATCATGTTCAATTTAACTTGTTTTCTTTAGGGGAATCATCCAAATATCTCGCTGTCCTATCTCTATATGGAGTTGGTTTCTCTTTAACCGCTGGCTTCTTCTATTATGCTGAATGAGCGAACAAACCTAAACCGTTTATATATAAACTACCTCGGTGCTTGGGGCTTGTTTTGGCGGGCAGGGACGCTATCAGCGCCGCGGAACCGCTGGTATACCAGGCTAATGGCATAGATCTATATCTTGTAGGGGTAATGCCATACTTAGCAAAAATCAGTTCAACTTAACACACTGTCATTGTTTGTTAGAAATCCAACATTGTGAAATTTTCCCGCTCCAATGGTAGAATCAAGAATATTTAACCTCCCTGGTAGAATCAAGAGGGTTAAGAATGAAACCCTATTAACTGCGGCGGACCCACCCCCCTTAGCCAGTCAGATCCATTTTTGTTGAATTCTATCTACCACCCTTACTCCCTAGCATGGAGGTAACTCCATGTCCCTTGGAAGGCCTGGTAGAATCTTATATATCATGCATTATGGAGATGCAACAACTTTTCCAGGTTACATTACTTCAGAAGGCCAAATGTAGCCACATATTTATTCCAAGCTGGTGTGTTACACTAAGAGGTTTAATGACCCCCAAAGAGCGGCTGTGTTCAGCTATACTAAACAGACATATGATGTCCCCTCTTTGCTCGGTGTCTACCCAGGCTGTTGATTACAACAATCACTGTTGGGACAGCCTTGCAAGGATTTGAATGGATACATGCTGCCGTCTGCCTCCTATGCATAATTTAAGATAATTGCCCGTAATGACTTTGAGTGAAGGTGCGAAAACAATTAATCCATTCATAGACATGAAGCCGTCAAGATGATTGACTAAGATTGATGGGCAAAAAGAATGAAATTTACCAAAATTTAGACTTTTATACTTTAAAGCCCGAGACCAAACTGTTCCCACTGAGCTGCAAAGTTGAAACTGGGTGCAAACAATACGTAAGAAGTTGGTTTATATGAATCGGTTTTCAGTAAATCTATTCTATCTCCATATATTTGCCTATCGGTAGATAAAGTCTTAGCTACCCCCTAAAATACTACCAAAATTGACTATAGTTTGAAATATTTTTAAATCTAAGCTATATTCTCCTTTTTTGGAAACCGATTCCTATAGAGTGCATAGTTCTCCACATTTTCACAAAGTTTCATGGAACAATTCTGAGCGGAAGAGTTTGGTCTAGGCCCATTTCATCAAGTCACATTGATCCGATATTGTTATCAATTATGGAAAAATTATGCAGTTTTTCCGAACAAGCAGTAATTATTCGGCATCAGTGATATTTTGTCCAAGTTCATGCCAAGTTTGAAGGTAATTGGTTGTTGCAAACTTGAGATACGTGCCATTTTCCAGGTAGACCCATGTCACCCCATTTTACACCAAAAGCGCGTCTTAGGTACACAGAGGGCCCACAGCGACCCATAGGAAGACTCCAAGCATTACCATAGTCAAAGTCCTATTTCTAGGAATCCCACCTTGCTCTTTGCGACCGACGGAAAGCCATGGTGAGATTGTGTTAAATTTTATATGACATCTTTAGCTCAGGTGACTTTCTTCTGGTGATATGATTTTCCCCCGTGCGAGTCCAAGTTTTTTCTTCTTAGTAGATGGTACAGTATGCAGTCTTTGTGCCCGATAAAATCGAAGTTTGTGATCTTATATCAGGTTCAAATCCTGTTTACATCTTACTTACTTAGTTCGAACTCCCGCTCGAACCAAGCCAGAAAGTCTCCTTCATAACACTTGGTCTTCCATGGCCCTTCGAAATTTATTAGTTTCATGCAGGTCAGTGTCACATCGCAGGTTGTCCATGTAGGTGACTCTAAGTCTCCCCCTACTTCTTTTTCCCTTTGCAATAGGCTCCCAAAGACCCAGATGGAATGCAGGAATTTTAGAGTGTCTAATGCAGTGACCAGGCAGTTTTATTCTGCGCTGTTGTATTTTGTTGGTGACAGGTGGCAGATCCTGGTACAACTGCTGGTTTGTTAGCTTTTGCTGCCATGAGTTATTAAGACACATGCGTAGCATGCGGGTGTAGCATCCATTAAGCCTTTTTGTTTTCCATTGACTTTGTTAGAGTCCACGTCTCGGATCCGTATTAGAAGACAAATTCCACAGTGGCAATAAACAGCCTTACTTTAACCCTGCGTGGTAGACTGGATTTCCATATCTGACTCAGCTTGTGGCAGCTGTTTCAAGCGAGAGCTTTCTTAACTTCAACATTAGTTTTAGAATTTTCCATTTGTGAGCCGAGATACTTGAAGTTTTTGACCACCTCTTCAGTGTCGCCACTTCTGGTTTGAATGATACTTTGGATACTTTATGACTACAGGTGTTTTTGGTTAAAAGTCATCAAATTTTTTTAAGCATTTATGTAAAGACCTACTTTGCCAGCTTCATTTTCCATTCGGAGTAGGAGCTGCTGTGCTTGTTGTAGTCTTTCAGCTAGTAAAGGTATATCGTCCGCAAAGTCTAGGTCATTTATGACAACAGGTGGGTGTCGGCTACTGTTTCTCTTCTCAAGCTCAAAGCCCATTTATAGTTCTTGGTTAGCTATAGTTAGTGTCTGACGCATTACATAATCTCGAACTATTGCAAAAATATAGGGTGCTAATGTGTCCTCTTGTAATACTCCTGCAGTGATGTTGAAAAGTTTACATCACAATAAGATAATGCACTAATACTAACACTATTTCTAGGCCAACTTTGCAGGAAATACCCGAAACCTGAATACCTATTCCAGATGTGCTTTACTCAAATCACACTGAAGTGTCACATTAGCGATGGTTAAGCACGCCACACGACAGGTACCCCACTGGGTCACATTCTTAATGGGGCCCACGCGGCATGTTCCCGATCTAGACGCCGGGCGGCGTCATTAAGCCGGGCGGACGCCGGTTGTCATGGTCTTAATTAGGTTACAGCTTCGTCCCGGCTTATTTTTTTTTGCTGGCGCCCGGGGTGATTTTAGGTTTGAGTTAAAATCATTTCGGCGACCGCACGGGGCAAAAAATAGGCCGACAGCCGCCGGGAATCCCGCCAGTCTCCGTCCAGGTCCCGTACGGTAGTGCCAAAAAGCAGCCCTAAAACGCGCCGGGCGGGCCCCTTTTATGAACTGTGACCTAGGCTCTATGGTTTATACTACAGAGGAATTTTCGCAAGGGAGTTTCGCATTACGTTAATGACAGTTCTGCGAAACCAACTCGAGTTCTACGAAATTTCCAAAAAATTCTGCGGGCCAGGGCGTACCGCACAGTTCGAATTCTGTGAGACATAGCGCAGAGTTTTGCGGGACATACCGCAGAGTTCTGCGGGACCTACCGCAGAGGTGTTGTCTTCTTAATATGTTATCTAAAAAGAATTCATTTACTAACTTCCACAAAAACCTGGCTAATTTCTGTGTACTGGAGTTTCACACGCCAGGCTTTTTTGTTTTGTTGTTTTCAGTAAACAAATGTTCATGCCATTGCCAAGGGCAGCTTGTATAGGCAAAAGGTTCTAATGAGAACTGTAGCGGTTTCTTCTACCTAGTACCTGCAGTTTCTCCCCCTGTTTGCTATAGATTGTGACGATAACTGAAACTAATGAATAACTTCAAGACTACGATTGTATAGAATCATAGCATGATAAAGTCAACTTTCTAATGCACCCGTTTGCCCACATGCAGGCAGCGCCGTCTCCGAAAAAGAGTTGGAGGTCCTCCGAATCCTCGATCCTTTAATTGTGGCGGCCGAGGACACTAGTGGAGACGTCAGCGGCGATAACGAAGACACAAACGACATTTTTGATGAAGAGATTGAAGACAAAGATGGAGGCACCGGAGAAACTGGTGAAGGCACTGAAGACACTGATGGAGGCACAGAAGACAATGATGGAGACACCGAAGGCAATGATGGAGACACCGAAGGAACTAATGGAGACACCGAAGGTAATGATGGAGACACCGGACACAAAGATGGAGACACCGGAGACACTGATGAAGGCACCGAAGGCAATGATGGAGACACCGAAGGAACTGATGGAGACACCGAAGGAACTGATGGAGACACTGATGGAGGCACTGATGGAGACACCGAAGGAACTGATGGAGACACCGAAGGCAATAATGGAGACACCGAAGGCAATGATGGAGACACCGAAGGCAATGATGGAGACACCGAAGGCAATGATGGAGACACCGAAGGCAATGATGGAGACACCGAAGGCAATGATGGAGACACCGAAGGCAATGATGGAGACACCGAAGGCAATGATGGAGACACCGAAGGCAATGATGGAGACACCGAAGGCAATGATGGAGACACCGAAGGCAATGATGGAGACACCGAAGGAACCGATGGAGACACCGAAGACACTTATGGAGACAATGAAGACGCTAAAGGAGACACTGAAGATACCATTGGAGACGCTGAAGGTATGGATAGAGACACTGAAGGGACTAATACCAAAGATACTGATGGAGAGACTGACGACAGTAATGGACGGACAGATGCGGACAATGAAGATGTGTCATCAACCGGAGCACCAGCAAAGAGAGGACAAGATGCTGACGACTTTGAAACCCTTGTGGGGACTTCAAATGAAATGGTTTGTATTGTTTGTGCCAATGGGTGTTTAACCTGTCCTATAAAGACGCGAGTGTCAATCTGTATTTCAATAGACATCCTAAAGTTTAAAGCACATATAATGGTACCAAGGCTAGCTTTTTTCTTCTTTACTGACAAGATTGTCTACATAGTATAAATTACCTTTTGGACTACGTTTTTTACATTCCATACAATAACCAATTTTATGTGGTTATTACGTGGCCGCATTTGTGTACACCGGTAATGCACTAAAATAGATTAATTAATAAAAAGATAGATAGATACTATTAGATAGATAGATAGGTAGATATCGATAGATAGATATCGATAGATAGATATCGATAGATAGATATCGATAGATAGATATCGATAGATAGATAGATAGATAGATAGATAGATAGATGGATGGATAGATAGATAGATAGATAGATAGATAAATAGATAGATAGATAGATAGATAGATAGATAGATAGATAGATAGATAGATAGATAGATAGATAGATAGATAAATACTACATGTATTGTATAGAAAGCTAATTCGATTTTTTATATGGCCTAAACAGAATCCAGGACGAGGCGCGGGTTCAGATTTGCTAGCCTTTCAGAGCCGCCGTCAAAATAGCGGTAAGTCCTCTCATCATGATTTCACCAACACCACTCTATCCCTATCCCTTTATCGCTTTCCCTATATCCCTATCACTCTATCTCTCTCCCTTATCCCAATCCCTCTACCCATCCCTCTATCCTCATCCCTCTTTTCCTATCCCTCTATACCAATCCCTCCATCCTTATCCCTTTATCCCGATCACTCTATCCCGATCCCTCTATTCCTCTATCCCTATCTCTCTATCCCCATCCCTCTATCCCTATCCCTCTATCCCTATCCCTCTTTCCCTATCTATATCCCTCTATTCTTATCCCTCTATCCCTACCCCTCTATCCCTATCCCTCTATCCCAATCTCTCTATCCCAATCCCTCTATCCCAATCACTCTATCCCTATCCCTCTATCCCCACCCCTCTATCCCTACCCCTCTATCCCTATCGCTATATCCCTATCCCTCTATCCCTATCTCTATCCCTCTATTCTTAGCCCTCTGTCCCTACCTCTATATCCCTACCCTCTATCCCGACCCCTCTACCCCAATTCCTCTATCTCTATCCCTCTATCCCATTCCCTCTATCTCTATCCCTCTATCCCAATCCCTCTATCCCCATACCTCTATCCATATCCCTCTATCCCTTTACCTCTATCTTATCCCTCTATCCCTATCCATCTATTCCTTATCCCTCCATCTCTATCCCTCGATTTCTATCCATGTAAGCTATCCATCTATCCCTCTATCCCTATCCTCTATCCCTTTCCGTCTATCCCTATCCCTCTATCCCTATCCCTATCTCTATCCCTCTATTCTTTTCCCTCCATCCCTACCCCTCTATCCCTATTCCTCTACCCAATACATCTATCCCTATCCCTCTATCCCTATCCCTCTATCCCTATCCCTCTATCCCTATCCCCCTTTCCCAAACCCTCTATCCTATTTCTTTCCCTCTATCCCTTCCCCTCTATCCCTATCCCTCTATCCCTTTCCCTTTATTCCTACCCCTCTATCCCCATCCCTCTATCCCTATCCCTCTATCCCTATCCCTCTATCCCTATCCCTTTATCCCTATCCCTCTATCCCTATCCCTCTATCCCAATCTATATCCCTCTATTCTTTTCCCTCAATCCCTACCCCTCTATCACTATCCCTCTATCCCAATCCATTTATCCCTATCCCTCTATCCATATCCCTCTATCCCAATCTCTATCCCTCTATTCTTTTCCCTCAATCCCTACCCCTCTATCCCTATCCCTCTATCCCAATCAATCTATCCCTATCCATGTATCTCTATCCCTCTTTCCCAATCCCTCTATCCCTATCTATATTTCTCTATTCTTATCCCACTATCCCTACCCATCTATCTCTATCCCTTTATCCCAATCCCTCTATCCCTATCCTTCTTTCCCTATCCCTCTATCCCTATCCCTCGATTCCTATCCCCCTATCCCTATCCCTCTAACCCTATCCCTCTATCCCTATCTCTATCCCTCTATTCTTTTCCCTCTGTCCCTACCCCTCTATCCCTATCCCTCTATCCCAATCCCTCTATCCCTCTATCCCTACCCCTCTATCCCAATCCCTCTACCCCTATCCCTCCATCTCTATCCCTCGATTCCTATCCCTGTAAGCTATCCGTCTATCCCTATCCCTTCTTTTCTTATCCCTCTATCCCTATCCCTCTATTCCTCTCCCTATCCCTTCATCCTTTCTTTCTCTCTTTCTCTCTCTCTCCCTCTCTCTCTCTCTCTCTCTATATATATATATATATGTATATGTGTGTGTCATATACATATATATATATATCATTAGCGAACTTGATCTTTCGTTTCGTTTATACGTATACACACATAACAGGCTGACTAGATAAAAGCCTGAATGGAATTGGCATTCACATTGCTACAAATGATAAAAATAAGATCCTCATTTGCATGAATTACATCAGTTGATCATATTCTCCTCCCAGTGGCAGTGTTATCTTAACAAAGAAGGTAATTCTAGCATTTTCTCATAAATTATGCAAATGAGGTGCTGATTTGAATAAGTTATGTTGAATGATGTTCACCTCCAGTCAACTTCGAAATGCACAAGTATGAAATTGCCAACATCAACCACTATGGAATCATAGTATTTTCTCATTAATTATGCAAATTAGGTCTTCATTTACATAATTAATATATGGCGATGTTCCTCTCATTCTCAATTACACATGTCACAAGGTATAATAGTCCTATCATGGAAGGTAGCTGAATTATAGAATTCCCTCATTATTTATGCAAATTAGATCATAATTTGCATAATTGTCATTTAATTATGTCAAGCATCACTTAAGCTACCTACATACCAAATATCAAGACGATCCGTCGAACGGTTATTGAGTTATCCTACTTTAAACATTTTCATACAAATGCTCCTGCAGTTCCATAGCAAGCCGCTAGGGGGCCCAAACTTACGTCACTTCTTCCCGAGCACAAGAGCTACCTCCCATCCAAAAATCAACACCCTAGCATGTCCAGATCATGAGATATCAAAAACGGAAGTTCCGCTGCAGTACCATAACAAGCCGCCAGGGGGCCCAAAATCTAATCGTTTCGAGGTCTCATCAATACCTACCCACCTACCAAGTATGAAGATAATCCATCCAAGCCTTCTCAAGTTATGCTGTTGACACACACACACACACACACACACACACACACGGACACACGGCCACAAAAACATAACCTTCTTGGCGAAGGTAATAAGAAAAAAAATAATAAAAGTTATATACAACATACAGTAACACATAATAGTAAACATAATTTTGTAAGGCGCTACGATGACAGTTCTGTTGATTGCCTGTACAATTTGATGGCTTGGTGGAGAAAAAGGTCTTTTCTTTAACCCTACCCAATGAATTAATTTTATTACGATTCATCTACAGCGTCTCGAGTTATCCTGCTAACAAACCAACAAACCAACAAAACAACAAACACGAAATGTCCACTGCAGTGTTTTCGGAACACCCCACAAGGTCCATTTTCAATCGTGACCTTTTTCTCTACAACGGCAACCTGCCTGCCAAAAATCATGAACATCCATCCATGGCTTCATGAGTTATGACACATAAATCCACAGTCAGAGCCATAATCGCCACGTGCGTGGCGAGTTTGTGGTGGGTTGAATGTCACGTATTCCATGTCATATGTATCACCAATGGAGCGACAAACCTAGTGTGTACTAACTACGTACTACATGCTGCGTCCATATTGTTGACAGAAAATATCCCTTTAGCAGATATTTCCTTTCATAATGTTACCAAATGGACGGTCACTTTCTAGGAGTCTTATTATTTGACTCGCTCTTGTCTTCTTCAGATCCTTGCAACAGCTACACTGTACTAAATGAGGCGTGGAGGAGTGTTGACAACACTGTTCGGAGTTATAGATGTGATTCAGACTTTAATGGACAGTGGTACCGCTTCATGAATCCTGCCGGTACATCAATGCTTACACAGGCACCCATACCATACAAATGTGGTACGGCTGCTCCGATGTGGATGAGAGGACACAACCCCACGGTTTCAGACGGGGAGGTCTCCCGCCAGGCGTGTGCTCACTGGAGCACTAACGCCTGTAATTGGCAAACAACCATCCAGGTAAAGGCCTGCAGCGCCGGTTACTACGTGTATAAACTACCCAATGCTCCTGCATGCAACCTAGCCTACTGTGGAGTTTCTGTCGGTAAGCCATCTTACTTTTACATGCTCTGGCGGTTTAAAAGAAGTGATATCATCAAGTTAAGTTAAAGTACGTAATGCATTCAGTTTTGTTTAGTAATGCATTAGCATGTTGCTAATACTGTCGGCATACCGAACTACAAAACCAGCTTGGCTAAATGTTTGTTCTTAGAAATATGCCACGACACAATTTAAAGACTCTCTCTTGAATGTTCCTTCAATCAGATATAACTTAGATATCAATCTTGACTTTTCTGAGTTCTAACAGACTCGCTGCCTTCATTTTAGTGTAATAATTGGTATTATTAGCTGTTATTACTAATTTTTCTTTTGCTTTGTTACACGTGGTTCAAGTTATCATTTTAATGATTAAAAGATGTGAATGAGGATTAGATTTAAGGCGGAAATATATAGGAAATAAATGTCCATTTCTTGAGGTGCCTTTGCTTCGTTGGCATGAACAGTTTTTCAAAGCTAGAATGCTAGAATTTAAGTTTGCCTTTTGCGACTTTCAAGATCTTTGCGAAGCCTTCAATCGTTGTGAGAACGGTGACTGTGTGAACGGAGTAGATAACGTCACCTGCAACTGTCGATCAGGATATGAAGGGGACAGATGTGAGAGAGGTAAGCTGGAATAAATCAACTATTTCTTTGATACGATTTTTTTTTAACCATTTGGTGGCCCACTGCCTTATGAAATAAAATGAAGTTCCCTAAAGGCAAATTGTGGCTGGGAATAAATACTGACCGAATAAAGAAATCTGCACAAGTTGTATCATTTTGATGTTTCTTGTATTCTGCAGGATTCTGTTTCTTAAAATATTAGTATTTTGTGTGTGTGTGTGTGTGTGTGTGTGTGTGTGTGTGTGTGTGTGTGTGTGTGTGTGCGTGCGTGCGTGTGTGTGTACAGTCTATTCAATGTCAGGCGATGAATGTCCATTGTATCTAAATGTATTTCCACAGATATCGACGGTTGCTCTCCCAACCCGTGTGATGCCGAGGCTACTTGTGTAGACATCCCGGCTCCCGGGACCGGTGCCACCTGTACCTGTCGGTCAGGTTTCGTGGGCGATGGAAGATCAAGTGGATCTGGATGCACTGGTAATATTACCGCTTGATTAGTCATTGGATTTCTGACAATTCATGTACTGGCACCACACTGCTACATACAATTCCTAAAATCCACCCCCGTAGATATCTATGGATACCTAGTTCCCGGCGCATGCTGTGATACTTCAAATTAATATCATACAGCACGTCGGCAGAACGTACTGCAGCTGCGCGAAACTCGTAATGTATTGTGAATAGCACTTTGGCAGAACGTCTCATATAATGTTGTATTAGAGCATATAAGGTTAATGGGAAAAGGAAACTCTCAAAAGTAGCTATTAGAGATTATGTAAACTTTGTCCTAATTTGCATAAACTGTAATTTTTACCTCATACTCCATTGAATTCTACCTGATTACACAAAATAAAAACGCTACAGTTTGAAAGACACTATATGTAATTATGTCTGTATCAATACCTCAATACCACACGATATACTGATTTGAACTCCATTCACATATTATATCCTTTGCAGCTGAACCAGTCGGTTTTTGGCCACTAAACGGGGAGTCCAAAGCATTAGACATATCAGGAAACGGAAATGACGGGATAGCAACCGGTGTCCAGTTAGCACCAGGCCCAAATGGAGGCAGGGACGGCGCTTTCCTGTTTTCCGGGACTGCAAATTCCTACATCGACATTCCCAACAACGGCAAGCTGGATGTGCGGTCCTCCTACACCATACTGGCCCACATATATCCTACAGGTCAGGCTGGACCAATCTTTGACTACGTCGCGAACAACAATGGGTGGGCGGTGCATCTTTGGCAGACGGGCCCACAGGAACTGTTCATGAGGTAGGTTTATAGCCTCGTATCCAGCCTATTCCAGGTCCAATTTGTATCTCATCTATATTTTTTGGCAAGGAAGCGATCAGATTGGCTGTCTACCCACAAGATACAGGACATTGACCCTTAAAATCGATATGTAATCTTCATTATCTTTCACAAATTTGAATTATGAAAAATTGCCTGCACCAAATGAAGTTAGATATTATTTGTCATTCCATTACCCAGTTCCCCTTTATAATGATCTTCCTCACTAGTCGTGCAACAGTCTATCACCGCGCCTGTTACTGGTAATGTCTTCCTTAGAATTGTTTTCTTTTTTTGAAAAAGACAAAAAAAGGAAATACAGCAAGTTATCAAAAAAATACAGATCACATCAACAGGAAGCAAGGATTTGTCTGTATGTTTATTTTCCTTTTCTTCGGTTGACAACGAAGATGGAACAAACCAACTGTCCATTGCAGGGCGGTCGGACGAGATGGATTTTTCTCACCTAGCGTCGCTGCGAATGTGCTGCAACAGAACGCTTGGAACTACGTGGGTGGAAGCTACGATAGTTCCACAGGAGTGGAATCAATTTGGAACAACGGTCAAATTGTCGCTGAAAAGACCGTCGGGGTTCAGGAAGTCGCAACTCAGTACCCCGTCCGGGTGGCCGTGAGGGACGGAGACGGTCGGTACTTCGCGGGTCGTATAGCCTGTATCCAGCTGTACAACTACGCCATGACTCAAGAACAGATTGCCGCGGCACGGGATAGGTGTACAGGTAAGAGTACATGCCATTTCCTTACTTTGTTCTTGATAGTATAGGAAGAAACAACATACATTTGTAGAATATGTATAACCATCATACATACGCCATCGGTATTATCTCTATGTCAATGTCATCAATATGCATGGTCTGCACACAATCTGCATTATACTACGTGTGTGCGTCTGTGTCTGTGTGTTAGTCCGGTTTTAATACCTATCTGATCTGTACTTGCTAGGGTCCCGCATTTTGGATGTGTGAGTTTGGGCCCCCTAGCAGACATTTATTCAAATCAGGATCTAATTTGCATGATTATGCTGGTAACATATGTAATTGAGAACGAAAGGAGTATCGACACATCTTACTTATGACCTAATGTGCATACTTTATAAGAAAATGCTATAATTCTATAGTGGTAACTGCCGGTAAATTTCATACTGGCGGCATTTGTAAGGTAAGTGAAGGTGAACATCATTAAGCATAACTTATTCAAATCAGGACTCATTTGCATGCTTTACGAGAAAATGCTAAAATAGCCTTCTTTGTTACTTAAGACAAGACTGTCATTGGGTTGAGAGTATTATCAACTGGTATAGATCATGCAAGTGAGGATCATAATTGCATAATCGATGAATTATAGAATTCCTTCATTTATTATGCAAATTAGATCATAATTTGCATAATTGCCATCTAATTATGTCAAGCATCATTTAAACACCAAATATCAAGACGATCCGTCGACCGGTTATTGAGTTATACTACTTTAAACATTTTCATACAAATGCTCCTGCAGCTCCAGAGCTAGGAGGCCCAAACTTACGTCACGTCTTCCTGAGCATAAGAGCTACCTACCCTCTAAAAATCATGACCCTAGCTTGTCCAGATCACGAGATATCAAAACCGGAAGTTCCGCTGCAGTACCATAACAAGCCACCAGGGTGCCCATAATCTAATCATTTCGAGGTCTCATCAAGACCTACCCACCTACCAAATATCAAGATAATCCATCTAAGCCTTCTGGAGTTATGCTGTTGACAGACAGACAGAAAGACAGACAGACACACGGCCACGAAAACAAAACCTTCTTGGCGAAGGTAAAAAACACACCACTCCAGACTTATTTTCTCAACATATTTCAACATTGCCTGTTGAAGCAGAAGAACAACATTTACAGTGGAACTTAACGCTTAGCCGTTTTAATAGTGTGTTATCTGTGTCATCGCATAGCCTCCAGGTACTGCTGCTGTCAAGTGGATAAAATCCACACACTCAACAAAGCGTATTGAACCCTTTCGTCGTTATTGTTTCGGACTGATTAACAAGTCATCGCTGTCCGTGTTTTGAGGGCACAAGTCAACATGCATTGTAATCACAACCTCTCACCAGCCTTCACTACGGTTATGGCGTTGACAATGTGACCCTGTAAATAAGGATTTCAGTTTGCACTATTTACATGGTGACCCTGTAAGTAGCCACCGCGTTACAGTAGACTCTAGAATACAACAATTTAACAGAGACCTGTAAATTTTCAGGGAGTGGTTGTACAAACACGAATTGCCAACCATTATGGGAAAAGGGTTCTCGTTATCTATACCTAAGGCTCCTCGTTGGCCCTAGCATGTCTTCTGATGATTTGTTTCGCCTTCAGGAGTAAATCTTTTCAATGGTTACTGCTGTCAGACAATGGGTCGATTTGTTCTCGAAGGTTGGCTATAATTATGTCTGTCAAATTCAGCACAAAAGGATCAAAGTCCTCTTTAAAAAGTTATGAACGTCGGCGGGCTGAGTGTTCTCAAAATATTCTCTAACTGTAGTATAGTCTGACCTGTAGTTCAACATGAAGCCTCTGAGAAGAAAGGTGCTCTCAAATTGGTGTTTTTGACTTTTTTGTGCGCACTTTGTGGTGCGGTTTTCATGCAGAATGTACTGTGTCACCTAAATTACCCTTTTTTGTTGTCACCAAGTAGTTTTTTTTTTTAATTGAAGAAGGCAATTAAAGAAGTGACAAATGGATATTCTAAAAGTTGACAGTAAATCCAATTGCTGGGTGGCTAATTGTTACAGTCTGGCGAATGGATACTGCCTGGCCAATTTGATACTGTCTTTTGCGCCACCTAAACATCTGCTTTGAGATGAGGGATTAACACGTGTCATTTCAAAGGGAAGTTGTCCTTCTTCATCAACTAGATGCGTAACGCGAAGGCATTCTAGAATGTTACGGAGAACATAGCTCTCTGTCCGAATAACTTTTCAGTCTAAAATCGTTGCAAAATATGCAGCAAGAAACCACACCATTATGTGCTTGAAAATTTTATGACCACTGAAACTTTCTGTGACACCACCTGGTCGTGTCACTGTCCGTCACGGGCCAGTCGCAAAGCAATAAAAGGGTAAAATTAAGCTACCTGGCACCTATTAGATAACGATTAGTGGCCCTCAAAGAACGTTACGACCCCGACAGGCTTTAATCTAGCGGACCAACTTCCCGGCATGTTATCTCATTCTCTATTTGACTGGCACCCAGGCTACCTAGAAAAATAATACCCAGCTAATTTCAAATTCGAATCTATATGCCACAGCCAGTTAGGTGCAACTGAGAAGTACTTCATCCTAGGGATACGTTTTCGCCAAAGCAAGGAACTAGCATGGGGATTAAGACGCCTCAGCGACTCGTGTACTCTGGCCTTGGGGACGCGGATACCTTGAGGTCGAAGGGCTGCTTCTGTCATGGTAGCCTAGCCTCTACCAGGATTCGGAAAGCGGCTGGAAAGAGTAGAAATTGGCCAAATAGACAGATATACACGCCAGAGGAGTTGGTACAGGAGAGAGTACAGTTTGCCGCTTTCCGAAGCCTGGTAGAGCCTAATGGTAGCCCCCATATGCGGTCTGCCTGATGTTGCCTCTCGCACGGCTTCGTCCAAAGCTTCGTTGCTGATATAATCACTAAAATCAGTCGTGCGAGGTGCTGTTTGTCCGTATTCTCTGCGGCTACGATACAAGGTGGATCGCGACACCCCTGAAAAATGTAGGCTTACTATGACCACTGGTTTCCCTAAAAGACGCATTACATCATGCATAACCAACCACACACCACCAGGTAAACATGACGGTAGTATTTACAAGTGTGTATATAATCTGCAATGAATTTCCTAAAACTTGAGTAAAAGGATACTAGAATTTGGTAACGACTTTTAGAGAGGGTCGCATTTGGCCTCTAACTGTCAGCATTCGGAAGCGGCTGGGAAGAGTAAAACTAGAGAAAAATCCGCCTATATTTTTCCAAAAGATTTTGTGTTATGCTTTTCTTACTACAAGGTCGCAATGCAGTGTTACTCTCCAAGCAGAGGTTGGTGGGGAGATTGTTCCCCGCTTTCGGGAGTAGAGACAGAAAACAAACGGGGCATATAACGTTATAGAAAGCATGCCCACCAACCTCTGCTTGGAGAGTGATTTTGTCGTAGCAAACAGTGTGGAAAACGCCTGTTCATGTAATCTCCAAGCAGGTGCATTTTGATGGCAAGGCAGTTAAAGGAGGCTAATGGCCACTCCTCTGGCGAATGGATACTGCTTGCAATCGTATGATCTGCTTGGAGATTACTGTTCATGGTCTATTTCCGCATCAATAAATGGATTACTTCACCACTTGGCACCTAAAGCCTTCAAAGAACAAAGCGACACCGAAAGGCTTTGGGGCGCAGTAAATGTAGTCTTCTCCAGACTCCATTGCAGACTGAACAAGAGTTCCATGACCCATACCTTCGCCAAATCATGTTAACCGTTCGAACTAACTATACATTTTTTCCTCAGTGATTATGCAAGAGCTTCATTAGCATGAATCATATCAGTTGATCATATTCTCCACCCAATGACAGTCTTAACTTGAGAAAAAAGGCTATTCTAGCATGTCCTCATAAATTATGCAAATAAGTTCCTGATTTGAATAAATTATGTTTAGTGATGTTCACCTTCACTGAACCTCCAAATATGGTAAGTATTAAATTCCCAGCAGTTACCACCACAAAGTTGTAGCAATTTGCCATTAATTATGCAAATTAGGTCTTCATTTACATAATCAGTATCTGCCAATGTTCCTGTCATTCTCAATTACATATGTCGCAAGTGTTTCATAGCCCTATTATCGAACACAGCAGATTTATAAAATTTCCTCATTAATTATGCAAATTAGATACTGATTTGCATAATTGTCATCTAATTATGTCAAGCATCACTTAAGCTACCTACATACCAAAAATGACAACGATCCGTCAACCGGTTCTTGAGTTATCCTTTCTCGAAGATTTTTAAACAAATCGCCCTGCAGTTCCAGAGCAAGCCGCTAGGGGGCCCAAACTTATGTCACTTCTTCCCTAGCCCAAGAGCTACCTACCATTTTAAAATTCATGACTCTAGCACGTCCAGATCGCGAGATAGCAAAACCGGAAGTTCCGCTGCAGTACCATAAGAAGCCGCCAGTACACTACGCCAGTATACTACAGTACAGCCTAAGAGGGTGTAGTGAACTTCTGTAGTAGTCTATGCTTCATTTCTCAGTACACCCAGAAACGAGCTGTCGTCTACCAGAGTAGTACACTACGATATGTAGTACTAGTGTATATTGGGCCTTTGTCTCCACCAGACTCCTGTTGAAGGCTGCGCAAATAGTAGAAATTGGCCTAAAAATCAACATAACTGGCCAGGGGAGTTGACTGGCCATAGAGACTAAGAGAGTCCAATTTGGCCAGCTACATTGACTTAGCGGAAATTATTCAGTTTGCAAAGGAGTCTGGAGAAGACTACATTTACTGCGCCCCAAAGCCTTTCGGTGTCGCTTTGTTCTTTGAAGGCTTTAGGTGCCAAGTGGTGAAGTAATCCATTTATTGATGCGGAAATAGACCATGAACAGTAATCTCCAAGCAGATCATACGATTGCAAGCAGTATCCATTCGCCAGAGGAGTAGCCATTAGCCTCCTTTAACTGCCTTGCCATCGAAATGCACCTGCTCGGAGATTACATGAACAGGCGTTTTCCACACTGTTTGCTACGACAAAATCACTCTCCAAGCAGAGGTTGGTGGGCATGTTTTCTATAACGTTATATGCCCCGTTTGTTTTCTGTCTCTACTCCCGAAAGCGGGGAACAGTCTCCCCACCAACCTCTGCTTGGAGAGTAACACTGCATTGCGACTTTGTAGTAAGAAAAGCATAACACAAAATCTTTTGGAAAAATATAGGCGGATTTTTCTCTAGTTTTACTCTTCCCAGCCGCTTCCGAATGCTGACAGTTAGAGGCCAAATGCGACCCTCTCTAAAAGTCGTTATCAAATTCTAGTATCCTTTTACTCAAGTTTTAGGAAATTCATTGCAGATTATATACACACTTGTATATACTACCGTCATGTTTACCTGGCGATGCGTGGTTGGTTATGCATGATGTAATGCGTCTTTTAATTTAGGGAAACCAGTGGTCTAATAGTAAGTGACATGAAAGTGATGACACAACTGACGTCTTCCTACATTTTTCAGGGGTGTCACGATCCACCTTGTATCGTAGCCGCAGAGAATACGGACAAACAGCACCTCGCACGACTGATGATATCAGCAACGAAGCTTTGGACGAAGCTGTGCGAGGGCCAACATAAGGCAGACCGCATATGGGGGCTACCATTAGGCTCTACCAGGCTTCGGAAAGCGGCAAACTGTACTCTCTCCGCGTGTATATCTGTCTATTTGGCCAATTTCTACTCTTTCCAGCCGCTTTCCGAAGCCTGGTATACATAGAGGCTAGGCTACCATGACAGAAGCAGCCCTTCGAACTCAAGGCATCCGTGTCCCCAAGGCCAGAGTACACGAGTCGCTGAGGCGTCTTAATCCCCATGCTAGTTCCTTGCTTTGGCGAAAACGTATCCCTAGGATGAAGTACTTCTCAGTTGCACCTAACTGGCTGTGGCATATAGATTCGAATTTGAAATTAGCTGAGTATTATTTTTCTAGGTAGCCTGGGTGCCAGTCAAATAGAGAATGAGATAACATGCCAGGAAGTTGGTCCGTTAGATTGAAGCCTGTCGGGGTCGTAACGTTCTTTGAGGTCCACTAATCGTTATCTAATAGGTGCCAAGTAACTAAATTACCCTTTTATTGCTTTGCGACTGGGCCGTGACGGACAGTGACACGACCAGGTGGTGTCACAGAAAGTATCAGTGGTCACAAAATTTTCAAGCACATAAAGGTGTGGTTTCTTGCTGCATATTTTGCAACGATTTTAGACTGAAAAGTTATTCGGACAGAGAGCTATGTTCTCCGTAACATTCTAGAATGCATTCGCGTTACGCATCTAGTTGATGAAGAAGGACAACTTCCCTTTGAAATGACACGTGTTAATCCCTCATCTCCAAGCAGATGTTTAGGTGGCGCAAAAGACAGTATCAAATTGGCCAGGCAGTATCCATTCACCAGACTGTAACCATTAGGCACCCAGCAATTGGATTTACTGTCAACTTTTAGAATATCCATTTGTCACTTCTTCAATTGCCTTCTTCAATTAAAAAAAAAACTACTTGGTGACAACAGAAAAGTGTAATTTAGGTGACACAGTACATTCTGCAGGAAAACCGCACCACAAAGTGCGCACAAAAAAGTAAAAAACACCAATTTGAGAGCACCTTTCTTCTCAGAGGCTTCATGTTGAACTACAGGTCAGACTATACTACAGTTAGAGAATATTTTGAGAACACTCAGCCCGCCGACGTTCATACCTTTTTGAACGAGGACTTTGATCCTTTTGTGCTGAATTTGACAGACATAATTATAGCCAACCTTCGAGAACAAAATAATCGACCCATTGTCTGACAGCAGTAACCATTGAAAAGATTTACTCCTGAAGGCGAAACAAATCATCAGAAGACATGCTAGGGCCAACGAGGAGCCTTAGGTATAAATAACGAGAACACTGCCCCTTTCCCCATATTGGTTGGCACTTCGTGTTGGTACAACCACTCCCTGAAAATTTACAGGTCTCTGTTAAATTGTTGTATTCTGGAGTCTACTGGAACGCGGTGGCTACTTACAGGGTCACCATTTAAATAGTACAAACTGAAATCCTTATTTACAGGGTCACATTGTCAACGCCATAACCGTAGTGAAAGCTGGTGAGAGATTGTGATTACAATGCATGTTGACTTGTGCCCTCATAACACGGACAGCGATGACTTGTTAATCAGTCCGAAACAATTACGAGGAAAGAGTTCAATACGCTTTGTTGAGTGTGTGGACTTTATCCACTAGACAGCAGCAGTACCTGGAGGCTATGCGATGACACAGATAACACACTATTAAAACGGCTAAGCGTTAAGTTCCACTGTAAATGTTGTTCTTCTGCTTCAACAGGCAATGTTGAAATATGTTAAGAAAATAATAAGTCTGGAGTGGTGTGTTTTTTACCTTCGCCAAGAAGGTTTTGTTTTCGTGGCCGTGTGTCTTTCTGTCTGTCTGTCAACAGCATAACTCCAGAAGGCTTAGATGGATTATCTTGATATTTGGTAGGTGGGTAGGTCTTGATGAGACCTCGAAATGATTAGATTATGGGCCCCCTGGTGGCTTGTTATGGTACTGCAGCGGAACTTCCGGTTTTGATATCTCGTGATCTGGACATGCTAGGGTCATGATTTTTAGAGGGTAGGTAGCTCTTATGCTCAGGAAGACGTGACGTAAGTTTGGGCCTCCTAGGTCTGGAGCTGCAGGAGCATTTGTATGAAAATGTTTAAAGTAGTATAACTCAATAACCGGTCGACGGATCGTCTTGATATTTGGTGTTTAAATGATGCTTGACATAATTAGATGGCAATTATGCAAATTATGATCTAATTTGCATAATAAATGAAGGAATTCTATAATTCATTGATTATGCAATTATGATCCTCACTTGCATGATCTATACCAGTTGATAACATTCTCAACCCAATGACAGTCTTGTCTTAAGTAAGAAAGAAGGCTATTTTAACATTTTCTCGTAAAGCATGCAAATGAGTCCTGATTTGAATAAGTTATGCTTAATGATGTTCACCTTCACTTACCTTACAAATGCCGCCAGCATGAAATTTACCGGCAGTTACCACTATAGAATTATAGCATTTTCTTATAAAGTATGCACATTAGGTCATAAGTAAGATGTGTCGATACTCCTTTCGTTCTCAATTACATATGTTACCAGCATAATCATGCAAATTAGATCCTGATTTGAATAAATGTCTGCTAGGGGGCCCAAACTCACACATCCAAAATGCGGGACCCTAGCAAGTACAGATCAGATAGGTATTAAAACCGGACTAACACACAGACACAGACGCACACACGTAGTATAATGCAGATTGTGTGCAGACCATATTGATGACATTGACATAGAGATGATACCGATGGCGTAATTGTATGATGGTTATACATATTCTACAAATGTATGTTGTTTCTTCCTATACTGTCAAGAACAAAGTAAGGAAATGGCATGTACTCTTACCTGTACACCTATCCCGTGCTGCGGCAATCTGTTCTTGAGTCATGGCGTAGTTGTACAGCTGAATACAGGCTATACAACCCGCGAAGTACCGACCGTCTCCGTCCCTCACGGCCACCCGGACGGGGTACTGAGTTGCGACTTCCTGAACCCCGACGGTCTTTTCAGCGACAATTTGACCGTTGTTCCAGATGGATTCCACCCCTGAGGAACTATCGTAGCTTCCACCCACGTAGTTCCAAGCGTTCTGTTGCAGCACATTCGCAGCGACGCTAGGTGAGAAAAATCCATCTCGTCCGACCGCCCTGCAATGGACAGTTGGTTTGTTACAATCTTCGTTGTCAACCGAAGAAAAGGAAAATAAACATACAGACAAATCCTTGCTTCCTGTTGGTGTGATCTGTATATTTTTGATAACTTGCTGTGTTTCCTTTTTTTTTTGTCTTTTTCAAAAAAAGAAAACAATTCTAAGGAAGACATTACCAGTAACAGGCGCGGTGATAGACTGTTGCACTACTAGTGAGGAAGATCATTATAAAGGGGAACTGGGTAATGGAATGACAAATAATATCTAACTTCATTTGGTGCAGGCAATTTTTCATAATTCAAATTTGTGAAAGATAATGAAGATTACATCTGATCGCTTCCTTGCCAAAAAATATAGATGAGATACAAATTGGACCTGGAATAGGCTGGATACCAGGCTATAAACCTACCTCAAGAACAGTTCCTGTGGGCCCGTCTGCCAAAGATGTACCGCCCACCCATTGTTGTTCGCGACGTAGTCAAAGATTGGTCCATGCTGCCCTGTAGGATATATGTGAGCCAGTATGGTGTAGGAGGACCGCACATCCAGCTTGCCATTGTTGGGAATTTCCAGGTAGGAAGTTGCCGTCCCGGAAAACAGGAAAGCGCCGTCCCTGCCTCCATTTGGGCCTGGTGCTAACTGGACACCTGTTGCTATCCCGTCATTTCCGTTTCCTGATCTGTCTAATGCATTGGACTCCCCGTTTAGTGGCCAAAAACCGACTGGTTTAGCTGCAAAGGATATATTATGTGAATGGAGTTCAAATTAGTATATTGTGTGGTATTTAGAAATTGATACATACACAATTACATATAGTGTCTTGCAAACTGTAGCGTTTTTATTTTGTGTAATCAGGTAGAATTCCATGGAGTATGTGATAAAAATTACAGTTTATGCAAATTAGGACAAAGTTTACATGACCTCTATATAGCTACTTTTGAGAGTTTCCTTTTCCCAAGTATTCATCAAAGATCATCATCATGATTTGAATAAAATGCCATACTCATTGAACACGATTTATTAATGATTCATAAAAGATTTTGAATTTTTTTTCCTAAAACGACCCAAGAGCTAAAAACAACGAAAATCAAAAAGGCAACATCAACTCTTATTTAACAAACATAAATACATAAAGAACTTCGCTATTCAAGATACAAATTTAGTTTTAGCGAGAAAAAAACATTTTACGTACGTTCCTGCAAACATAACAGTGAAAGGTTGAACATGAGAATGAACTATAACTTGTTTCAGATTGTTTTGAAATGGACAAATTAAAAGCATCATTCGTAATGGTGGACAGAACTTTTAAATGATGCATAATGCTTATTTAGAGAAGATTACTTCTCCGGACCCAAAAGTACTCAAACAACTGAAATTAAAAGAACCTGCCGGTTTTTATGGAGAGTTTACCACAAGTAATATACAAGTGGAATAGAGGACAAAACAGGTGCATACTAATTAGACACCTTTACACAGTTGCCCTTCCAAACACTACAATGCAAATACAGATTACAATATTAAACATCGAGGCATTACTGTCATCTTTTTTTTATATTTTATGTAAACAGGATCCAAAATTGAAAATGCTTCCTGAGATATTGAATTCATGCGTCTTGTCACTGTGGCCAAGTCCTTTTTAAAACATCATACAAGAATAAGAACGCGACTATTAGGAGATGTTCATTTCATTTGCTGACGGTATACTTCAGTGTTTCTGACTCAGCTTGAGCCCAGGAGGGAGGATTGTTTTTTAGATACATGAGGCATGGGAAAATCCTACCCCATTTTGTTACAAACTGTTGGCTCACAGAATCAATGCTATATGCACGTGCGATTATGTCACTACGTAAGAAAACATAATTACACATGTATCCCTCAAATAGCAATGTCACAAGTTAGCTGTCTGCTTGGTAGAAAATAGAGAACAAAGATTTGAGATGATTCTTTGGCAATCTCCAGAGTTCGGCGACCTCATACCTCCATGAAATGGTGATAACCACCTGTAAATGGCTTACATTTACAACCCTGCTCATTAGCAAAAGTTTTATGCAAAGTATTCACATGGCCCCTACCTAGTAACAGGCGACACTCTGCTGAAATCCTTATCATTTGGCATTGACAAGGTATGATATTGTTGGTTATATTCAAATTACAACCTAATTTACAGGTTTCATACACAACACGACCTCATACCTTCGCCAAACCATGTTAACCGTTCAAACTAATTACATGATTGTATACATTTTCCAGGTGATTACGCAAATTATAAGAGCTTCATTTGAATGAATTACATCTTTCATTCAGTTGATCATATCCTCCACCCAATGACAGTCTTATCTTAAGAAATAAAGCTATTCTAGCATTTCCTCAAAAATTATGCAAATGAGGTCCTGATTTGAATAAATTATGTTTAGTGATGTTCACCTTCACTGAACTTCCCAATACGACAAGTATTAAATTCCCAGCACTGGCCAGCAGTTACCACTATACAATTGTAGCACTTTCCCATTAATTATTTTAGGTCTTCATTTACAATGCATATCTGCCAATATTCCTGTCGTTCTCAATTACATATGTCACAAGCTTTTCATAGCCCTATTATCGAACACAGCAGATATAGATAATTTCCGCATTAATTATGCAAATTATATACTGATTTGCATAATTGTAATTTTATTATGTCAAGCATTACTCAAGCTACCTACATACCAAAAATTACGACGATCCGTCAATCGGTTGTTTAGTTATCCTCTCTGGAAGATTTTAAAGCCGGAAGGTCTTCTGCAGTACCAACAAAAGCCGCCAGGGGGCCTAGAATTGAATCATTTCTAGGTCTCATCAAGACCTACCGACCTGCCAAGTTTCATAACAATCTATCAAAAGCTTCTTGTGTTATCCTGCTAAACCACAAAATGTATAATGCATAATGTACTGACCCCGTAGAAAAGGCATATGAAAGTTTAATCCATGTTCCTGTGACAGCAGTCCCGGATCTGTTCATAGAATATTTCTGTGATAGGTGACAATGAGTAAGATATATGACATTGTTCTTAGATGGATTTGGGCATTGTTTACGTTGTATTAGATATTTTCCATAACGCTGAGAATATTTGTTTGACTTTATAATTTATGAGGAAATGCTAGAATGGCCTTCTTTGTGAAGATAAAACTGCCATTGGGATGAGAATATGATCAAGTGATGTAATTCATGCAAATAAGGATTTTATTTGCATAATTAGGGGGAAAATCTATAATTTGTCGGTCATAAAGGGTAATCTCATTTTGCGAAGGTATGAGATCGTGGAACTCTAGTATTAAACAAATACTACAGTTCGTATGTCACGCGAAACCTTTAGATGACTACTTGAACAAGAGAAGAATGTCTATGGTGATAACTCTTTGTCAAAGCAAAATTATTGAATTGTTCCGTCGCCTCACTTCACATTGCACATGAGCTATTGTTTTGAATTGCACGAGATCCTATAAAATCTAATATGGCGCCAAAGAAATGTCAAAATTGTCTTTCTGACCGGTATTAACTGCATGTTTATAACATGTCCACACAAATATGAAGACTAGGTATTGCCAACCTGATGAGGAGCAGACGACACCGACGTCTTCAACATGGCTACAGTCATGCACTCCCCACCCTCGGTACGAGCACTCGAACAAATTATTCTCGGTCCCAGAGCATCCAAGGTCATCCATGTAGATTTGCCCGAAGCCTGTAATAAGACACCCAGAATCCATGTATAACGTTACAGTAAATACATGTAAATCCTACCACTTAGTAATATATGGCTCAAAGCCAAGTCATGGCACTGAAACTCACCTCGACAAGATCAAGAAAGAAATAAACTTCACATGTTTGGCATCCATTCACTCTCCTCAGCCATGAAAGTACTTCCCAAATTATCAAGTTCACAAGAAGTACTGTACAGTGAACAGTCTACTTCTATCTACTGATACATCGATATCTCAGTAAACGTACAAGAAGTTGGATGTATCTTAATCAATTTCCAACTGGAACTACTTAAATCGACCTGTGAAGTTCATGCTTATAGATATCAGGAAGGGTCTAGAGGGTCATTAGAACTATCCTTTTCACAAAAACACAAAGGTATTTCATACCTTCACCAAAAGCTGCCGAATCACGATACTCTAGGGCGGTTAGGTATCCGAGCGTCCGGCAGGCGACCTGGGCGTCTGCTGTGCCGAAGGAGTCGTCACAGACCGTCCCCCAGTCGTAGCTATCGGCTGGCCGGACCTCCAAACGGCCCTCGTAGCTGGTGGAGCCGCCTACAAGTCGGATTCTACTGGACGCCACTGTGATGAGAACAGCTTTAGTGAGAACAGAAAAGTTTTCCTCGTCAGAAAAGTACTCGACCTACTGCAAACTCACCACGTTACAACTTCATTAGTAAATTTTCAATACGGAAATACCGTCTTACCCGGGCTGCCACAGACGATACCGACGTCCTCGCTGTGACCACAGTTGTGAACTCCCCACCCTGCGTACGAGCAGGAGAACAGGCTTGTCTCGTCCCCAGAACACTGAAGGTCGTCCATGTAGATGTCCCCCGAGCCTGTGATGTAGTAACATGTCAGTATCACGTTGTAAATATGGACGCGAACCTATTTTTTGTACACGAATCATTCTGGAAATATGCATGTCATGTTATATTTCATCCTTTAAAGAGCAATCAAGTTAAATTTGAGAGGGAGGGGGTCAAAACTAGTCGTACCTTGTCCAAAGTATGCGGAACTACGGACTTCCGTTGCCTCAGAATATCCCAGCATCCCACAGGCAACAGTGGCGTCGTTCATACCAAATTCGTCGTCACAAACGGTTCCCCAGTCGTAGCTATCGGCTGGCCGGACCTCCAAACGGCCTTCGTAGCTGGTGGAGCCGCCTACAAGTCGGATTCTACTGGACGCCACTGGGGTAGCTTTAGTGAGAACAGCTCTCGTCAGAACTAGAAAAGTACGTACTCTACCTACTGCAAACTTAGCACGTTACAACTTCAATACCATCAGGTTTAAGTCTCATAAAATATCATCACTGCTTTAAACATTTTGATATCTAGAAGTTGTATCAGTGCATTGTTGTTGTTAGATTTCCATGATATCTATTCTGGTTTTGTGCCATGCATTGTCAGAAAAGTATTCTACTTACTGCAACCTCACCGCACTATTAAAACGGCTAAGTGTTAAGTTCCACTGTAAATGTTGTTCTTCTGCTTCAACAGGCAATGTTGAAATATGTTAAGAAAATAAAGAAGTCTGGAGTGGTGTGTTTTTTACCTTCGCCAAGAAACAAGCATTCCTTTATATCATTAATAGATGGGGGAGGAGGAAGGGGGTTACAGACTGTTACTGGCCCCACGGCCACCATGTCTGGCAAGTTGGCTGTGGTATTCACAGCTTGCAGGCATTGGGCAACGATGTTGTATTATTTTCTTGTAAATAAAAAACTTACAGACAACGATATATAAACTGTACTGTAGGTTTGCTGGTGACCGTTACCTAGCAAGCAAGCAACAACGTAAACTGATGACGACATCATTAGCATTTTAACTTGAGGCCATTGCATAAATTTTACTCTTGATGGTTAGAACTGCTCAAGAACTTGCCGTATAGTGTACCTGTTACAGTTGTAGTGCCTTAAAGTTTGCTTGGCTTGTTTGCAATTGACTTTAAACGACGCCCTGCGGATATGAACCAAGCTGCAGCATGCACTCACTCATTTAAAATTACATGTGTACACAAACAAAAAAAATGTCAAAAACAAAGCAGACGTGTCAGATATATTTCTATACCACACAGCAATTAGTTTACACATGGTCAACTCTATCAAACCAGCCTCTAAGCAGTTTGTCCGTACTACTTTATACGGCCAGCGGTTATGGGGCCTTTACCAGACACAACATGAATTGATGACGTCACCAGAACACGACCTGACGGTTGAAATGGACGGAACCATTAGCAAAGGAAAGGGTTATCAATTTCTTAACAAAATTCGGCACGTTCACTACTGCGTAGTGTGACGTATGTATTTTTGCGGTACATAACGTCATACATGATATACGTTACGTTGACAAAAACGTACGTTAACATAAACGTTACGTTAACGTAAGAAACGTACACCCACATACGTTACATACGTCGACACATACGTTAAACCTACGTTAACCTACGACACATACATTTAACGTACGTTAACGTAAACGTCGACACATACGTTACATACGTCGACACACATTAACCTACGACACATACGTTAAACCTACGTTAACCTACGACATAACCTACGTAACGTTACGTTAACGTTAACGTTACGTTACGTTAAAGTTACGTATGGATTGAACGAACGTGACGTACAGACCAAAAAACGTGACATTTTTTTACGTCCGTAATTTTGACACGGAAATTTCAGAACCATATGTACGTAACGTTTTCGTGCGTTTCCGTGCGTTTCGCCATAAGTGACGTATGGCCTGGATACGTGACGTGTGAACCCCAAAAACATGACTTATAGACCCAGAAACGTGACGTTTTTAACGTCCGTTTTTTGACACGGAAATGATGGCATATTGATGGCTTCTCGGCTAATGCTGGCGACAAACAAAAGACAGCTCCCATACAAATGGCACCGAAATCATAACAATCTTGATAAAGACCATAATATTAATACTGTATCTTTTACTGTAATATATACTAGTTCTATCTATATTTCTTGAAAAGAAATATACATTTCTTATATTCCTCAAGTGACAACTTAAAAATAATTTACATTGCTGGCAGTTTTTTCCAGTCCATCCAGAGTCACAGTTGCAGTTATATCCGCCATCTTTGTTCACACAGTGTCCATGTTGACATGGTTTTCTGGTGCATTCGTTGAAGTCTGTGTGGTACAAAATTAAATTCCATAAGAAACAAAATGTGAATATGAAAGAAGATAATTCGCAAACTTATGTTTTTTTCCATTAGAAAACAAATCATACTTTGTTTAATGTCCCGTGTTTGCATAGTTTATTGGCAGACACACACAAACCGTTCCGAACCCGCTTATTTGAATATTGGCAGTGCCACTGGGAGATCACTGGATCGTGATATGAAAATAAGCGGTTTGGAGCGGTGACCTCAAAACAAAGCATTAATCATTGCCATCGCGGCGGGCAAGCTAGGAGAGCGCGAAGTTTAAACGTGTGTACAGAGTAAATATTTGGCGGACTAATGTAAAAATTGAAATATATCAACTTTTTAATGCGTAGACTACTGGAAAATAATGCATTTGAAATTTTGTGGTGCGTTCCTTTATAGGAAAAGGTAGATAAGTAGGAAAAAGATTTGTGCAAATCTAACTCCTTTTTATTAGAAAAGACATTACACTTCTTTCAATGTTCTTATTAAATCTTAGGTACAAGCCCTTGTTCGAATTCTAGTAGAAGATATCGCAAGATTTGATGCATATCTATCCCGAAGTCGGTACTGTTACTCGAGCTACTATGACGTGTCTTAAGGTGAATGTCTGTTTATTAGTAAGTTGCCAAAGGGAAATTTATGTCGATTCTAGAGATGGAATTCAGTAAAATACTGGCTATTTAAATATTGTAGCCTAGCAGGTAAGAAATCAAGACTTTTCAGGTGCATTTCTTTGATAGAAAAATCCGTTTCTCATATGACGCAACATCAAAAGAACTTACCGTGCTGGCAGTTATTTCCAGTCCATCCAGAGTTGCAGGTACATTTGTATCCGCCATCCTTGTTTACACACGTTCCATGTTTGCATGGTTTTTTGGCACACTCATTAAAATCTGCGTTACAAAATATTATATAATTAAGTCATAAAAAAACTGCATTATGAAATAATACTTATATGAATTAAAGGAGAGCAAAGAAAAAGATATAGAAAACAACACATGGAAGACGTTTGGATATAAAATTAAGATTAAAAAAAATAAAATTCACTTGTTGACAGTTCGGTCCAGTGCATCCACGTGAGCAAATACACATGTATCCGCCATTTTTGTTTACACAGCGTCCGTGTTTACATTTAGGATGCACTCATTTACGTCTATGACGAAAATAGGGAAACATAATTTGGCTGGTTAACTAGTTGTCAAATGAAATGTTATCAACTAGTCATAAATCTTGAATAGGCTACTAGTAGGTAGATTTAAATTTTATTGAAAAACTAACTCTATTCTACAAATAAAAATATGTCAAAATTTGTCTATGGTGACAACAAAAATACCTCACCTTCCTGACACTTCTGTCCAGTCCATCCAGGTGGACAAGTACATTTGTATCCACCATCTTTATTCACACAGTGGCCATGTTCGCATGGTTTCCCTTTACATTCATTGACGTCTATGAGAAAAAAAGAGAAACATAATTTGGCTACGGCCTTTAACTAGTTGTTAAATAAAATGTATCAACTAGACATGAATGTTGCATGGATGGATCTCTGGATTTTTTTTAAAATCTCTATTTTACAGGAAAAAGGAGATGTCAACATTTGTCTTCACCTTCCTGACAGTTCGGTCCAGTCCATCCAGGTGAGCAAGTACATTTGTACCAGCCATCTTTGTTCACACAGCGTCCATGTTTACAGGGCTTCCCGTTACACTCATTGACGTCTATTAATTAGAGAAACATAATGTTGTTACAGCCTTTAACTAGTTGTTAAATGAAATGTTATGAACTATTCATAAATCTTGAATAATTATCACTGGAATCGAATATATCTCTATTCTACATAAAAAGGAGATCTCAACATTTGTCTTTGGTGACAACAGGAATACCTTACCTTCCTTGCCCATTTGTCTTTGGTGACAACAAAAATACCTTACCTTTCATGCACATCTGTCTTTGATGTTGTTACAGCCTTTAACTAGTTGTTAAATGAAATGTTATGAACTATTCATAAATCTTGAATAATTATCACTGGAATCGAATATATCTCTATTCTACATAAAAAGGAGATCTCAACATTTGTCTTTGGTGACAACAGGAATACCTTACCTTCCTTGCCCATTTGTCTTTGGTGACAACAAAAATACCTTACCTTTCATGCACATCTGTCTTTGGTGACAACAAAAATACCTCACCTTCTTTGCAGTTCAGTCCAGTCCATCCAGGCGAACAGATACATTTGTATCCACCAGCTTTGTTCACACAGCGACCATGCTCACATGGTTTCCCTTTACATTCATTGACGTCTATGAGAAAAATAATGAAACATGATGTGGCTACAGACATTAACTACTTGTCAAATTAAATATTATCAACTAGTTATAAATCTTGCACAGGTGGATCATTGGAATTTTATATAAAACACATCTCTATTCTACAAATATAAAGATTTCAACATGGCTAAAGCCTTTAACTAGTTGTCAAATGAAATGTATCAACTCAAGAACCTCAAACTACCCACCCTGGTCTACATGAGATTGAGGGGAGACATGATCAACGTCTACAAATACACACATGGGAAGTATGACACAGCATGCCTACTACCAATATCAACAGAGAAGAGAACAAGAGGTCACCAACTGAAAATAAAAAGGACGCAAGCAAAAACAAACATGCGTCTACACTTCTTCACAAACAGAACTGCAAGCTGGTGGAATGACCTACCCGAGGAGGTGATTATGGCACCTAGTATAAACAGCTTTAAGAAGAGGTTTTATGATCATATGAAAACACATCCAGTCGTCTACAAATACAGAGCTCTGGACAACCCACTACGTCCAGAGATGTCAGTAAACTGAAGAGCGGCCCAAGCTGGAGCAGGACTCCTACTCGGCCTGAACGACTCTACTCTACTCTACTCTACTCTACTCTACTCTACTCAACTAGTCATAAATCTTGCATAGGTAGATCTTTGGAATCTTAGAAAATATCTCTATTCCAGAAATGAAAAGGAAATGTCAACATGTCTTTTTTTTGGTGACAACAAAAATACGTCACCTTCCTGACAGTTTGATCCAATCAATCCAGGTGGACAGGTACATTTGTATTCTTTGTTCACACAGCGACTATGTTTACATGATTTCCCTTTACATTCATTGATGTCTGTTACGAAATTCATCAATAAAACATCATTTGTAAACCCAAAATAACAAAATCTAAAAAACAAAATATCGGATGAGTACAGCTTCCAACCAAGCTTGACATATATTCAATAAAGGAGAAACTTGTGTTCAGCATTGAACTGCGACGTAAGTAATTAAACTCACCTTTTTGACAGGTCTGTCCAGTCCATCCAGGAAAGCAGTTGCATTCGTATGCGCCATCCTTGATCAAACAGGCTCCATGTAGGCAAGGGTTCCTTGTACACGCATTTGGGTCTGCGTGTAAACAGAGACAAATTCATACAAATGAACCAAAGTATGTTTAACCCTAAACAGTACACCTTGGGTCCGTGCGGACCCCAGCACTATATATTCTGTAATATTTTTTTTGTTTCTAAAGAATTTTTTCTGAAATTTCAGGTAATTGTCACCCACAAAGTTGTGCCTCAACACAGTGCAGAAAATTCCGTTTCCCCCATTAAAAAAAAAATTTGTATCTGATTTTCTTTTGGGGTCCGCGCGGACCCCAGCCGGCTTTCGATCGTAATGAATACACTGGCGTTCATAAACTTTACTTTATTTTCAGGCTTTTATGATAAGTTACACATGCTTTCTAACATTAATAACATCTTATGTAATTTAATGTGATTTTTATAAATAATTTATGCTAATTTGATGACGACATTGGTCAAAACCAAGATCCAAGATGGCGGATAATTAAATATGTATGACGTCATTGTATGACGTCACTGGTGTTGCTAAGGGCAACATAAGCTTTAGCAGACCTTATTATTTTATTATAAACACTTTTTGTTAAAGTTGCGTCATATACCATTAAGTTTTAAGAGAATAATCTATTTATAACGGTTTTAGCCATTAAAATCATATGAATGACGTCATAACGACGTCATACTACGTCGAAACGACATCAAAATTGTTGTATTGGTTTTTTTTTACTAGTACACCATCTTCTGAAAATTTAGTGGCCATACGATATACCGTTTTTGAGTTCTGAGGGGGGCAATAAGCCCCCCTCCCCAGTCCCACGAACCCCCAAAGCTTTAAAAACTTTTAAAAAACGGGTATTTCTCTATTCCTTATATTCTTCACCAAAAAAAAAGGAAAAGGTCAAAATGTATGATTTTTGTACGTAATGTGGACTCAGATGTTCACACATCGATTCGGCAGAACAATTGAGCTGGTAGCATACTGATAATTTCTAAAAAATTAGCAAAAACTGTTTTGGGGTCTGTGCGGACCCCAGGTGGACAGATTAATCAGTCCGGGAAGGTGTACTGTTGAGGGTTAATATAAGACACAATGATTGATGGATTAGTCTTTCAATCATCTGATTCAGTTAGATTGTTTTTCGATTTTTATTCAAAGAAACTTCAATTAGTACAAAATAAGTGGACAAAGACAAACTGACGGCGGACTCAAGTTGTACACAACTAATATCCTCGCCGCTACATGTACATTATGGAAAATAAAAATATGTGACACAACACTTTAACGTATGAATGATGAATAAATAGATACATAACAAAACTAGAGTTCGGCGACCTCATACTTCCATGAAATGGTGATGGTCACCTGTTAATGGCTTACATTTACAATTCTACTCATTAGCAAAATTTTTATGCAAAGTGTTCACATGGCTCCTACCTAGTAACATGCGACACACTGCTGAAATCCTTATAGTTTGGCATGGGCAAGGTACAATATTGTTGGTTTTGCAAATTATAACCTAATTTCCATGTTTCATACACAACAAGAGTTCCAAGACCGCATATCTTTGCAAAATCATGTTAACCATCCAAACTAATTATACATTTTTCACGGTGATTATGCAAGTTATAACAGCCTCATTTGCATTAATTATATCGCATTCTCCACCCAATGACAGTCTTATCTTTAGAAATAAAGCTACTCTAGCATTTCCTAATAAATTATGCAAATGAGTCCTGATTCGAATAATTATGTTCAGTGATGTTCACCTTTACTGAACTTCAAAATATGACACGTATTTAATTCCCAGCAGTTATCACCATAAAATTATAGCGATTTTGCCATTAATTATGCAAATTAGGCCTTCATTTACATAATCTATATCTGCCAAATGTTCCAGTCGTTCTCAATTACATATATCACAAGTGTTTCATAGCCCTATTATCGAACACAGCAGATGTATAGAATTTCCTCATTAATTATGCAAATTAGATCATGATTTGCATAATTGTACTTTTATTATTTCAAGCATCACTTAAGCTACCTACATACCAAAACTCACGATGATCCGTCAATCGGTTGTATAGTTATACTCTCTCGAAGATTTTTGAACAAACCGTCCTGCAGTTCCAGAACAAGCTGCTAGGGGGCCCAAACTCACGTGACTTCTTCCCGAGCACAAGAGCTACAAACCGTCTAAAAATCATGACCCTAGCATGTCCAGATTACGAGATATCAAAACAGGAAGTTCCGCTGCAGTACCAAGGGAAGCCACTAGGGGGCCCAAAATCTCATAATTTTCTGTTTTTGTCAGACCCTACCAACGCACCAAGTATGAAACCAAACCATTCAGCCGTTCTTGAGTTATCTTGTTGACCAACAGACAGAATGACAGACAGACAGACAGACAGACAGAATGACAGAATGACAAACGCAACTGAAAATATAACCTCCATGACATTTCATGGAGGTAAACATAGTTTTAACGTGAGTCCGAACTCCCGTTATAGAAGGAGAGAAGGCAAAAGACACATGTACCTGAAGAGATTAGGTGCTGTACATGTTGCATGTTAGATTGGTACATGGCTGTTTTTCTGACTTTTAATTAATATATCTCACCAGTGGTTGGTAGAAGCGTGACGGTTGTTGTCGGTAAGGCCTCTGCGTGGTCACTGGTGTTGGTAAATGGCTCGGTTGAGAAAGACGGTATAGTAGAATAAACAACGGATGAGCGGTTTTCCTTGTAGGATGACGTCCACCATGGGCTAACTGACTGCGTTAGGTAGGAGGCGATCATCATGGCATCTTTCGAGTCAGGTATCACCTAAAATTGTGCATAATTGTGTCATATTGTTATGTTTTTAACACTCCTATGTTGTCAGGAGCTCTAGATAATGTTGTTTACATGTTTAAGTTATGCTAGACGTTTCTTGAACATGTTTTATTGCCTTAGTGCCCACAAAATTTAAATCAAAGCTTGTAAGCAATCTGTAAACTACTGTTTGGGACTATATATCATATAGTGGATATCTTGGGGGAAAAAGCTAGTAGACAAAATAATGTAAAAGCAGTAACTCCCCTTCGCATTTAAGGGTCCGCAAACATTAGTATAAAGAAGGTGTACTGATCTGAAACTTTTGCAGTTTAAAGACATGCAAACAGGGGTATTTAGGTACAGAAAAGATTATGATATGAATAAATGTTACTATAAACCATGTATTGTCTACTACTCATTTAGAGAAGTTTATTCAGCCAAATTTGAAGAAAACTTGCTGATTTACCTTGAAGTTCTTTCCATGTACGAGACGGGGTGCAAGGATAGCGAGGGTGACAGCTGACGAAATCACAATCAGTCCGAAGCCCAGTGCAAACCAGTGAACTTTTTTAAGATTAACTTTATCCCACATTCCCCTGGCATCGGCTTGTGTTAGATAAAAATAAACAGTAAATGAGCTAGGATGTAAAACATAAGTCTCAAACATGATGTCCCTATTATCAATCTTTGAGGAAGCATAAAAGGATTATAATCTCTATTCAGTTTTAGACCTCTGAAGAGCTAATCCTCCACTGGACGTGACTGAGAAGACAGACTCCATGTAAAAGATTTACAGGTTCTTAGTATTTGCAGCTCTGTTCGAAAAGCACAATGAACAGTGGACCACAGCTTAACGTCCCGTCCTGAGGACTGCGATCCTTCCTAGTGGCGTGCATTTCGGGTGAGCATCAACAGCCGGGATTCGAACTTCCGGCTTCTTAGGCTAAGGACAAGCACTGCACTACGTACTCTACAGCATAGTCATTTTCTATTGATGTCGAAAAGAAGTTTTCAAATACATTATCTATCAATCAATTATAATAAATCAAGAAATCATCCGCGGACATTGATGCTTATGCATACCGGCTGTAGACATATCATCATAGCATCTTCTATTGTAATATCATTGCCAACGGTGAAGGAACTGAATTTCTATTACTGATCAGATAGATGTTAACTTTCTGTCTTATCTGTTTCGGAAAAGCAACTGAAAGACAAATATGACCTTTCTGTCACGCAAATATAACATCTTTCTTTCCGAGAGCTTTACAAGCATTTAAATATAACGTATATGAAATGTTACGACATTCAGATAAAACAACTGCAACGCAATGATAAACAGAATGCTAGAAAATGGAGGGGCTTAAAACAGTTTACCTGCTCGGGATGCGTAGGCGGCGTTGGCTGTGTTTGCAGCGTCATCCGCAGGTGCCTGGTAATTAGTCTGGGGTCGGACAGTGGGTGCGGCACCTGTCGGAAAAATACAAGATGTAATATTGCTTAACAATATGTTATATATAAAACAATACATTTGCACCGCATGTAACATTATGATTTAACAATACCTATAAATTGTTTTATAATTAAGAATACATTCTTTTGTTACATTAACATCTAGCTTCAGGGCACAGTGAACCAGTAACACCTAGCTCCAGTGAACAGTAAACAGTCATATCGGCCCTGATAAAGATGACAGACGGCCATCGAAATGTTATCTCTTGCTCTTGTTCACCAACCTAATGATATTATTCACGGAAAATGTAGTACATTCTTCTGTCACAAATCTGGGTCGTTTAGCAACAGTAATATGATGTGGAAAAAGACAGCAGAGTGGCTTATTATGCACAAATACTCTCTGAAAGATAGAATATTTTGCATAAACGTACAGTGGTTTTAGTACTTATTCTTTGCCAGATTGTCTAATCTACCGCACATCATTTCTATTTTGTTAAGAACAATATAGGTTCTGAGAAGGCGTAAACCAACCAAGAGCAAACATCTTTCTAATAACCACTGTCCAGTGACGCTAGAACATTCTAAGAACAAGTGAATTGAAGTTTGTTTCTTGTTGCAGAAAGGGCATTTGTCTGAGTCAGTAACCTTTATTTTCTTTAGGGGTTTAAACAGTTTACCTGCTCGGGATGCGTAGGCGGCGTTAGCTGTGTTTGCTGCGTCATCCGAAGGTGCCTGGTAATTAGTCTGGGGTTGGACAGTGGGTGCGGCGCCTGTCGGAAAAATACAAGATGTAATATTGCTTTAAAATATGTTATATATAAAACAATACATTTGGAACCGCATGTAACATTATGATTTAACAATACCTATAAAATGTTTTATAATTAAGAATACATTGTTACATTAACATCTGTGAACCAGTAACACCTAGCTCCAGTGCACAGTAAACAGTCATATCAGCCCTGATAAAGATGACAGACGGCCATCGAAATGTTATCTCTTGCTCTAGTTAACCAACCTAATGATATTATTCACGGAAAATGTAATACAGTCTTCTTTCACAAATCTGGGTCGTTTAGCAATAGTAATATGATGTGGAAAAAGACAGCAGAGTGGCTTATTATCCACAGATACTCTCTGAAAGATATAATATTTTGCATAAACGTACAGTGGTTTTAGTATTTATTCTTTGCCGGATTGTCTAATCTACCGCACATCATTTCCATTTTGTGACGACCAATATAAGTTCTGAAAAGGCGTTAACCAACCAAGAGCAAACATCTTTCCAATAACCAGTGACGCTAGAACATTCTAAGAACAAGTAAATTGAAGTTTTTTTGTTGCAGAATAAGGCATTTGTCTGAGTCAGTAACCTTTATTTTCTTTAGGGGCTTAAAACAGTTTACCTGCTCGGGCGCGGGATGCGTAGGCGGCGTTAGCTGTGTTTGCAACGTCATCTGCAGGTGCCTGGTAATTGGTCTGGGGTTTGACAGTGGGTGCGGCGCCTGCCGGAAAAATACAAGATGTAATATTCCTTAACAATATATCATATATAAAACAATACATTTGGAACCGCATGTAACATTATAGTGTAACAATACCTATAAATTGTTTTCTGCTTAGGACTACATTGTTACGTTAACATGTAGCTTCAGTGCACAGTGAACCAGTACCACCTAGCTTTAGTGCACAGTGAACCAGTACCACCTAGCTTTAGTGCACATTGAACCAGTACCACCTAGCTTCAGTGCACATTGAACCAGTACCACCTATGCTCCAGTGCACCGTTAACAGTCATATCAGCCCTGATGAATATGACAGATGGTCATCGGAACTTTGGCTCTTGCTCTTGTTCACCAACCTAAAGATATTGCTCACGGAAAATGTAGCACAGTCTTCTGTCGCATGTCTGGGTCGTTTAGCAAAAGGAATAAGATGTAGTAAAAAGACAGCAGAAAATACCATTCAGCAAAAGTGAGAACTGTATCAATATTGTTTCGGGAAATCCTCAAGAACGATTTCGACTAGGAGTCTGCTACATTTGAGAGAGCTCACAGGGATGGCAAAGGTTTCTGAGGTAAACCACCCCGCATTCTGACTAAAATGTTGTCGTACAGAGACAAGATATCTGTTTGATTAATGCTAGAAATGTCCTGCGTTAAAAGGGTTACAATGTAGTCGATGATCTGACGAAAGATGATCTGAGGAAGAAAAAAGTGGAAAGCTGAGGTGGCTGCAGCGTACAACCGAGGAGGAGAACGGCGATCTTTTTTTTTTTTTGCTGGAAAAAGGATAGGTTGAAACGGTTCTCCTGTCAAGTTTCCAGAGTCGAGTGTTAATTTGGACAAACAGTGTCACCACACTTTAATACACTAAACATGTATGTTGTTGACTCCTGTGCCATGGTAGTTAAAGCAATTATGCTGGCATTTAAGACAAACACATAACTTAGTAACTTCCACACAGCACTGTGTATGGGATGCTAACTACTCAGTTGTTATTAATAGAAACTGGGATTTTGTTGTTAGTTTTAGTAGGAAATGTACACTTTTGGCTCATGTCTGGTAGTGATTGAAGCAACAATATTGAACCTTTTTCTTTGGTCATATGGCTTAATTCAATTTGCACAACAAGTACTGATGTTCATGAAAAGGGCCTTTTTGTCGCCATGTTTACCCCATAAGACTGTCATGGAGCCTAAATACATGTAAATCACAGTGCTTAAAGCCAGTCTCAAGAGCAGACGGAATTGCTCTGGTGCTGTAGATATAATTTTTCTGAATTTAAATACATAGTTATTGTGGCATCATTCCCACCATCCCCAGCAACGGTTCTGCATGAAGGGGCGCTACTTAGTTACTGGGTTATAAATATTGTAACTCCTTGTTAATCTGTAACTAAATTTAACAAATTTGGTTTATTTTGTATCAATAAAAAGTGTTCTTTTAGAAAATGGCACTGGTCTCTATGCTCTTGAGTCTGGCTTTAAATCAATACAACTCAAAATAGGTGTAAACGCCCAGTGAAGTTCAGTTTGGTAGGCGTCACACCTGTCTTTCGAGGCCAAGCTATGCACCATGCAGAAGCAGCTGTCGCATACACATTTGGAGTAAACCCTAGCACGGAAAATCCAAGGAGTAGAATACTCCTGTAAAAACCACTGGACTACGTAAGCTACAGCATACTCATTTTCTATTGATGACGAAAAGAAGTTTTCAAATGACATAATTGCATTATCTATTAACCAATTATAATAAATCAACAAGTCATCCGCGGACATTGGTGCTTATGCATACCGGCTGTAGACATATCATCATAGCATCTTCTATTGTAATATCATTGCCAACGGTGATGGAATTGAATTTCTATTACTGATCAGATAGATTTTTTAACCCTTGTCCTACTGGCATTTTTGACACAATATTTTTCAAAAATTTGATTTCTTAATCAGGTCATAGACCCTTGACCTGTTTTGCGCTGCAGTGGCGTAGTTACGTCCACATTTGGTGCGTTTCGCTGCGGTGTGATTTGGCGCTGAAATATTTTAGCAGTATTACCTGTTTCGGAAAAGCAACTGAAAGAAAAATATGACCTTTCCGTAACCTTTGAACACGTTTGAATGTCACGCAAATATAACATCTTTCTTTCCGTGAGCTTTACAGGCAATTAGATCTAACGTATAGAAAATGTTGCGACATTCAGATAAAACAACTGCAACGCAATGACAAACAGATAGCTAGAAAATGGAGGGGCTTAAAACAGTTTACCTGCTCGAGATGCGTAGGCGGTGTTAGCTGTATTTGCAACGTCATCCGCAGGTGCCTGGTAATTAGTCTGGGGTTGGACAGTGGGTGCGGCGCCTGCCGGAAAAATAGAAGATGTTATATTGCTTAACAATATATTATATATAAAACAATACATTTGGAACCGCATGTAACGTTATAGTGTAACAATACCTATAAATTGTTTTATGCTTAGGACTACATTGTTACGTTAACACCTAAGCTTCAGTGCACAGTGAACTAGTACCACCTAGCTCTAGTGCACAGTAAACAGTCATATTAGCCCTGATGAAGATGACAGACGGTCATCGAAATGTTATCTCTTGCTCGTGTTCACCAAGCTAAAGATATTATTCACGGAAAATGTAGTACAGTCATGTGCCATGGTTAAAGCAATTATGCTCTAATTTAATAGAAAGACATATAAACTTAGTAACTTCCAAATAGCACTGTGCATAGGATGCTGACTAGTCCGTTGTTATGAATAGAAAATGAGATATTTTTTGGTTATTTTTAGCCGAAAATGTACACTTTTGGCCCATGTGAGGTAGTAATTGATGCAACAATATTAAACCTTTCCTTTGGTTATGTGGCTTAGTAAACCCAAATCAATTTGCACATCAATTACTGATGTTCATGTTTACCCCCCAAAGACTGCCATGGAGCCTAAATACATGTAAATCACAGTGCTTAAAGCCAGTCTCAAGAGCAGACGCAATTGCTCTAGTACTGTAACGTTAGATATTATTTTTCTGGATTTGAACCTATACTGAGGGTGGGTATGCATGAAGGGGTAGTACTCAGTACCTGGGTTATAAATATTTCAATTCCTCGTTAATCTGTAACTAAATTTAACAAATTTGGTTTATTTTCTATCAATAAAAATGTGGTCTTTTAGACAATGGCGCTGGTCTCTGCTCTTGAGTCTGGCATTAAAGCAATACAACTCAAAATAGGTCTAAACACCCAGTGAAGTTCAGTTTGGGAGGCCTCATACAATGTTGTACATCTTGTGGAACTGGTCATCGCTGCTTCTCCAACAGCAGGCAGGCAAAAGGCCAATTAGGACAGTTTATAAGGGTTCTGGCAGTCGTAATAATCCAAAAAGTTACACCTGTCAAACTATGCACCATGCAGAAGCTGTTGTCGCATGCACATTTGATACAGTGAAAGGTTAACTGCTCGATCAATATTTGTTTTTTATTTTATTTATTTAATATATATACAAAATGTATATATACCGGGCCTATTGTCATAAGTACAAGGAGTCATGGCACCTTCTTTAAACTCCGAAAAATCGCCTTTCAGCATGTTCTTTATGGCTGAAGCTAGTTGTTTCTGGTTCACTGTGTTCTGAAGCTACATGTATGTGTTACTTAACATTCATGTTATATCTGTATTTGCATTGGTTTTTAATTAAAAAAAAGTTATTTATGGCTTATAGGAACCCCAGCTAAATGTATGTTTTATATAGACACAACATTGTAGGTAAAAGCCGTCCAGAAACAAGAAAGCATATGTCAAGGTAGCCACGGTCGTTGTTACAAAAAACGTGGAAGCATCGCCATATAAAAAATACAAATACAAAAAGGTACGCCAGCAAGACCTTTTGACCTCTGACATTGGCACAAGGATTCTAGCTTGGCCGTTTTGCAGCTTGCGACGATTTTACGACACATGCGGTGCGTGGAAAAGGTGTGAGGTACATACGCAACTTACTCTTGTTTGTGTGTGGTAAGATGAGGCCTGTTAATTTAAGAATGTCCTGTTGTTGATTTATACAATCATGTAAACAAATTCGATATGTTTGTATTTGTACATCCACGGTGGTCTGTTGCTACGGTATTCTTTCCCATTGCTAGGCGCGTTCGAAAAGTATCGGGTTACAAGACGCAATTCCGGGCTAACCGTAAAACATTTGAAAATAAACAAATAGTATCGAAGGGTAAATTTCGTCAAAATAAAATGAACTTATAATGTTTACATAATTTTAATGTTAGATGTTTACGTTAAATCACTGGTTTGTAAAAGTTTCGCTCCAAAAGACGTTTATTTTCGGGTTTCGGAGCGCCTGCCAGAGTCGGTCAGAGTCATCGTTTTAGGCAAACCTCGTTAAGTATTGGCTACGTGTATTACCCTAAATCCCTGATTCCTATATTTTTCGACGACTGGGAATAACATCAAAAATCGTGTTTTAGGAATTTTTTAATTTCTGATTTTAAGTATAGTTTTTGGCGACATATTGGTGAAAAAACGGCATTTTTGGACATTTTTCGCACTAAATTATCCATAATTTAAAATTGAGGCCATTTTTCAAAAATCCCTAAAACACGATTCTGGGGACAACCGTTACAGTCATTTTGAGCCGTGAATGAGGTATGTTGGACTCTTTATGCTTCCTATACTTAACGAGTTTTGCAGACATGTCATGTCGCCCGAAAGTGGGGAGTGTGTTGTTGATACTAGCGTTAAGAATCATTACAATATTCAAGGTCACCCACGGATACGACAGTAGATTCGCTACATGTTACATGTCTACAACAAAATGATAGCGTGCATGTACTGTCCAGGAAACGGTTTGTATCTGTAGAAAAGTGTTGTTTTTATCTGTTGCGAGGCACGGAGGGGGAAGAGTCTGTTTTCGCGGGTTTATTGTAAATGACCGGAGATGATCCCCAAATAGAACGCGCGTTCGGTTCGAATTACCCAGATCGAGTTCGATCGAACCCAGTTCGGGTTCTAGAAAAGGTGGGAACTTTGCAGCACAGATTTGACCACCGTGATCCTTTAATGTCCATGTAGTTTTGTACTCTATTTGCAAACAGCATGGTTGTGTAATGTCTCAGATGTCTCTGTATGTTAATGTTTTTGTTTATCAATGTTTATGTATGTATTTATGTATATGACGGCTTATGTATATGGATGCCATTATATGCTGAGAATGTTGCATGCCAAGAATCGGGAAATGTAAAACACAGGGAATGAAAACCCTGCACAGAAGCCCGGGAAAACACCACCACACAGAAGTCCGTTTTAATTGGGGTATAACTAAATCAAAAAAGAAGGAAAACTATATACAGGAGAAACAAGAGTTGTCTTTTTTAATTTTTTTCAACGGTACGGAGACTTAGACAGAGGAAAGGAGACAGGAAAATGAGTGGTATATTATAAACCCGAGCACTGAAAATCCAGGGGGTGGAACACTCAAAAAGCCGTATGCAGCTCACAAAAGTCAGTCTACATCTGTTGTGATGTAATGTACAATGTCTTATTTACCTTTATTATAGTTACAACAAGTTTACAAGTGTGCAACAATTGTGTTAAAAAACAACTGCAAAGCAAGGGAAAACAACATGCTAGAAAAGGGAGGGCTGGAATTAAAATGGTTTACCTGATTTGGAGGCGTGCGAGGCAACGGGTGCGTTTGCATCGTCGTCCGCAGATTCATTGTAATTAGTCTGGGGTTGGTCCGTGGGTGTGGCGCCTGTTGAAAAAATAAAAGATGTTATGTTGGTTAACAAATTATAATTATATAACAATACATTTCAAACCGTATGTCTCAATTGTTTTACGCTTGCGACTGCATTGTTACAGTAACATCTGGCTTCATTGCACAGTGCAACAGTAACACCTCCAGTACATAGTGAACCAGTAACACCTAGCTTCAGTACATAGTGAAGCAGTAACACCTAGCCGGATTGGGTGCGTTCCCACTGGGGTAAAGTTGACCGGATCGAAGCCGGTCGCCAATCTATTCGGCTCGATCCGGAGGATTTTATCCTCGTCCGAAAAGGGCCAAAGACAGCAGACGACAGGATTTTTTTTTTTTGCATATAAAATGACGTCTGACGTTTAGAGGAACGCTGTATTTTCTTCACTAGTTTTTCAACAAAACATTGCCACACAAGGAAAAGTGACCAAAATAGATACTGCAAACCTAAACACCATCCATGTCACCTCAGGAGTTATACATGATAAGGATCTTCAGTTATCAAGTTAAACGGACTATTTCATCAGAGACCAGCCAAAACAGGCTTCAAAGTTTGTTTTAAAAACTCATATCTGTATTTACAAATTCCAAACATCTTGTCCACAGCTAAACTAGATTTCTATTGATAGGTAACGTTGTGCATAATAGAAATATCATAACAGAAATATACATGTAAAAACACTTTTGGTGGCTACTAGCAACGTTAAAACCAGCTTTGAAGTGCTGACTAGCCAACGTACCAGGATTGGCTGAGTACATGCCTGTATGGTTAACTCTAACTCTACATTCTTGTTGTTTAGTTAGAGATGACATCTACTGTTCATGTACATGTTCTTGTCTTATCTGTTGTCTCCATATAATAAAGTGTCGTGAAGGATTGGTACTTGGTGTACTTTCTTAGCCCATGAGTGCGGCACGGCTGCCAGGTGCAGACTGAGCAAACACTAGCCGAATTTATTGGGTGCTTTTATAGCCTGGATGCCACACCCATAGCACACTAGGCCCAGCTGAGTTATTAGCCAGCGTGCGAGGGTCTGGCCAGCTGACTTATAAGAAAGGCTCTAGAGCACAGGGAGTACAGGAAGCTGTGATAGATGGCCACTAACACCACAGGTAGCCTGCTACATGGCACCACCATGGGTCATTTGGAGCGAATCATGGGATGGATACAACTCAACAGTTAATCATTAACCAGTCAGTTTTTACAATGTGTTTAACGTTGTTTTTTTTTTTCAATATAACAGCAGAACTTGGTTTAGAATTAAAAGAAGTGTGCAGCTGGTTCTCCTGTTTGTTGAGGTAACAGTCCTCTAACCCAACAGCACAAGATGTACAAGATCTGGAGTTTCATCTCAACTGCTGGTGGCCACTTTTGAAGATTCAAAGATACAGCTGGAAGTTTTTAACGAATCATGACAGAGGTGTAAAATTGCTTCCTTTGTGGGGCCTACGCACAAATACTGAGCGTTCGAGTGACAGGTCTAGCTCATCAGACCAGACTGTGGATCAGGGCCTATAAACTGAAGGGGGATGTGGTATAATTTCCCTGGGGGAATGTTGGCCCTGAAGCCATGGAACTGGTCTGTGTTGGCCCTGAAAACAGTCTGGTACCCAGGCCAGTGTTTTTATAATGCAAGTGTCCTCTTCGACGCAAGAAATAAGATGTCGATGAAGATAGAGACTTACCTGTAGTGGAGGCGTACATAAGGTTGGGTATACTCGCAACAGAGTCCACAAGTGTTCGCCAGTGAGGCCAGGGCTGTTGCATGGGTGCTTCCCCTGAAAGAAAAATGACCCAAAAATTAATACAGTCCTCTGTACAAAGAAGGGGAAATGATGGAATATCTATCCGCGGCTTATGGACAAATAGTCGAATATCTAAATTGGTAACATAATTCAAAATACAAGCTTGAAGTAATACAATGCACAAAATTCTTCCTCATTTCAAAAATGTGATGACGACGTACCAATGATAAATATAATAATTTAAGTTCTGTAGTTTTTTTGTTAATTCCTTGCCCAAAAAAAGCTCGCCAAATACATATTAGCAAGAACTAGTTGTAACTAGAATCAAAAGTACCTGTGTCACTAGTCTGAGACAGATGCTGCCCTCCTGACATGTTGACACGTCAGGTTTCTGGACAGCAAAAAAACACGTCCTGCACCAGGCAAGGCGCTTGTCGACGCATGTACAGTTCTAGACACAAAGACCTATCAAGCCGGAGCACTAAATTAGAAACCAAAGATAAAAGCAAATCATATCGGCTTGGTAACAAACGCCGCAAACATCAAAACAATACATGTAAGACCTCAATCTCTTTGGTTGCTGACGAGTAAAAGATCAATCATTGAAATCAGTTTGCAAAGACATGTTAACTTTCCTTTTCAAAAATTATATCAAAATAAAAAGTACAAACCATGTAAAACCCTACATTGTAAATTTACAAATGGGGAACGTTATATCATGATAGAAACTGATTAGGATGATTTTGATTATACTGACAACGCGGGTTCCAAAAGAATAAAATTTAGTTAAATAGGGAGAATAAGTGGCCATGGGGATTTTGTCCACCCTAGAGTTCATTTGCCCTGCCCAGCTGTAAAGACGTTGCTTCTCACGTTGTCTTCTTAAGTTTATGTTAAAAGAAAGCAGATTATACCTGCTTGATGTTATTTTACAAGGGATATTGTTGTATCGTCAACTTTCGTGCAAATGTGCACGTTTCTCACGGTCTTTCGGTTTTGTTTAGGTGCCGGTTGACGTCAATCAGAGCGATGTCATGGTTACATATTCCCGGGACTACGACTGTGGTATTTGTAACTATGCTGGGGGGGGGGGGGTATTATTAACTAAAACCAGATCCTAGTTGTCTCTTGAACTGTACTGTATCTTCTCTGCCCTTGTTGTGTGGGTCTGGGTGTTGTTAGTTACAATAGTGTCCCAATTGCTGCCATGAGTGTTGACATCTCCGAGGATAATAATAGTTTATTTTAGCTCCTATTTTATTTTTATTTTTTTTTTAGTTGATTTTATTTCCTTATCAAACTCATGCAATCTATTGCCCTCATGTCTCATTGTGGTCTATAATATGTCAGTGGTTTCTCTCTAGCAAGCTGGGTTTGTGTCCAAAAGACCTCACAGTCTGTGTCTAGATCTGGTCTGTGAGTAAAAATTAAATCGTCACAAAACATCACGCAGTTAGCAACCCTTTTAGGCGGGGTAACAAACATTATCCACACCGAGACATATTATGTAAAGATGTAAGCGGCTTTTCTTGATAGACATTAAAAGTGAGTGATAAAAGCCATAATTTAAATGATATTTCACTTGTTGATTGTATCCATTTATACATGCACACGTGGAAGAAAAACATTTTAAACACCACCCACATCTAGACAAATTATGTGAACAAGTGGGTGGTTTTGGTTGAAAAATATGAACTTTTAACATAAGATTTAATTTTCAAGGCCCAATAATTCTTTAAGTCGACTAAGCTTTCAGCCGTGGACCTATCATATAAGTTAACCTTACGCTGAATTTATGGCCTCGTATAGAAGCAGATGAATTCAAGCCACACATATATTTACCTTAGGTTTTCAATGGCCTGTGCTTTATATTATGTCTGTAAGGATCAAACAATTCTGGTAGAGGGTAGGGATAAAAAATATATTTGGCTCACATTTTGCACAGTTATAGTACTTGGCCCATTAAAATAGCTTAAGTTCTACTCAACGCCGATTGTTGATATGGTAACGAGCCAAACAAGTTTCGGTGCCATTTTTTTTTCTCTTATTTGGACTTGTAAAAAACATTAAAAAATGGCAAAGTTTATAGCACGATTATAAACAAATGCTTAAATGTTACGGACAAAAAACATGGGGCTAAAGAGAACAACTCACCCACTTCTCTAGGATAGGTTTTCAATTACAAAAAATCAGTTTAAAGTGCTTGGGCGACCTCAAAGCGATACAGTGTTTGGGCCTCACATAACTTGTTTGGGGGCTATTTCAAACGCTTCAAGTATGAAATGATGACGAAAATGTGCTAAGAAATGGCAGTAAATGTCAATATCAGACAGATTTCTCATCCAGAATATTTTCCTTTTGGTAGCCCTGAAAATGCATGCATTTGATGCCTTTAACAATAAACCGTTTGATTGATAAGTAGTTATGGATTGTAAGATTGGGCACAAATAGGATGGGTAATTGAGGAGGTGAAGACTTTGGATATGCTTGTTATTGTCACGTATGTAAGTATAAGGTGTTTACTAGCTGGTTGGAACTTTGAATATCGGACCTTGTATGTGTACATTGTATGTGTATAATGTTTGCTAACTCCAGATGCCATATATAACATCCAGCACCAGAGATAAACTTGTATGTCATAATTATGATAATGGTTTATTTGGCGCTTGTAGTAAGTATAAATTAGCAGGGCCCTGAAATCCTCTGACTTTGACTCGTATTACTTGTTTGACAATTAAAATTCTTCTATTTACATAATTAATATCTGCCAATGTTTCTCTAATGACGTATGTCACAAGTTTGAAGTGTCCTATCATGGAATGCAGCTGATTTATAAAATTCCCTCATTAATTATGCAAATTAGATATCGATTTGCATAATTAGCATTTGATGATGTCAAGCATCACTTAAGCTACCTATATACCAAAAATTACGGCAATCCGTCAACCGGTTCCTGAGTAATCCTACTTCAAACATTTTAAAACAACCGTCCCTGCAGTTCCCAAAAAAGCTGCTAGGAGGCCCAAACGTACGTCACTTCTTCCCGAGCACCAGATCAGGAGATATATAAAACCGGAAGTTTCGCTGCAGTACCATAACAAGCTGCCAGGGGGCCCAAAATCTAATTATTTTGAGCTCTCATTAAGACCTACCCACCTATTAAATATCAGGACAATCCGTCTAAGCCTTCTCGAGTTATGCTGTTGACAGACAGACAGACAGACAGACACACACACAGCCACGAAAGCATAACCTTCTTGGCAAAGGTAATAAAACAAGTAATTCACTTCATATAATTCTAAATACTAATGGGGGTACGACACTTCGATTTTTTGCCCAACGTATGCAATGCTGTGACCAACTAAGAGTTATACAAAAGCCACCTGTCTCCCCCTATCTTTTGTCAATGGAACGTTCCGGGAACCCCCCTTCCGAGACGCCCCTCACAACAGGTGAGGTCATACCTGGAGACTTCACTTCCGCTTTCGTGGTGCCAGGCACAGGTACGAACTTTTGATGTTCCCTGCAATCTGAGAATGAAAAGTATTATTTTTCCTGCAATATAAGGCCACTATCCTTTACTCCTAGCTGTACCGAGGACAACAGCAGTCTAAGAAGACTGAACAAGGTGTGTATATGTTGACTACGTGCTGTAATGTACGCCAGAAAAAAGCACGGTACCCCAAAATCAATACTGTTCAGTACTAGTGTAACAAGTCTATTGAGTATCTAAACATAAAAACAACTTACAGTTGATGTAAAAGTTGAATTTATATCATATGACAATTGTTTCTGCAAAGAGTTGCTACTAAGGTGAGTATGAGTTTGTTGGCATAGGCTGGTGGGGAGTAGGGTGGGCGAAATTACAGAGTCTTATCATGACACAAATAAACAGGTGCATTTTGGAGCTCTTGTTTCCGCTATAGGACATGCTTTACTTCGCAAGACGCTTCAACTGCCTAAAAGCATACTCGATAGAAAATGGCACGTCTTAACCTTCAACAGTACACCTTCCCGGACTGATTAATCTGTCCACCTGGGGTCCGCACGGACCCCAAAACAGTTTTTGCTATTTTTTTTTTAAATTATCAGTATGCTACCAGCTCAATTGTTTTGCCGAATCGATGTGTGAACCTCTAAGTCCACATTACGTACAGAAATCATACATTTTGACCTTTTCCTGTTTTTTGGTGAAGAAAATAAGGAATCCAGAAATACTCGTTTTTTTAAGTTTTTAAAGCTTTGGGGGTTCGTGGGACTGGGGAGGGGGGCTTATTGCCCCCCCCCCCTCAGAACTCGGGAACGGTATATCGTATGGCCACCAATATTCATTCATATGATTTTAATGGCTAAAACAGTTATAAATAGGTTATTCTCTTAAAACTTAATGGCATACGACGCAACTTTAACAAAAAGTGTTAATAATAAAATAATAAGGTCTGCTAAAGCTTATGTTGCCCTTAGCAACACCAGTGACGTCATACAATGACGTCATACATATTCAATTATCCACCATCTTGGATCTTGGTTTTGACCAATGACGTCATCAAATTAGCTTAAATTATTAATAAAAATCACATTAAATTACATAAGATGTTATTAATGTTAGAAAGCATGTGTAACTTATCATAAAAGCCTTAAAAAAAGTAACGTATAAGAAAATAAAGTAAAGTATAAGAACGCCAGTGTATCCATTACGATCGAAAGCCGGATGGGGTCCGCGCGGACCCCAAAAGAAAATTAGATCCAAAATTTACAAAAAATTTGGGAAACGGAATTTTCTGCACTGTGTTGAGGCACAACTTTGTGGGTGACAATTACATGAAATTTCAGAAAAAAATTTTTAGAAACAAAAAAAAACATTACAGAATATATAGTGCTGGGGTCCGCACGGACCCCAGGTGTACTGTTTAGGGTTAATGGTTTAACATAAACGCCATATACAGACTTACACTTGCGTTCTTAAACTGTGACGTCATGGGGGCTCCCGGGTAGGGGAATCCCGTGATTTATTGGTAAATCCGCTGACATCATCTGCGTTTACGTAATACTATTTGAAATGTTTGTGGTTTTTGATGTTTAACCCTATCTAGACCAGGCTTTTTTGGGATTTGTGGGACGGGGGGGGGGCTCAGAACTCGTGAACGAGAACTTTTGATGAACTTATTTGCTTATATGCGGTTAATTATCGAAGTCTCAGCCAAAGAAACATGGTGATTTGGGACATTTTAGGCGTATTTTCAGGTCCTGTAGCATAAAAGGTCGACACACCCTTGCTGCTAAAAATTGTATGGTATCGTCAATAGTTAAGGCTGAAGGCGTTGTTACACTCCATTGAAAATGGTATGTATTGTTTTCAGTCTGGATGATGTTTTGGTTTATATCTTAAGATCGGTCAGATGGAATGGGATGATATTTGGCAGCTGGGTAGCTAAGGTGTAGAGGATTCTGTTGCTCGACTTTGGACCCCTGGTCCCTATTACAAGTTTACCATTCAGGACAAAATTGTGGCTATGACAATTGATGATTTTTGATTACAGAATGGGTACGAGACAGAGTAAAGTCACAAACAACAGTGTGAAAACACCTGATAACCATGACAGGTTTGTAACGTACTCGTATAATTAGAGTAAAAGAATATCGGAGTTTTGAATCTCCGAGACTTAAACAGCAATAGATTGGAAAATATGTAATGTTTGAATTTTCATTACATAAATGATGCTATACACTGTGATTTAAGTTAGTTTACGTGGCACTTAAGCCCCCCCCCCCCCAAAAAAGACACGATTCCCATGAGTACATTGTGTAATAGTCTGGCGTTTATGTTATTATATCATATTGTATCCATTTTCGTCACAGTAAATACGAACAGCATCTACAAGATGACTACAAGACCCAGCAGACTGGAGACCTGGAGAAAGCAGAACAAAACTTTGCAGCTAGTGTGACAACACAGGACAACGATGACAGGTTTGTATTAATCATTGACATATAACCACAGTTTACAGCATGAGGTAGTGAACGTTTTTATATCTATTTACTCACAATTTTTTAACGTTACAGTTCAATCTGTGGTTCTATCTACATAAGTAAGCAGAAACCCTGACAGAAACGTCTTTGCCGAGAACAAACCATACTACCACAAAAACAATCAAAGGTCATCAAATTCATCCTTCCACTGCATCCCACAGAACCTTTCCCATACCTTTCAGAGCTCGAATTTTCCCTTCAATTGATACATATGCATGTAACATTGGAAGTAGAAAGCATGTAACTTGTTGTGTGGCACTTTACCCTCAAAATATTACATACGACGTGCACATGAGTACAGTTTTTTTTATATATTATATCATAATCAATTTTTGTCACAGTATCCACGAACAACATCCACAAAATGGCTACAGGGCCCTGCAGGCTGGAGACCTGGGGAAATCAGAACAAAGTGTTGCAGCTACTGTGACAACACAGGAAGACGATAACAGGTTTGTATTAGTCATTGATATACATTGCCCTCTGTTTAGAACAAGATATACTTAACGTTTCCATATATCTATTTACTCAACTTACCGACGTTACAGTGCAATCTATGGTTGTATGCAAATAAGTGTAAAAAAAATAAATACCATGACAAAAGGCCCTCCCCTCGGTGAATGTTAACCCAAAACAAACCATGCTACAACAGACACAATCACATTCATCCCTCTACTGCATCCAACACAATTTTCTACCGTACCTTTTTTCTGCATTCAACTTTCCTCCACCGATAGTAATCGGGACCTCTTCTCTCCCACCACGTTGCTCACACACTACCACATGTACCGAAACAATCCTCCGAGACTGACGTGAATGTCTACGGTAACTGTATTGTATTATATTATATTACAAAACCAATTAGAACAAAAGTATGATAATGCGTACGAGGCAGAGTAAAGTAACAGATACCAATACGGCGACACAGAACAAAGATGACATTTTAAAAGTGAAAAAGAAGGCCTATCGGAGGTTTTAATCTCCTGGACTAAACAACAATAAGTTTCAAATGCTTTCCTCATATCAATGCACTTGAATTTCTTTAAATGGTCCATTACATCAGTTGCTATTCACGGTACAGGAAGTAGAAATAGTTTTACCCCCAACATAGATACGATTCACATTGTGTACATTTTTGGAATGCTTTGGTATTTGTATTATATCATATGGCATCCATTTTGTGTCACAGTACATACAAAGAACATCTACAAGATGGTTACAGGGTCCTGCAGATTGGAGACCTCGACAAAGCAGAACAAAGCTTTGCAGCTGCGCTCAAGGCTGTTCATGACAAGGGTTAGTATTGTTGAGTATAAAATATGTTCAAAGTTTCTAAAAACATTTATTCAGTAACGATGCCACAACGATGCGAACAAGAAATATAAAACAAATGTTTCTGTCAGTAGTATAGCACTTTGAGCAAGTTACCCCCAGATAAAATGACACAAATAACCATTAAAAACTTTATTTTTTTTACAGGTCAACACAAGAAAGAGGCAGAACCCCTGTACAAGTTGGGTGAAGTCTACCTCAAGAGAGGAGTCCAGTCAAAAGAAGGGGGCGACTTCACCAAGGCTGCAGCACTCTGTAACGCAGCACTGGTAAGGTCAAGGAGAGAAGATGTGGAGGAAACTATTCAAGAAATAACTCAAGAATTTGTAAAGGAAGTCATCAAGATTGAACAGAAGGTAGACATTGATGATCCAAAGAAACACAAATTGATGCTGAAGGCTGATAGGGACTACGTAGAAACAGAAATCAAAAGAATTGAACAAGGGGTCGATCCATATAGCCTTGATGAAAAGGACCCTAAGATAAAAGAAGTGGAAATGAAAAGAGTGGAAGCAATCAAGGCTTTGTTTCAGACACTTGTTGATCAGCGCAAAACCTTCATAGCTGGCCTTGTGGATGAATGCATTGAGGTAATGGGTCCCCCTCCCTGTAAGTACGCCACGATAGGTCTAGGTTCACAAGCCACAGGATTGTTAACCCCATACTCTGATCTGGAATTTGCCATTTTGGTAGAGGAGGAAACCGAGCATAATGTTGCCTATTTCCGCGATCTCACTCATTATCTGCATCTCAAAGTGATAAATCTGGGAGAAACCATTCTCCCGGCCATGGGGATTAAGTCTCTGAATGATTTTTACTCAGATGACCCCGCAGACAACTGGTTTTATGACTCAGTTACACCACGCGGTTTTGCATTTGATGGAGCAATGCCGCATGCATGCAAAACTCCATTGGGCAGGGGTAGAAATGACATAGGAGCAAGCGAACTCATCCACACACCAAGCAATATGACCAACGTTCTAAACGACGACCTTATGTTCCATCTAAAGAAAGGCTACCATCTTGCTAGTGTACTGGGAAACGTGACGTTTATCACTGGAGAACAGGGCTTGGTCGATGAGTACAGGTCTTTGTGGGCACAGCAACTTCAAACAAATAACATTAATGTTCCACAATTAATGGCAATTACTGTACTGGTTGATAATGTACCGACTTTTGAACCCCAGGCGCTCACTGCCAGCCTACTGAATGTTAAGAAAGAAATATATCGATTCTCGAGCCTTGCAGTGTCCTTTCTGGCGCTAGTTCATAACATACAGCCAACCACAATCTGGGAAACTATTCAGGAGATGGAAAACAGAGAAGTCGTCAGTAGAGAGAATGCACATCATTTGATGGTGATGGTGTGTATCTCAGCAGAACTGAGGCTGCGGACTTACATTAACAATCGTGGTCAGGTGGAAAACATGTCAGCCTTATCGTCCATGTCAACCAATACGCACACTGGGGATACATTGAATAAAGTGTTTTACGTCTCAAATACAAAGCAGCTATTGAGGTACTATTACACAGAAAGACCATTAAAGCACTTTATTTCACAGCTGACTGCCTCTCAGCCTTTGCAAGAGCCTTCCATCTTCTATGACGATTCTTCAGAATTGAAAGCTGAAGTATTTGAAAGTCTGTGTGATTACCAAAATTTTAAGACATGCGCAGAGCAAATATTAGACAACTATCTATCTAGATATGGTAAAGGCACTGAACACAGGGATATCATTAAAGCACTTTTCAGCTTGGGTACTGCCTGGATCAACATTGGGGATTACAGAAAGGCGGTCAGCTATTACGAACAGTCACTACAGATGATGCGGACTATCTATGGTGAGGGCAATGCGCATTGTGATATTGCCGGCTTACTTAACAACTTGGGTAACGCCTGGAGCGACCTTGGGGATTACAGAAAGGCGGTCAGCTATCACGAACAGTCACTACAGATGATGCGGACTATCTATGGTGAGGGCAATGCGCATTGTGATATTGCCGCCTCATTTAACAACTTGGGTGGAGCGTGGAGAAAACTTGGGGATTACAGAAAGGCGGTCAGCTATTACGAACAGTCACTACAGATGAGGCGGACTATCTATGGCGAGGGCACTGCACATTCTGATATTGCCGCCTCACTTAACAACTTGGGTAACGCCTGGAGCGACCTTGGGGATTACAGAAAGGCGGTCAGCTATCACGAACAGTCACTACAGATGAGGCGGACTATCTATGGCGAGGGCACTGCACATTCTGATATTGCCGCCTCACTTAACAACTTGGGTAACGCCTGGAGCCACCTTGGGGATTACAGAAAGGCGGTCAGCTATCACGAACAGTCACTACAGATGGAGCGGACTATCTATGGCGAGGGCACTGCACATTCTGATATTGCCGCCTCACTTAACAACTTGGGTAACGCCTGGAGCCACCTTGGGGATTACAGAAAGGCGGTCAGCTATCTCGAACAGTCACTACAGATGGTGCGGACTATGTATGGTGAGGGCAATGCGCATTCTGATATTGCCACCTCACTTAACAACTTGGGTACCGCCTGGAGCGACCTTGGGGATTACAGAAAGGCGATCAGCTATTACGAACAGTCACTACAGATGAGGCGGACTATCTATGGTAAGGGCAATGCGCATTCTGATATTGCCGGCTCACTTAACAACTTAGGTAACGCCTGGAGCGACCTTGGGGATTACAGAAAGGCGGTCAGCTATCACGAACAGTCACTACAGATGAAGCGGACTATATATGGCGAGGGAAATGCACATTCTGATATTGCCGCCTCACTTAACAACTTGGGTGGAGCGTGGATAAAAATTGGGGATTACAGGAAGGCGGTCAGCTATTACGAACAGTCACTACAGATGAAGCGGATCATCTATGGTAAGGAAAGTGCCCATCCTGATATTGTTGGCACACTGAAAAATTTGTCTATCGCCTGGGTTGACATTGGTGATCAGAAAAAGGCCAACGAATATTCTTATCTGGCGGAACAGATGAAACAGATCATCGAAACATCAGCTGAGTAATGGGCACCAAAATCTTTCATTCATAGTAGCTGTGCAGGACCATCTCTACCAAAATTGGTGTAGTTTTACTATCTGTATCTGTGTCTTCACACCACCCTCGAAGGCACGCGGCGCGGCGGCAGCTAGCTACATTAGACCGAACAACATGTCTAGCCCTTGAACCTCTAACTCTAAACATTGTTTAAAACTATGTTTAATACTATGAACATAATTTGATACTATGGAACACTTTATATAGTGAGCAAAGTATAGTCCTAGATGCATCGTCATCACATAAACTAGGAGCTATGATAAATCATACTGGCCCTGGATATCTATTTAACGTTGACACATAAGTTTTATCCTGGAGATTCAATTTAGATTTTCTTGAAATTTTAAAAGTACACTAGAAATACTTTTTTTCATTTTTTATCATTGGTTTCAAAGTTTTAAAAATCCAAACTTACTTTGCAATATATCATAATCCGATGTGTCCCTTGACAAAACATGTGAGTTACGTCTCGTAAGATATTTATTTTTTTGTACATATCCTGAATGTTTTCTTTTCTTTAAGATGTGAGAGAGGAATGTATGAATATATCTTTGATAAAATGAACCTGCACGTTTACACATTTGGATGGATGCGTCTATGTATAGTCAGTCACGTTTTTTGTGCTTTGTACATGGCATTGTATAAACATCATGTCTCTAACGGAGTATGATGTTTTATTTGCATTTAGTATTGTATTTGCCAATACACGTCTGTATCTTTTTTGTGACTTGTGTAAAAATATTTCTGGGGATTAAGTTGATGCAGGGTAAAACCCCATGTATATAGTATGTACACATTACATGTATTGTACACATTAGTTTCATGGAAAATAAAATAAGATAAACTGTAGGCATCTTGTGTAGCATGTTTCCTGGAAAAGAAGAAGAGATATATTGTGTAAATGAAGTGAATAAAATGTGTGTATGTCTGTGTGTGTGAGCCAGTACGTAGTGTGTATGTCTGTGTATGTGTGATTCAGTGTGTATTTGTGTGTATGTGTAATGTGTTTGAGTGTAAGTCAGTGTGTGTGTGTGTGTGTGTGTGTGTGTGTGTGTTTGCATTTGTCTTTGTGTGTATGTCAGTATGTATGTGTGTGTGCTGTCTCATGCATGCATGTAAAATATGATATTGTAGCATAAACAAGTGATTTGGAAATACACTAAAGTGTAACAAAATCCCCACCCTTGTAACCTTGTTTTTTGGCGACGCCTTAGGGACGAAGGCAAAGTACTACGATCGCTTTGAAAGAATTTCAAAAATTGCACAAATGCATTCCCTAGGGAGTTGGGTTTTGGGTAGCCTTCGGCTGTGGGATGTCCGGTCGAAGCAAGAAAGGCCTTTGTTGCTTTTTATGTAAAAGTTGCCATTTTGGGCAGATTACTAATTCGGACACCGAAAATGACTGCTTTATCGATGTTTTTCTGCATGACAAGTGATGAGGACATTCTTTTTGTTGCTGATAGGGATGAAGAAAAAAAATATATTTAGGGTTGGTGTTTCAAATAAGCTTTTTCGTTTCAATTGATTCATCGGTGTTCTTTCTAAACACAATGATGTTTTGAATTTTAAAAAAATCTGATTTTAAGTTTTCAAAGACTTATTTGAATTGTTACCCATTATTTCCCAATCGATAAAAAAATGTTTGCACAAGACAGGAAAGATCATGTCTCCCCACATTGACTTATCAACAAGACAAACATTCCACGCAACTGTCAATATTTTTGTGTTATTTAAACTTTGCTGCACGTATGTTAATGTTGATGAAATACACACGCAGTGCACAAAACGATTGTAACAAATTGTTCACGTGGCTGGTGTGTTACGGCGACAAAATTCCTGGAACTATGACTCCGTAAGTTTTGTTGAGGTGATAGATTGTACTAAATTGTAAATCTACTGTGGCTGCTAATCTGACTGCCGTCCTAGTCTTCCTGGTCTTACTGTTGTCTCTGTTGTCCTGTAGAGCGGAAAGAAACAACGTACAACACATCATTAGTTATACCATTGTGTAACATTTCCTGATAATAACGTTATCATTAAATTAACTTAGACGACTACTCCAAGATATACACCCTTCTTCTGTGACTGATCATGAAACCATCAAAAACTATATTGAGATTTCTGTTGTCAAGAAATGAAACTAGTTGATTTCTGAAGATTGGGTTGCATTATTCAACTTTGTCTGAGAAAACATTTCCAGTCCAATGGCTACATACATCCATGCAGAAACTTGTATACACTCACCAAGTATTTTCCTCTATTTTACCAGGCCTTGGTTGTATTCTTGTGTAGTTGTTGACTTTCCTGGTTGTAGACCTGAAAGAAACAAATTGGATGTAGAATAGATTAATTAGCCAAGTTTAAATATAAGATTAGCGAAGATTAGCTTTCTAGTGCTTCGTTATAGAACTCTATCCTCAAAAACATTTCAAACCCCATGCAATGCTGGGGGGATATAAGCTGTAAAGAAGTAAAAAGTTGTTTGCGAATTAGTGACGAACACTGAATAGCATTTAGCGCGGGTATGAGAAATGGCGTACTGAAATCGCCTCCATCCAAGGTAGTCACCGGGTGCGACAACAGTTTGGAGCCCTGTGATGTTGGCACATGCGGGCAGTTGGGCACGGGTAAGGGTTACCCTTTAAACCGGTGTTCAGCGTAGAACGTGACCATGCAGGCTCAGCTGAATACACTGCTCCGGGACCGTCGATGTATGGCTGAGGTTAAACTGAAAAGGAAAGAGAAGCAAATGCCCCGGGAACATGGTCCCCTGGGTTGTTACTAGTTCCCCCAGGGTCGCAGCAGGACCTAGAAAAATAGCTGGGCGCCGTTACTGGAATGCGGACAGAAGGGTCTTGTCGGAAAGGGGGGAATATAGAGTAAGGCTGAAAAATTCCGGCCGAACTTGACGTCAGGCGGCTCAGACTTTACGAAAAAGAAAATTCCAACGTCTCTTCATACACTGGATGAAAGATAATAGTTGTGGTAACCAGCCAACAAGCAACAAAAAATTTCACTAACTCATTGATCATCAACGATATATTTTAGTTCATATAACATACATGTATAACAACAACCAAATTCTGACACCGAAACTCTGAAGACACAACCAAGTATATTGTCACTTATAACGTTCATAAGTGACTGTTTTACTTAACTGACTCGAAACAACACTTCCATACTCTGCTCTGCTTACGGCCATCGAAACCGTAAAACAATAATGACAAGGACAAGGACAATGACGATGAACTTTATTGGCACATTCATGCCAATATGGGCTAAATGCAGTACATGGAGTTCACATGATACAGTCGTATAAATACTACAACTCTATAGATTGCTTCACTAGATCTATTGTATACAGATGAACGAACATATAAGGGTATCGTTGATTATATAGTTTACGTGTTTCGAATTAGGAATAATATATTCCTAATCGTATATAAATTATAAGCGAACTCACCAAAACTTTCCCCAAGCCACTGATACTAGGGAACAATAGTCAATAAGGCGATAGTCAATAATGGGGAAAAGCCAAATAGATTCCCTGACCGCCTCTACTAGTATTGTACAACCCCATTCTACATCCTCATCAAAGTCGAAAAAAATATTCCATACTCTAACTTTGTCCCCGAGGCTCCATTTTTTTCAAGGTTACTAGAACTGTTCCACGTTGGCATTATAGTTTATCATTATAGGAAACGTCACTGTTAACATCGTCTGTAACTGTGATAAATGTTCGGTCAAAATTCCACCTACAGCAGTAACACATTCAGAGCCACATTTAACAAGAACTCCAAGAGTGATTTGATAGATTGATTAAACAATACTAGGGACACGATAATATAGCGAAACCAAATTACACTAGAACAACATAAGAACAAATTGTACAAATCTTAAAAAAGTCTGCTTTAGTCTACTTAAAAGATGACAAAAGTTTTGAACAGAAATAGGAGTTAGTCGACTTCAGAAAGTATTTATGTGTACAGAATACAAAGTAATATGCAAGAAAACGGCTACTAGGTCAAGGAACTGGTCGTAAAATATATACAACCATAATGGTTGTTGGTCAAATAGCCTGACAGCTAGACAATCGTAAACTTTGCGGTATGGGTGTTCAGCCCGCCCGTCCAGATTCATTAGCGCACGCCCGTTGGTTTTAATGTCCTTAATAAGGATTTGGCTCTCGCGGGGAGGATTCAGGACCCAACAGGTTATATGTTTGTTGTCCACAACTAGACCTGTGACACATTTACAACAAGACTGGCAATGAAAACATACATTGCCATGGCGACGGTGGTTGCTGTTAGGGTTATTGTTTGCATGGCACTGCGGCCCTGCCATCATTTTATGATTTTGAGGACGACTTGGTACCTATACAGATACAGTGCACTCCTCCCCTGAATGTATAGTGAACGAGCCCCGGGTCACAGAAAGTAGGGCAACCGGGGAAGAGAGGTCTTCCCAAAGGTTTCCAGGAATGTGGGCATAGATGTAGGTCAGAGACATGCCTGAGACATGCCTGTTGACATTCCATTCCTGTGGACAAAATGCCTGTACGATTCCTAGAATTCTTGCGAATTGCACACAAAACTGTACCATTAGGCTCCTTCCTGAGACGTCGCCAAAAACACGGCTACAATCGCAACATTTAGACTGGTATGATTGTAACTTATTACAACATTAGGAAGTAACATCAAAACATACCTTTCAACTTACTTTAGAGGCTTAGACTTATAGCACGAACTTTAGCCTGGCAGCCTGAAGACCATTGTAGGCTCCTCGGTATCTCTACGGCCCTGTGCCCGCCCAGGTCCATTAGCGTACGCTCGGGGTCGGTTACGTTTCTGCTGTTGGTTCTTCTACCATGTACAGAGGGACCGGCAGTCAGGATGCCTACGTAGGTCTGGGCCTCTCAGCCAAAGGTCTTCCAAATCACGCAAGGTAGCAGTTTTGACTCCGCCTTCCTGACGAATCATGTAACATTAGACCATTTTGACGCCCGACGCCGACGAACCATATATGTGATAGTTAGACCCTTTGACGTCAGCCGCTGACGAATGAAGTCCATGGGCAGGGCGAAAACAGAAACACGAAACACGATGATTAAATTTGGGGGGTGGGGCCGCGCGCAGGCTACTCAGGTTGCATCTGGATCAAACATGTCATGAGTTACGTCTCCAATTGCAAGCAGAGGTTTGGGCTTGGACTTATTTTTGGGCTTTTTTTTATCAGGCTTTCTTTTTTGTACTGTTATATTTTTGTGCAATTTCGGGCGCGAAATGGATACTGTCTGGCAAATGGATATTGCCTATTACTGTCTAACTCCTGCAGCTACCGGAAGATCTGCTTGGAGATTATAATAGTCGTGCGTATGATACCGTACACTTGTAACTACATGAACAACTATGTTTATCGCCAACAAAGACACGTGCACAACAGTGTGACTAATAATGTGTTATGTGAAGATCGATGATAGATATCCGGAATTTGAAGAAGTTCAAGAACGGGCAGGCCTGGGCTGAGGCATGATCAGTCATTTGTTATGAGACTTGAGAAAGACAATTTGTCCAAGGAGTGGCGTCCGAAATCAGCTCTGCTATTTCAGACGTTGCAATGTCAATAAATGAATAAATAGAAAGCCAAGGTAAGATTGCTTTATTGTTTGATCGTCATTCTGTGGCCACCCTGTCTTTTATCATGCATGTGATGTTATGTATTCTTTAATAAATGAATGAAAGATCTTTATTGTACGTTTATGCTCTTACATCAAGTGCAGGTCATGAATGATGCAGAAGTAAATTTACAGTGATATATTACTACAACTATGTCAGACTCACGTGAACTACTATGTACAGGTTCAACTTCCTCTCGCTTCTTAATTAGGCAGTTATAAATATATGGACATATCAAGCTTATAATACACGGTTTGTCTAGTTCCATAAGGAATACGAATTTTTCTGTTGTATCTAAATGTCAAAAACTGGGAAACTTATTATTGTGAGGATCACAAGAAAAAGAATAGATCAATTTTTAAGCTAATTTTGGAACAAAAAAAAGTCAAACTCAAATGGAAATAGAGACAACACGGTGGATAGTTTTCGTTGTTCATGCATACCATGGTTCATGCAAACATTTTCACTGAAATCAAATATTTTGATCGATATGCAAATTAGAATCACATAGCTGAATACACTCTGTTGTAACAAACGAACTATTGATATGCAGAAACGATATAACGATATATGCAGATACGATATAACAGTTTATAAAGGGGCCGTCACATTGCGTGAAGATCAATCGGCCGACGAGTCGGCGAGCTCTAAACGATATTTACGGCGGTAGTACGCCCGAAGTTTCGTCGAGCATCGCGCGAATTTTAGGGATCGCCGGCGATTTTTCGGAGTCTACCGAAGCTCGCTGACACGCGAAACGTGTTCTTTATATAATGCCTGCGTCACATCGGGGTCGTGTGGCGCAACGACAGAGTCCTCGACTCGGAACCAAGAGGTCCCGGGTTTGAGTCCTGACATGCCACCGACCTTGTGCCCTTGGGAAAGGCACTTTACACGACTTTCCTCATTCGGCTCAGGTGTAAATGAGTATTATGTGTTAGGTGTGCACGCTACCAGCATACTTGCTGCCTAGTGCACACTTTGTATTGTCATGTTACAATTTCTGAACAAAACAAAATAAACTAGAGTTCCACGATCTCATACCTTCGCCAAATGAGGTTGCCCTTTATGACTTATGAATTATAGATTCCCCCCTAATTATTCAAATAAGATCCTCATTTCCATGGATTACATCACTTGATAATCTTCTCCTTCCAATGTCAGTGTTATCTTAACAAAGAAGGCAATTCTAGCATTTTCTCATAGATTATGCAAATTAGGTCCTGATTTAAATAAGTTATGTTGAATGATGTTCACCTCTATTCAACTTCAGAATGCAAAAGTATATGAAATCGTCAGCATCAACCACTATGGAATTATAGTATTTTCTCATTAATTATGCAAATCGGTCTTCATTTACATAACTAATGTATGGCGATGTTCCTCTCATTCTTTATTACATATGTCACAAGGTAGAATAGTCCTATCATAGACGGTAGCTGAATTATAGAATTTTCTCATTATGCAAATTAGATCATAATTTGCATAATTGTCATCTAATTATGTCAAGCATCACTTAAGCTACCTACACACCAAATATCCAGACGATCCGTCGGCCAGTTTTTTAGTTATCCTACTTTTAACATTTTCAAACAAACGCCCCTGCAGTTCCAGAGCAAGCCGCTAGGGATCCCAAACTTACGTCACTTCTTCCCGAGCACAAGAGTTACCTACCATCCAGAAAGCATGACCTTAGCATGTCCAGATCACGAGATATCAAAACCGGAAGTTCTGCTGCAGTACCATAACAAGCCGCCAGGGGGCCCAAAATCTAATCATTTCAAGGTCTCATCAAGATCTACCCACCTACCAAATATTAACATAATCCACCCAAGCCTTCTCAAGTTATGCTGTTGACAGACAGACAGACACACACACACACGGCCACGAAAACATAACCTTCTTGGCGAAGGTAATAATGGAATCTTCCAGTGGTCCCATTGTAATGTCCGCAAAAACTTCAACTGGTACTTTAGAAAGGCAAACATTTGCTCTGGAGCAAATACAGCATATTTGACCCATTCTTCCTCCACATTCCAAAATAGACTGTTCGTTCCATATCAATCTTGTCCATATCCCACTGTTGGAAACAATTGTCCTTGAAACCCCCATGGGCCATACAGTGCCTTTCAGTGCTCAAACCCCCATACAGTGCGTTTTAGCAAAAGTGTAAAAATAGTCTCAAAACCCCCATACTGTGCCTTATCAAAACTTAAGTGTTCCAGAAACCCTCACTAAGTGATTTTCAGTAACACATACTAGTATTCTCAAAAACCCCATGTAATGCTTTGAAGATTACCTTTCAATGCCACCCAGTATCTGCTTGGAGATCAACAATCCATACCACCCAGTATCTGCTTGGAGATAGAACCAACCAGCAAGAAGAAACTACTACTCCCACCTGATGAGTAAGTAGGTCTTGTGTGCCAAATATGGTCATGCATACAATTTGTGCCAAATATGGTCATGCATTACATGTTAAAAACCCAGAGCGCGATCAAACGACCCCTCTCACCAAGCCCAAGTGAGTCAGAAGACTCCTCTGTCACCTCTACATCGAGACGAAACGGAAAGCCTAATGGAAAAAAGATTAAGAAAGAGGCAGATAAGACGGCAAAGGGGACAAGCAAACCTTCCCCTTTTTCGGGTAAACGTGGAGTGTCCTACAATACCAAAAGTGCCCCGTCCCCACGGAAAAAGGGGAAGAAGGGTGCCAAGTAACTGAAATAATGTTCGGCCACCTTCTGAAATTGATTTGGTTATTGCTCCTTATTGTTTCGTTCTTGCGAATAGGATCTGTCAATGTAACAAGAACACATATTACCCAAACTATGGATCCCACACAAAACCCTGATCCTGCGTCGGACATGTCTGAGACTCTTCTGAACTCGAACTCAAAAAACCAACTGACCTTAGTACACCTCAATGCTCGAAGTTTACTTCCCAAGATGGAGGAACTCCGGTCTTTGGTATCCACGATGCAGTATGGCATTTTATGCATAACCGAGACCTGGTTAAGTTGCGAGATAGCAGATAGTGACATTGAATTGGAAGGTTACCAGGTATACCGCAGAGACAGAAATAGACACGGAGGTGGCGTCATGATATATATCAGTGATCTCTTGTACACCACGAGACGTTGTGATCTAGAAAATGATGAGATAGAATCTATCTGGTGTGAAATTACCAAAGCCAATACCAGTCTCTTAATCAACTGTTCCTACCGACCACCATCAGCAGATGATACTTTCTTTGATCTTTTTGAAGATCAAGTGCAGCAAGCCACGAACCAAGCGCAGGCCGTTAAAGTCATCCTCGGAGACTTTAACGCAAAGAACAGCAACTGGTTAGACACCAACACAACTGACAACCCGGGACGTCAACTTGAAAATATTTTCTTGAACCACGGACTGGAACAGGTGCTTCATGAACCGACTCGGGGAGGGAACCTGCTGGATCTGATTGCAACTTCTCACCCAGCAATGTGCTACCAAACGGGCACCCTAGCCCCTCTTGGCGACTCTGACCACCTGTCAACAGCCACTGCGCTTAAGATAAAGGCAGTCCATCACTGCGGAAAGCGTCTTATCTGGTTATATGACAAAGCAAACATTGAGGCCCTTCATGAAGACATCGCAAGCGCCCCCTGGGACATAAATCTTGTCTTCGACTCCATGGATGACATCTGGGAGTCTTGGTACAACATGTTTATTGGCTTATGCGAACAGCACATCCCTCACAAGCTTATCTCAACTTCCCGGACAACTAAACCGTGGATATACTCCAACAAAGAAATACGAGCAGCTATCCGTAGGAAACACCGCCTCCATTCCAGGGCAAAACGGGTAAACACCGAGGACGCCTGGGCCACTTACAGAAGACAAAGAAATCTTGTGACCACTCTCACAAGAAGGGCTGAGACAGTATATATTGAGGATCTCGTGAACGACGTGGAGACCGGCAACACCCGGCGGTTCTTCACTTACGCCAAATCTGCACTAGGAAAGACATCAACAGACATCCCTGCTCTTCAAGTCGATTCAGTAATACTGGAAACCCCGGAAGAGAAGGCCAATGCTCTGAACGATTTCTTTATAAAACAAACAGATCTTCCTGCCAGAAACGATCCAGCCCCGACATTCCACCCTACCGCCGTACCTGACACTGATTTAGACTCGCTTCAGCTGTCAGAGGACGAGGTTCGCCAACAACTACGGACCCTGAAAGTCGGAAAGTCAGGTGGTCACGACAAGATCACTCCGAAGCTATTACGCCTGGTTGCCGATCCGATATCAGGCCCTCTAACTCGTCTGTACAACAAATCTCTCCTCCTTGGCCAAGTTCCTTCAGAATGGAAAAAGGCAAACGTAACCCCGATTCACAAAGCCGGCAACCGCCACCTCACAAACAACTACAGGCCTATATCTCTACTCAGCACAGTCTCAAAAGTTCTAGAGACTTTGGTTAATAAACGTCTAATGGCTCATGTCAACCAGATATTGACTGACAACCAAAGCGGATTTAGACCGCTAGACAATACCACCCTCCAGCTGACTAGACTAGTTGAAGAATGGACTGATGCCATGGACAGAGGAGAAATAGTGGGCTGTGTGTTTCTCGACCTCCGAAAAGCCTTTGACAAGGTTTGGCACGCAGGACTTCTCTCCAAACTAAGAGCATATGGGATCAGTGGACTCATGCACGACTGGTTCTCCAGCTATCTCTCCGACAGAAAACAACGAGTTGTCATTCAGGGTGCAACGTCTGCATGGAAGTCCCCATTGGCCGGAGTACCGCAAGGTTCTGTCCTTGGACCAACACTTTTTATTCTTTACATCAATGACCTTGCCACCAGCCGTCCACAATGTCCCACAAATCTATTTGCCGACGACACATCACTGTCCTTTTCCCATCGCTCTGTCAATCGTGTAGTTGCAGCACTAAACCAAGAGTTGAGTACTGTATCGACCTGGCTATCTAAATGGAAACTAGAAGCCAACATTGACAAGTGTAAAGTCATGTTCATCACGACTCGTGCTCTCCCACAATCGATTCCCCCTGTGGCCCTGGGAGGAACTGTACTACAAATTGTCACCAGCCACAACCACCTAGGCGTCACCGTCACAAATACCCTGTCTTGGTCAAAACATATTGAGACCATCTCAGCAAGAGCAAGACGGTCTTCAGGACTACTATGTGCTCTAAGGAAGAAGATACCTAAGGACTTACTCCTCAGACTTTACACAACAATCACAAGACCGACTCTCGAGTATGCGGATATTGTCTGGGCAGGCCTCACCTTGCGTGACCAAAAGATTATGGAATCTGTCCAGTATCAAACGGCTAGAGTTATCAGTGGCCACTTCGGACTCCCGTACCCTTCATACCACAGTCTCTACACAGATCTATCTCTACCGTCCCTCCAGTACCGACGAAAGTTTCACACCGCAGTAACCATGTACAAACTGTTAAACGGTCGCTGTCCTCCACACATGCAAAGTCTGCTACCACGAGCGCGGGCGGCCGCCACAGAATCCCGTTACCCCTTGAGGAACAGTGAACATTTGACCACTCCAGCATGTAGGACTGCTCGATCTCAGAAAACCTTTGTAAACAGAGCAATTTCCCTGTGGAACTTCCTTCCTAGTGATGTCCGTACAGCCTCCTCCGTCCGCTCCTTCAAAAACAAACTCTGGACTTTGCCCGATGACAAATACTCGATGACAAATATGTTGTAACACTCTGTGTATTGAATTGAACCGTCATGATATTGTTAATACAGCAAACACATGGTGATCAGGCTAGATAGCATTTAGATGTTAGTGTATTGTAACATAGACCGTTTCCGTATTTAGAATAACTTCCTTATTATCTTTGTATTGCAACTGAATTGTGACCGCTCTTATCTTAGCAATCGTGTCAATATTGTAAAGATACAAAACGCAGCGTGGTGTTCAGGCGAAAATACTTCCAGGCTAATAACAGAGACCACCACTGAATTTAGAATGACTCCTCACTACCTCTGTTAATGTATCTGAATTGTATACGAAACCGTTGCTATTTCATATTGTTATTTGTTTATTCCAGTTATGAGGGCTAGCCCTTTATAATAGCCTCCGGCTAGTTGGGCAGTCCTGGCTGTATATCTTTTATGCAGTTTAATAAATCAAATCAAATCAAATCAAACCCAGATAAAACCACTTGCAAATGTAACAGATGAGCTACTACCCAGCAAGAGATGATGATAGTACATATAGTATGTCTTTTTACTCCAAGGAGTATGCACTGGGTATTTCTCATATTTGTTTTCCAGTCTGTTTATAGACTGTTTAAGTAATCCAGATGCTCTTTTTAGCTTTCACAACAACACAACATAGGGAATGGTTACACTATGCCATTTTAGCACAATGAAGTTGTCCAAGGTGAACTCAGCATATTACTGTTGTTTGAAATGACATTTAGTCATTGGCTTTCAGGATGGTCCTTGCACATTTAGGAACTTGAATTGTAGATCATAGTAGCAACTTCATGACAGCATGTGGTATCTTGTATACTCGTGTTTTTTCTTTTTCATTTTTAATACAGGCTTTTAAAGTGGTTTTATTTGGGTTTTTACTATAGATGGCAAGGCATGACCATATTTGGCACAAATGGTGCATGACCATATTTGGCACACATGACCTACTTTCTCATCAGGTGAGTAGCATAATGCAGAAGGATCTAGCGTGCATATGGATAGGTTGATGCTGATTGGCTGATTGGGATAATTGGTTCAACTGCATGGCCAGTGTCATTGTGTAAAATGCGTCTTCTTTGTCGACCAATGACAGGACGCTTTTCAAATTACCCGCGCGTTTCCATAACAGAAGCTGGTTGGTTTAGAAAATGACGCAATGCGGTACGCGGGACATTCCATTCATTTCCACGACGACACTTATACATTACGTACGTACCTGGTGACACCGTGCGCTGTTTTTTTTCGAAACCATAGCACCACAGACATTCTGTCACACCTTGGTCTGTGAAATAGCAGGGAATACTACCAGGTAAGATGTGGATACTCTGAATTCCTCCCCCACTTTATTGTTTGTATACGGAAAGAGATTGAGTTGCTCTAAATCTATGTAAAAATATAACCTATGCGTGACGCAACTATTTGACACCGCAGGCAAGTGCTTATAATACCAGAGTCGTATGTTGTTGACTTCTTGTGGTATCAGTTTCATTGTAATTTCCATAAAAATGTTTTCCGTTGGATGTGATTGAAAACAAAGCTAGCAAAGCTGGGCAACATAAAGCCACCCCTTTATTTTGCCAACTGAGTTTCTGCCGTCCTTTGCCAGTAGTATCCTGGTATCGTACCCAGGGTGTGCATTCCCTATAGTACCCTGGGTACGGGTACGTCACTTCTGGTCAGTTTGGCATACTGGCTTAGCACGATAAATGGACAAGCGTCAGTCTCCACGGTGTTTCGAATTTCACGGGTTCGATCCCGGGGTGTGGTAAAGATTGTTTTTCAGTCTTTTTAACTGGACTATAACATAATGTGGAATAGAATAATTTATTCTTAAAGAGGGGAGGCATGTTTTTTTTTGGGGGGGGGGGGGGCAGTATTGGACAGGGCTGTGTGTACCGGAGGGGGGACAGGTCCATTTTTGGTACGAGAGATGTGGTGAACCTATATGCTACATTTGCTCCCAAGCAAATGTCTGCCTTTCTAGTTGAAATTACATTTGCTGTTTTCAATCATTTGCTTATATAACGGTAGTTACATGTAACTGCACATGAAATTAACACGGAAGAAATTTGTATCTGAAAAGTATACATTTAAAACATGGCTTCACATAAAACGGTGTGTCAGAAAAGGTGAACCTGTTTAGGTCTTGGAGATAATGTCTTTTAGTTACTTTGCTCATAACGTCTATGGTACAATGTCGCTACTGTCCACGTTCTACATTCTTATCACGAATTCCTTGTTAACACGTTATTGAAAAATTCTTCTTATCGCAAAGTCTATCACGCAAAAATCATAACGAAGCATCCAAGGTCTATAGACTAGTTTTGTCAGATACCCGGTACCCCATGAATACAAAAACGTCGCTTCCAAAGCCTTATACAAGACAACTTTATTTACGGTTACGTGTTGCCGGCGTGCCTGAATACGCCGTTAAGTGTAAATCGCCCCTCCTAAATCTACTGTTAAGTAATGCCAAGATCCCCCCCCCCCATGCAGACCTGATGAGAAGAATAGAGGCAACATAGTTTGGGAAGTACAGTCCTTTACAACTGTTGTTCCAGACTCAACATCCATGAAGCCCCCTTTATTGCAAATTCAAAAGAGACACATTCATATTTTGGCTGGTTTGACTATGATCAATATTCTCTCTTACAGTTTGCAGCCTGTGGGGTTGAATTGCAAAGAGCTAACACAATTAGTGAAATGAAAATGCTCTTTAGTCCTTGGATACAAGTTTATAATAAGTAACATCAAGACTTCACAAACCTAAACTGAGAGGCAATGTGCATCTGAACATTTTTTTTAGTTTTGGAATATCGTCCTTGGTTTTGGATTTTTGAGCTTTTGAAGTTTCGAGGGTAGAATCAGGGTTAGGGCAACTGGAATTCCCGGGAAGTTAAATTTAGTGTCGTTTAAAAGGTAACTGTCTAAGTATTCCAAAACATTTTTTTGGTTTTGGAATACCGTCCTTGGTTCTGGATTTTTGAGCTTTTGAAGTTTCGAGGGTGGCATTAGGGTTAGGGCAACGGAAATTCCCTGGAAGTCAAGATTGGTGTCGTTTGAAAGGTAATCGTCTCAGTATTCCAGAACATTTTTTGGTTTTGGAATATCGTCCTTGGTTCTGGATTGTTGAGCTTTTGAAGTTTCGAGGGTAGCATTAGGGTTAGGGCAACCATAATTTCGGGCAAGTCAAGTTTGGTGTAGTTTGAAAGGTAATCGTCTGAATATTCCAGAACATTTTTTGGTTTTGGAATATCGTCCTTTGTTCTGGATTTTCGAGCTTTTGAAGTTTCGAGGGTAGCATTAGGGTTAGGGCAACTGGAACTCGTGGGAAGTCAAGTTTGGTGTCGTTTAAAAGGTAATCGTCTCAGTATTCCAGAACATTTTTTGGTTTTGGAATATCGTCCTTGGTTCTGGATTGTTGAGCTTTTGAAGTTTCGAGGGTAGCATTAGGGTTAGGGCAACCATAATTTCGGGCAAGTCAAGTTGGTGTAGTTTGAAAGGTAATCGTCTGAATATTCCAGAACATTTTTGGTTTTGAAATATCGTCCTTGGTTCTGGATTTTTGAACTTTTGATGTTTCGAGGGTAGCATTAGGGTTAGGGCAACTGGAATTCCCGGGAAGTCAAGTTTGGTGTCGTTTGAAAGGTAATCGTCTCAGTATTCCATAACTTTTTTTGGTTTTGGAATATCGTCCTTGGTTCTGAATTTTTGAGCTTTTGAAGTTTTGAGGGTAGCATTAGGGTTAGGGCAACTGGAACTCGTGGGAAGTCAAGTTTGGTGTCGTTTAAAAGGTAATCGTCTCAGTATTCCAGAACATTATTTTGATTTTGGAATATCGTCCTTGGTTCTGGATTTTTGAGCTTTTGAAGTTTCGAGGGTAGCATTAGGGTTAGGGCAACCGAAATTCCCGGGAAGTCAAGTTTGGTATCGTTTGAAAGGTAATCGTCTGAATATTCCAGAACATTTTTTGGTTTTGGAATATCGTCCTTTGTTCTGGATTTTCGAGCTTTTGAAGTTTCGAGGGTAGCATTAGGGTTAGGGCAACTGGAACTCGTGGGAAGTCAAGTTGGGTGTCGTTTGAAAGGTAATTGTCTAAGTATTCCAGAACATTTTTTGGTTTTGGAATATCGTCCTTGGTTCCGGATTTTTGAGCTTTTGAACTTTCGAGGGTAGCATTAGGGTTAGGGCAACCGTAATTCTCGGGGAAGTCAAGTTTAGTGCCGTTGGAAAGGTAATCGCCTCAGTATTCCAGAATATTTTTTGGTTTTGGAATATCGTCCTTGGTTCTGGATTTTTGAGCTTTTGAAGTTTCGAGGGTAGCATTAGGGTTAGGGTAACCGTAATTCTGGGGAAGTCTATTTTAGTATCGTTTGAAAGGTAATCGTTTCAGTATTCCAGAACATTTTTTTGGTTTAGAAATATCGTCCTTGGTTCTGGATTTTTGAACTTTTGAAGTTTCGAGGGTAGCATTAGGGTTAGGGCAACTGGAATTCCCGGGAAGTCAAGTTTGGTGTCGTTTGAAAGGTAATCGTCTCAGTATTCCATAACTTTTTTTGGTTTTGGAATATCGTCCTTGGTTCTGAATTTTTGAGCTTTTGAAGTTTTGAGGGTAGCATTAGGGTTAGGGCAACTGGAACTCGTGGGAAGTCAAGTTTGGTGTCGTTTAAAAGGTAATCGTCTCAGTATTCCAGAACATTTTTTGATTTTGGAATATCGTCCTTGGTTCTGGATTTTTGAGCTTTTGAAGTTTCGAGGGTAGCATTAGGGTTAGGGCTACCGAAATACCCGGGAAGTCAAGTTTGGTATCGTTTGAAAGGTAATCGTCTGAATATTCCAGAACATTTTTTGGTTTTGGAATATCGTCCTTGGTTCTGGATTTTTGAGCTTTTAAAGTTTCGAGGGTAGCATTAGGGTTAGGGCAACCGAAATTCCCGGGAAGTCAAGTTTGGTATCGTTTGAAAGGTAATCGTCTGAATATTCCAGAACATTTTTTGGTTTTGGAATATCGTCCTTGGTTCTGGATTTTTGAGCTTTTGAAATTTCGAGTGTAGCATTAGGGTTAGGGCAACTGGAACTCGTGGGAAGTCAAGTTTGGTGTCGTTTAAAAAGTAATCGTCTCAGTATTCCAGAACATTTTTTTGGTTTTGGAATATCGTCCTTGGTTCTGGATTTTTGAGCTTTTGAAGTTTCGAAGGTAGCATTAGGGTTAGGGCAACGATAATTCCGGGCAAGTCAAGTTTGGTGTCATTTGAAAGGTAATCGTCTGAATATTCCAGAACATTTTTTGGTTTTGAAATATCGTCCTTGGTTCTGGATTTTTGAACTTTTGAAGTTTCGAGGGTAGCATTAGGGTTACGGCAACCGAAATTCCCGGGAAGTCAAGTTTGGTATCATTTGAAAGGTAATCGTCTGAATATTCCAGAACATTTTTTTGTTTTTGAATATCGTCCTTAGTTCTGGATTTTTGAGCTTTTGAAATTTCGAGTGTAGCATTAGGGTTAGGGCAATTGGAACTCCTAGGAAGTCAGGTTTGGTGTCGTTTGAAAGATAATTGTCTCAGTATTCCATAACTTTTTTTGGTTTTGGAATATCGTCCTTGGTTCTGGATTTTTGAGCTTTTGAAGTTTCGAGGGTAGCATTAGGGTTAGGGCAACTGGAATTCCCGGGAAGTCAAGTGTGGTGTCGTTTGAAAGGTAATCGTCTCAGTATTCCATAACTTTTTTTGGTTTTGGAATATCGTCCTTGGTTCTGAATTTTTGAGCTTTTGAAGTTTCGAGGGTAGCATTAGGGTTAGGGCAACTGGAACTTGTGGGAAGTCAAGTTTGGTGTCGTTTATAAGGTAATCGTCTCAGTATTCCAGAACATTTTTTTGATTTTGGAATATCGTCCTTGGTTCTGGATTTTTGAGCTTTTGAAGTTTCGAGGGTAGCATTAGGGTTAGGGCAACCAAAATTCCGGGCAAGTCAAGTTTGGTGTCATTTGAAAGGTAATTGTCTCAGTATTCCAGAACATTTTTTGGTTTTGGAATATCGTCCTTGGTTCTGGATTTTTGAGCTTTTAAAGTTTCGAGGGTAGCATTAGGGTTAGGGCAACCGAAATTCCCGGGAAGTCAAGTTTGGTATCGTTTGAAAGGTAATCGTCTGAATATTCCAGAACATTTTTTGGTTTTGGAATATCGTCCTTGGTTCTGAATTTTTGAGCTTTTGAAGTTTTGAGGGTAGCATTAGGGTTAGGGCAACTGGAACTCGTGGGAAGTCAAGTTTGGTGTCGTTTGAAAGGTAATCGTCTCAGTATTCCAGAACATTTTTTTGGTTTTGAAATATCGTCCTTGGTTCTGGATTTTTGAACTTTTGAAGTTTCGAGGGTAGCATTAGGGTTAGGGCAACTGGAATTCCCGGGAAGTCAAGTTTGGTGTCGTTTGAAAGGTAATCGTCTCAGTATTCCATAACTTTTTTTGGTTTTGGAATATCGTCCTTGGTTCTGAATTCTTGAGCTTTTGAAGTTTTGAGGGTAGCATTAGGGTTAGGGCAATTGAATCTCCTAGGAAGCCAGGTTTGGTGTCGTTTGAAAGGTAATTGTCTCAGTATTTCAAAACATTTTTTGGTTTTGGAATATTGTCCTTGGTTCTGGATTTTTGAGCTTTTGAAGTTTCGAGGGTAGCATTAGGGTTAGGGCAACTGGAAATCCCGGGAAGTCAAGTTTGGTGTCTTTTGAAAGGTAATCGTATCAGTATTCCAGAACATTTTTTGGTTTTGGAATATCGTCCTTAGTTCTGGATTTTTGAGCTTTTGAAGTTTCGAGCGTAGCATTAGGGTTAGGGCAACCGTAATTCTGGGGAAGTCAAGTTTGGTGTCGTTTAAAAGGTAATCGTCTCAGTATTCCAGAACATTTTTGGTTTTGGAATATCGTCATTGGTTCTGGATTTTTCAACTTTTGAAGTTTCGAGGGTAGCATTAGGGTTAGGGCAACCATAATTCCGGGCAAGTCAAGTTTGGAGTAGTTTGAAAGGTATTTGTCTCAGTATTCCAGAACATTTTTTGGTTTTGGAATATCGTCCTTGGTTCTGGATTTTTGAACTTTTGAAGTTTCGAGGGTAGCATTAGGGTTAGGGCAACCGAAATTCCCGGGAAGTCAAGTTTGGTATCGTTTGAAAGGTAATCGTCTGAATATTCCAGAACATTTTTTGGTTTTGGAATATCGTCCTTGGTTCTGGATTTTTGAGCTTTTGAAATTTCGAGTGTAGCATTAGGGTTAGGGCAACTGGAACTCGTGGGAAGTCAAGTTTGGTGTCGTTTAAAAAGTAATCGTCTCAGTATTCCAGAACATTTTTTTGGTTTTGGAATATCGTCCTTGGTTCTGGATTTTTGAGCTTTTGAAGTTTCGAAGGTAGCATTAGGGTTAGGGCAACGATAATTCCGGGCAAGTCAAGTTTGGTGTCATTTGAAAGGTAATCGTCTGAATATTCCAGAACATTTTTTGGTTTTGAAATATCGTCCTTGGTTCTGGATTTTTGAACTTTTGAAGTTTCGAGGGTAGCATTAGGGTTACGGCAACCGAAATTCCCGGGAAGTCAAGTTTGGTATCATTTGAAAGGTAATCGTCTGAATATTCCAGAACATTTTTTTGTTTTTGAATATCGTCCTTAGTTCTGGATTTTTGAGCTTTTGAAATTTCGAGTGTAGCATTAGGGTTAGGGCAATTGGAACTCCTAGGAAGTCAGGTTTGGTGTCGTTTGAAAGATAATTGTCTCAGTATTCCATAACTTTTTTTGGTTTTGGAATATCGTCCTTGGTTCTGGATTTTTGAGCTTTTGAAGTTTCGAGGGTAGCATTAGGGTTAGGGCAACTGGAATTCCCGGGAAGTCAAGTGTGGTGTCGTTTGAAAGGTAATCGTCTCAGTATTCCATAACTTTTTTTGGTTTTGGAATATCGTCCTTGGTTCTGAATTTTTGAGCTTTTGAAGTTTCGAGGGTAGCATTAGGGTTAGGGCAACTGGAACTTGTGGGAAGTCAAGTTTGGTGTCGTTTATAAGGTAATCGTCTCAGTATTCCAGAACATTTTTTTTGATTTTGGAATATCGTCCTTGGTTCTGGATTTTTGAGCTTTTGAAGTTTCGAGGGTAGCATTAGGGTTAGGGCAACCAAAATTCCGGGCAAGTCAAGTTTGGTGTCATTTGAAAGGTAATTGTCTCAGTATTCCAGAACATTTTTTGGTTTTGGAATATCGTCCTTGGTTCTGGATTTTTGAGCTTTTAAAGTTTCGAGGGTAGCATTAGGGTTAGGGCAACCGAAATTCCCGGGAAGTCAAGTTTGGTATCGTTTGAAAGGTAATCGTCTGAATATTCCAGAACATTTTTTGGTTTTGGAATATCGTCCTTGGTTCTGAATTTTTGAGCTTTTGAAGTTTTGAGGGTAGCATTAGGGTTAGGGCAACTGGAACTCGTGGGAAGTCAAGTTTGGTGTCGTTTGAAAGGTAATCGTCTCAGTATTCCAGAACATTTTTTTGGTTTTGAAATATCGTCCTTGGTTCTGGATTTTTGAACTTTTGAAGTTTCGAGGGTAGCATTAGGGTTAGGGCAACTGGAATTCCCGGGAAGTCAAGTTTGGTGTCGTTTGAAAGGTAATCGTCTCAGTATTCCATAACTTTTTTTGGTTTTGGAATATCGTCCTTGGTTCTGAATTCTTGAGCTTTTGAAGTTTTGAGGGTAGCATTAGGGTTAGGGCAATTGAATCTCCTAGGAAGCCAGGTTTGGTGTCGTTTGAAAGGTAATTGTCTCAGTATTTCAAAACATTTTTTGGTTTTGGAATATTGTCCTTGGTTCTGGATTTTTGAGCTTTTGAAGTTTCGAGGGTAGCATTAGGGTTAGGGCAACTGGAAATCCCGGGAAGTCAAGTTTGGTGTCTTTTGAAAGGTAATCGTATCAGTATTCCAGAACATTTTTTGGTTTTGGAATATCGTCCTTAGTTCTGGATTTTTGAGCTTTTGAAGTTTCGAGCGTAGCATTAGGGTTAGGGCAACCGTAATTCTGGGGAAGTCAAGTTTGGTGTCGTTTAAAAGGTAATCGTCTCAGTATTCCAGAACATTTTTGGTTTTGGAATATCGTCATTGGTTCTGGATTTTTCAACTTTTGAAGTTTCGAGGGTAGCATTAGGGTTAGGGCAACCATAATTCCGGGCAAGTCAAGTTTGGAGTAGTTTGAAAGGTATTTGTCTCAGTATTCCAGAACATTTTTTGGTTTTGGAATATCGTCCTTGGTTCTGGATTTTTGAGCTTTTGAAGTTTCGAGCGTAGCATTAGGGTAAGGGCAACCGTAATTCTTGGGAAGTCAAGTTTGGTGTCGTTTGAAAGGTAATCGTCTCAGTATTCCAGAACATTTTTTGGTTTTGAAATATCGTCTTTGGTTCTGGATTGTTGAGCTTTTGAAATTTCGAGGGTAGCATTAGGGTTAGGGCAACCATAATTCCGGGCAAGTCAAGTTTGAAGTAGTTTGAAAGGTATTTGTCTCAGTATTCAAGAACATTTTTTGGTTTTGGAATATCGTCCTTGGTTCTGGATTTTTGAGCTTTTGAAGTTTCGAGGGTAGCATTAGGGTTAGGGCAACTGGAACTCCTGGGAAGTCAAGTTTGGTGTCGTTTGAAAGGTAATTGTCTCAGTATTCTAGAACATTGTTCGGTTTTGGAATATCGTCCTTGGTTCTGGATTTTTGAGCTTTTGAAGTTTCGAGCGTAGCATTAGGATTAGGGCAACCGTAATTCTGGGGAACTCAAGTTTGGTGTCGTTTGAAAGGTAATCGTCTCAGTATTCCAGAACATTTTTTGGTTTTGGAATATTGTCTTTGGTTCTGGATTGTTGAGCTTTTGAAATTTCGAGGGTAGCATTAGGGTTAGGGCAACCATAATTCCGGGCAAGTCAAGTTTGAAGTATTTAAAAAGGTATTTGTCTCAGTATTCCAGAACATTTTTTGGTTTTGGAATATCGTCCTTGGTTCTGGATTTTTGAGCTTTTGAAGTTTCGAGGGTAGCATTAGGGTTAGGGCAACTGGAACTCCTGGGAAGGCAAGTTTGGTGTCGTTTGAAAGGTAATCGTCTCAGTATTCCAGAACATTGTTCGGTTTTGAAATATCGTCCTTGGTTCTGGATTTTTGAGCTTTTGAAGTTTCGAGCGTAGCATTAGGATTAGGGCAACCGTAATTCTGGGGAAGTCAAGTTTGGTGTCGTTTGAAAGGTAATCGTCTCAGTATTCCAGAACATTTTTTGGTTTTGGAATATCGTCCTTGGTTCTGGATTTTTTAACTTTTGAAGTTTCGAGGGTAGCATTAGGTTTAGGGCAACGATAATTCCGGGCAAGTCAAGTTTGATGTAGTTTGAAAGGTATTTGTCTCAGTATTCCAGAACATTTTTTGGTTTTGGAATATCGTCCTTGGTTCTGGATTTTTGAGCTTTTGAAGTTTCGAGGGTAGCATTAGGGTTAGGGCAACTGGAACTCCTGGGAAGTCAAGTTTGGTGTTGTTTGAAAGGTAATTGTCTCAGTATTCCAGAACATTGTTTGGTTTTGGAATATCGTCCTTGGTTCTGGATTTTTGAGCTTTTGAAGTTTCGAGGGTAGCATTAGGGTTAGGGCAACTGGAAGTCCTGGGAAGTCAAGTTTGGTGTCGTTTGAAAGGTAATCGTCTCAGTATTCCAGAACATTTTTTGGTTTTGGAATATCGTCCTTGGTTCTGGATTGTTGAGCATTTGAAGTTTCGAGGGTAGCATTAGGGTTAGGGCAACCATAATCTCGGGCAAGTCAAGTTTGGTGTCGTTTGAAAGGTAATAGTCTCAGTATTCCAGAACATTTTTTCGTTATGGAATATCGTCCTTGGTTCTGGATTTTTGAGCTTTTGAAGTTTCGAGGGTAGCATTAGGGTTAGGGCAACCATAATTCCGGGCAAGTCAAGTTTGGTATAGTTTGAAAGGTATTTGTCTCAGTATTCCAGAACATTTTTTGGTTTTGGAATATCGTCCTTAGTTCTGGATTTTTGAGCTTTTGAAGTTTTGAGGGGAGCATTAGGGTTAGGGCAACTGGAACTCCTGGGTAGTCAAGTTTGGTGTTGTTTGAAAGGTAATTGTCTCAGTATTCCAGAACATTGTTTGGTTTTGGAATATCGTCCTTGGTTCTGGATTTTTGAGCTTTTGAAGTTTCGAGCGTAGCATTAGGGATAGGGCAACCGTAATTCTGGGGAAGTCAAGTTTGGTGTAGTTTGAAAGGTATTTGTCTCAGTATTCCAGAACATTTTTTGGTTTTGGAATATCGTCCTTGGTTCTGGATTTTTGAGCTTTTGAAATTTCGAGGGTAGCATTAGGGTTAGGGCAACTGAAACTCCTGGGAAGTCAAGTTTGGTGTTGTTTGAAAGGTAATTGTCTCAGTATTCCAGAATATTGTTTGGTTTTGGAATATCGTCCTTGGTTCTGGATTTTTGAGCTTTTGAAGTTTCGAGGGTAGCATTAGGGTTAGGGCAACTGGAAGTCCTGGGAAGTCAAGTTTGGTGTCGTTTGAAAGGTAATCGTCTCAGTATTCCAGAACATTTTTTGGTTTTGGAATATCGTCCTTGGTTCTGGATTTTTTAAACTTTTGAAGTTTCGAGGGTAGCATTAGGGTTAGGGCAACTATAATTCCGGGCAAGTCAAGTTTGGTGTAGTTTGAAAGGTATTTGTCTCAGTATTCCAGAACATTTTTTCGTTTTGGAATATCGTCCTTGGTTCTGGATTTTTGAGCTTTTGAAGTTTCGAGCGTAGCATTAGGGTTAGGGCAACCGTAATTCTGGGGAAGTCAAGTTTGGTGTCGTTTGAAAGGTAATCGTCTCAGTATTCCAGAACATTTTTTGGTTTTGGAATATCGTCCTTGGTTCTGGATTTTTTAAACTTTGAAGTTTCGAGGGTAGTATTAGGGTAAGGGCAACCATAATTCCGGGCAAGTCAAGTTTAGTGTAGTTTGAAAGGTATTTGTCTCAGTATTCCAGAACATTTTTTGGTTTTGAAATATCGTCCTTGGTTCTGGATTTTTGAGCTTTTGAAGTTTCGAGGGTAGCATTAGGGTTAGGGCAACTGGAACTCCTGGGAAGTCCAATTTGGTGTCGTTTGAAAGGTAATTGTCTCAGTATTCCAGAACATTTTTTGGTTTTGGAATATCGTCCTTGGTTCTGGATTTTTGAGCTTTTGAAGTTTCGAGCGTAGCATTAGGGTTAGGGCAACCGTAATTCTGGGCAAGTCAAGTTTGGTGTAGTTTGAAAGGTATTTGTCTCAGTATTCCAGAACATTTTTTGGTTTTGGAATATCGTCCTTGGTTCTGGATTTTTGAGCTTTTGAAGTTTCGAGGGTAGCATTAGGGTTAGGGCAACCATAATTCCGGCCAAGTCAAGTTTGGTGTAGTTTGAAAGGTAATTGTTTTAGTATTCCAGAACATTTTTTGGTTTTGAAATATCGTCCTTGGTTCTGGATTTTTGAGCTTTTGAAGTTTCGAGGGTAGCATTAGGGTTAGGGCAACTGGAACTCCTGGGAAGTCAAGTTTGGTGTTGTATGAAAGATAATTGTCTCAGTATTCCAGAACATTGTTTGGTTTTGGAATATCGTCCTTGGTTCTGGATTGTTGAGGTTTTGAAGTTTCGAGGGTAGCATTAGGGTTAGGGCAACTGGAACTCGTGGGAAGTCAAGTTTGGTGTTGTTTGAAAGATAATTGTCTCAGTATTCCAGAACATTGTTTGGTTTTGGAATATCGTCCTTGGTTCTGGATTTTTGAGCTTTTGAAATTTCGAGCGTAGCATTAGGGTTAGGGCAACCGTAATTCTGGGCAAGTCAAGTTTGGTGTCGTTGGAAAGGTAATTGTCTCAGTATTCCAGAACATTTTTTCGTTTTGGAATATCGTCCTTGGTTCTGGATTTTTGAGCTTTTGAAGTTTCGAGCATAGCATTAGGGTTAGGGCAACCGTAATTCTGGGGAAGTCAAGTTTGGTGTCGTTTGAAAGGTAATCGTCTCAATATTCTAGAACATTTTTGGTTTTGGAATATCGTCCTTGGTTCTGGATTTTTAAACTTTTGAAGTTTTGAGGGTAGCATTGGGGTTAGGGCAACCATAATTCCGGGCAAGTCAAGTTTGGTGTCGTTTGAAAGGTAATCGTCTCAGTATTCCAGAACATTTTTTGGTTTTGGAATATCGTCCTTGGTTCTGGATTTTTGAGCTTTTGAAGTTTTGAGGGTAGCATTAGGGTTAGGGCAACTGGAACTCGTGGGAAGTCAAGTTTGGTGTCGTTTGAAAGGTAATTGTCTCAGTATTCCAGAACATTTTTTGGTTTTGGAATATCGTCCTTGGTTCTGGATTTTTGAGCTTTTGAAGTTTCGAGGGTAGCATTAGGGTTAGGGCAACTGGAACTCCTGGGAAGTCAAGTTTGGTGTCGTTTGAAAGGTAATTGTCTCAGTATTCCAGAACATTTTTTGGTTTTGGAATATCGTCCTTGGTTCTGGATTTTTGAGCTTTTGAAGTTTCGAGGGTAGCATTAGGGTTAGGGCAACTGGAAGTCCTGGGAAGTCAAGTTTGGTGTCATTTGAAAGGTAATTGTCTCAGTATTCCAGAACATTTTTTTGATTTTGGAATATCGTCCTTGGTTCTGGATTTTTGAGCATTTAAAGTTTCGAGGGTAGCATTAGGGTTAGGGCAACCGAAATTCCCGGGAAGTCAAGTTTGGTATCGTTTGAAAGGTAATCGTCTGAATATTCCAGAACATTTTTTGGTTTTGGACTATCGTCCTTGGTTCTGGATTTTTGAGCTTTTGAAGTTTCGAGCGTAGCATTAGGGTTAGGGCAACCGTAATTCTGGGGAAGTCAAGTTTGGTGTCGTTTGAAAGGTAATCGTCTCAGTATTCCAGAACATTTTTTGGTTTTGGAATACCGTCCTTGGTTCTGGATTGTTGAGCTTTTGAAGTTTCGAGGGTAGCATTAGGGTTAGGGCAACCATAATTTCGGGAAAGTCAAGTTTGGTGTAGTTTGAAAGGTAATTGTCTCAGTATTCCAGAACATTGTTTGGTTTTGGAATATCGTCCTTGGTTCTGGATTTTTTGAGCTTTTGAAGTTTCGAGGGTAGCATAAGGGTTAGGGCAACTGGAACTTCTGGGAAGTCAAGTTTGGTGTCGTTTGAAAGGTAATCGTCTCAGTATTCCAGAACATTGTTTGGTTTTGGAATATCGTCCTTGGTTCTGGATTGTTGAGCTTTTGAAGTTTCGAGCGTAGCATTAGGGTTAGGGCAACCATAATTCCGGGCAAGTCAAGTTTGGAGTAGTTTGAAAGGTATTTGTCTCAGTATTCCAGAACATTTTTTGGTTTTGGAATATCGTCCTTGGTTCTGGATTTTTGAGCATTTAAAGTTTCGAGGGTAGCATTAGGGTTAGGGCAACCGAAATTCCCGGGAAGTCAAGTTTGGTATCGTTTGAAAGGTAATCGTCTGAATATTCCAGAACATTTTTTGGGTTTGGAATATCGTCCTTGGTTCTGGATTTTTGAGCTTTTGAAGTTTCGAGCGTAGCATTAGGGTTAGGGCAACCGTAATTCTGGGGAAGTCAAGTTTGGTGTCGTTTGAAAGGTAATCGTCTCAGTATTCTAGAACATTTTTTGGTTTTGGAATATCGTCCTTGGTTCTGGATTGTTGAGCTTTTGAAGTTTCGAGGGTAGCATTAGGGTTAGGGCAACCATAATTTCGGGAAAGTCAAGTTTGGTGTAGTTTGAAAGGTAATTGTCTCAGTATTCCAGAACATTGTTTGGTTTTGGAATATCGTCCTTGGTTCTGGATTTATTGAGCTTTTGAAGTTTCGAGGGTAGCATTAGGGTTAGGGCAACTGGAACTCCTGGGAAGTCAAGTTTGGTGTCGTTTGAAAGGTAATCGTCTCAGTATTCCAGAACATTGTTTGGTTTTGGAATATCGTCCTTGGTTCTGGATTGTTGAGCTTTTGAAGTTTCGAGCGTAGCATTAGGGTTAGGGCAACAATAATTCCGGGCAAGTCAAGTTTGGTGTAGTTTGAAAGGTATTTGTCTCAGTATTCCAGAACATTTTTTGGTTTTGGAATATCGTCCTTGGTTCTGGATTTTTGAGCTTTTAAAGTTTCGAGGGTAGCATTAGGGTTAGGGCAACTGGAACTCCTGGGAAGTCAAGTTTGGTGTCGTTTGAAAGGTAATTGTCTCAGTATTCCAGAACATTGTTTGGTTTTGGAATAACGTCCTTGGTTCTGGATTTTTGAGCTTTTAAAGTTTCGAGGGTAGCATTAGGGTAAGGGCAACTGGAACTCCTGGGAAGTCAAGTTTGGTGTTGTTTGAAAGGTAATTGTCTCAGTATTCCAGAACATTTTTTGGTTTTGGAATATCGTCCTTGGTTCTGGATTTTTGAGCTTTTGAAGTTTCGAGGGTAGCATTAGGGTTAGGGCAACCATAATTCCGGGCAAGTCAAGTTTGGTGTCATTTGAAAGGTAATTGTCTCAGTATTCCAGAACATTTTTTTGGTTTTGGAATATCGTCCTTGGTTCTGGATTTTTGAGCATTTAAAGTTTCGAGGGTAGCATTAGGGTTAGGGCAACCGAAATTCCCGGGAAGTCAAGTTTGGTATCGTTTGAAAGGTAATCGTCTGAATATTCCAGAACATTTTTTTGGTTTTGGAATATCGTCCTTGGTTCTGGATTTTTGAGCTTTTGAAGTTTCGAGTGTAGCATTAGGGTTAGGGCAACTGAAATTTCCGGGAAGTCAAGTTTGGTGTCGTTTGAAAGGTAATCGTCTCAGTATTCCAGAACATTTTTTTGGTTTTGGAATATCGTCCTTGGTTCTGGATTTTTGAGCTTTTGAAGTTTCGAGGGTAGCATTAGGGTTAGGGCAACTGGAATTCCCGGGAAGTCAAGTTTGGTGTCGTTTGAAAGGTAATTGTCTCAGTATTCCAGAACATTTTTTGGTTTTGGAATATCGTCCTTGGTTTTGGATTTTTGATAATGCTGTTTTGCCCTTAATTGATGAAATTATGATATTTTTTAAGACAAAATGCATATTATGAAACAGCAAGATGCATATATGATGTCGGGAAAGTGTTCCGAACCCAATAAAGTTGATTTGGTTTTAATTGGTCATCGTTTCGCGATATCAAAATTTCCATGACTTTCCTCACTTGACTCAGGTGTAAATGAGTATCATGTGTTAGATGTGCACGCTATTAGCATACTTGCCGCCTAGTGCACACTTTGTATTGTCATGTTACAATTTCTGAACAAACAAACAAACATTCAGTCATTCATTCATGACACGTTCATAAATTTTAGCTCAAAAATCAGATGTAACTGTCATTATTTGTTATTGTACATCTGTTAGGGTCTTAAAAAAGAAACCATGAACTTTTAGACCTTTGTCAGGTGAATGATCAAATGGGCTGACTTTCCAGAAGCCGGAAGTGTGATGACGTCTGGAGTGACCTTCAGAGAGGGTTGATGGGCTCTGATGTATGCTGCTTCCTCCACACCCAAAAATGCAGACCGTCCTTGTCAAGTGTAAATGATTTGTGACCCAGGGACTCCATATGTTCTGACAATTTTAGGCCCTTTTCTCACTAGGATAAAATTATCTGGTATCTGGATCAAGCCGAATTGATTCGCTTTGATCCAGCTCGAAGTTAGATTCCATTACCACAGATGAGCCTCTATTCAAAGGACAAACTGTCATTTTAAGAGACCCTAACAGATGTACAATAAAGAATAAAGACAGCCACATGTGGTTTTTATACCAGCCAGAATTTATGCAATTGTCAGGAATAATAGTGAATAAATGAATGAATGAAGAAATGCTGTACATTCATAGCCACTGAGTTATGTTCAGGTTATATTTTACAAAAGAATAGCTGACATATATGTATACTGCGATGGAAAAAATCTACAACTTTTTTTCTCCCAGGCCCATTCCTTTGGGATTCACAGCCCTGTTCCACGCCAAGGTGGACAGACAGGAGGACCAGAAGGGATACATGTCTGCCTACGTCACTTCCGCTGACGGATGCACAACGTTATGCACACGATTTTTGTTAAACTCTCGCGAGAACAGACGAAGAGGATCACTTCAGGCAGTTAATAGCATTCAATGCAATTTCCTGTCACCAAAACGAAACAAAAAATATTCTGGATAAGGAAATCTGTCCAACATTTACTGCGATTTTTGTCATCATGTCATAATTGAAGCATTTGGAAGAGCCCAGAAACAAGCTGCTGTTGTGTACATGAATAACATTTTAATCCATCACAAATTAATACTCCAAGAAAATACATCTCTACATAATCATTGACATTGTTATAAAAAGGATACATTGTTAAGATGATACAATGGAAGTGTTTGTTACTGTTAGTAAATGCAAGTGTACATTGTGTTAGTGACATATCATGCCTTTGATACAACATAAGTTGCATCAAATTATAACACAATGTGACTTAGGAAGTACAATGTATCAATACATTTCGTGTTAGGTTGTAAATTGGATAATGAACCAAAGCACAGATAAAATACTAGAGTTCCACGATCTCATACCTTCGCCAAATGAGGTTAACCTTTATGACTGACGAATAATAGATTTCACCCTTAATTATGCAAATAAGATCCTCATTTGCATGAATTACATCAGTTGATCATATTCTCCTCCCAATGACAGTGTTATCTTAACAACGAAGGTAATTCTAGCATTTTCTCATAGATTATGCAAATGAGGTACTGATTTGAATAAGTTATGTTGAATGATGTTCACTTCCAGTCAACTTCAAAATGCGCAAGTATAAAATTGCCAACATCAACCACTATGGAATTATAGTATTTTCTAATTAATTATGAAAATTAGGTCTTCATTTATATAATTAATATATGGCGATGTTACTCTCATTCATTATTACACATGTTACAGGGTATAATAGTCCTATCATGGAAGGTAGCTGAATTATAGAATCCCTTCAGTAATTATGCAAATAAGATCGTAATTTGCATCATTGCCATCTAATTATGTCAAGCATCACTTAAGCTACCTACACACCAAATATCAAGACGATCCGTCCACCGGTTATTGAGTTATCCTACTTTAAACATTTTCATTACAAAGGCTCCTGCAGTTCCAGAGCAAGCCGCTAGGGGGCCCAAATTTATGTCACTTCTTTCCGACCACAAGAGCTACCTGCCCACCAAAAATCATGACCCTAGCATGTCCAGATCACGAGATATCAAAACCGGAAGTTCCGCTGCAGTACCAGAACAAGCCGCCAGGGGACCCAAAATCTAATCACTTCGAGGTCTCTTCAAGACCTACCCACCTACCAAATATGAAGACAATCCATTTAAGCCTTCTTGAGTTATCGTGTTTACAGACGGACAGACAGGCAGACACACACACACACACACACACACACAAACGCCTACGAAAACATAACCTTCTTGGCGAAGGTAACAAAACAAACAAAACAAAACGAGCTTTGGTCGTATTTGTTGATCGCCGAAAGGTCGCCCGATTTTGAGATCGACCAAGGATCGCGCGCATTTTTGGCAATGTGACGGCCCCTTAAGAAACTGTCCAAGTGTAAGAAATGTCACCAAAGACTGCCTGATAACTATATACTACATAATCTTTTCTAGAGTAGATGAGCTTCCCAAAATAATTGTCAAGTAATTGAAGTTGCCATTCGTTGTACCTTATAAGTTATCATTGTTGTACCTTATAAGTTATCATTGTTGTTATATCTATGAAAATAAACAATATTCAGTACAATATCATTCCATGAAGCAAAAGCAATGAGGTTATATCCATTGTAGATTTTTTTAAAGTCTGCCGTTGTATCTAAGATTTTATATTCAGGTGAGAAGACATTACCGACGTAGTGATGATGCACTAAACTACACAAACTTATATAAGCGCCAACAATGATTGGGTACATTGTATATAGAAGACAAATGAGGATAAAAATACAACTTAAAACGAAATATGATAAACTTACATATAACGGAATACGATGAACTTAAGTAAAATGCAAAGAATAAATAATAAGACATGACGAAAGATCTGAAGACGCAAGTCCAGCACGTCCAGAACGTACTGCGCCTGCGCAAACCGCTGATTTTTCAGGTTTTTCGTTGGATGTTTGGTCAACGTTGCATCAAAATGTTGTCTGTTGCAGACGATATCCTTTCCTATACAACATCTGAAAACTGCAGACAGGCTGTCAACTTTATATGCTCTAATACGACCTTATATGAGACGTTCTGCCGAAGTGCTATGCACAATACTTTACGGTCTTCGCGCAGGTACAGTACGTTCTGCCGACGTGCTCGCAAGTCCCATCTTCTAACCCAATGGCGAAATGTCAAGCTGGGCACACTATCCAATTTTAAAGTTTACATCAGATCAAACTAAGGAACGAAATACTTTCATTACTCTGCAGTACCATACAAACAACCCTTACAGGTTGAGTGCCTCCATTGCAAATGGGAGGTCGCGGGTTCAAAGCCCGAGCGGGTCATACCAAATAACTTAAAGTGGACTAATATTGTATCTCTTGCTAAGCACCCGGCACAAAGAGCATGGTAGTTGATCTTCTTTCAAAGATTTTTAAGAAAACTCCCCTGCAATTCAGCGGAAGCAGCTAGATGGCCCAAACGTATGTTCTTTCCGAGCATCTACCATCAGCTATATCTACCACCGAAAAAATTGTAACCACACACACAAATACACACACACACGCACGCAAACACACACAAACACAAACACACACACACACACACACACACACACACACACACACGGGTAAACGTTATAAGGTAATCTATTGGAAAATAAGACCCTCCTCTCGACGTAAGTACCTAACTAATTACCATTTAGGAACGATGTACTGACAATGCTTTGCGTTGCATTAGAGTTGGTCGGTTACGAGTAGCCTGGGTACAATCCTATTTGTATGCCGGGGCCCATAATCGCTCCCTAAAAATAGTTTGGAGACGGTTAGATCTGAATGGGCTGGAAATTGAATATTCGGTCAGATTTTGGCCGGACATGCTGATTCGTCCCTTCTGTCTTGTTGTACTCGAGATAAATTTGTGGCTGTACTTGACGCACATGTGCAGCAAATGTTCTACCCTTACCAAAACAACACATGGTCACATGGACCTCTGTACTGATGGGTCATCTGATGGAAGAGGCTCCACCCAGCCCTCTCCACATGGGCTAGCTCATTAAGTGACATCATCACCAAACCAAAATGATCTAACCGTCTCCAGACTATTTTTAGGGAGCGAGTATGGGAGCCCCGGCATACAAATAGGATGGTATCTAGGCTAGGTTACGAGTAATGCTTTGGTCCCAATTGAAAAAAGGGGGCCCTGCCGGGTAGTTCCCGGGCTGTTTTTTTTTTGCCACTTTCGGGTGTGTCCCCTACGTAGTCCCGCGGGACACCCTGTCGCTACCGTGCCGTATTGGGCCCTGCGGAGACCCGAGAAGAATTTAGTTCTGACTTAAATTATACCCGGGCCCTGCTGACAAAAACACGCTGTGACCTAATCATAAGAACACCGAGGGGTAACCCTCCGGTTGTCGGCAGTCCCCCGGGACAAATTTGATACGTCACAGACCACCCGGGAACCGGCCGGGGCTACATCCCCGACGGGCACCGGCGCAATCGGGACCTAAGCATAAACGGTGACTTAAATAGCTCACTATGTCTGACGGAAAAGGGCACACAGACTCTTTTTCAGAGCATCTAGGATGTATGAAATCGCAGAATGTACGAAATCCAGATCAGCCTTGGTGTCTGCTACACAGTCCAGGTCCCAGTCGAACTCGTACATCTCCACCAGCTGACACAGACAGGCGTCCTGCTGTGTGTGTCCGCGGGACTGGCGGGGCTGCGGCAGCTGCTTGGTGACTAGGAGCCTCACGTAAATGTCACTGTACTTCAGCAGTAGGGCCTCGGCTTCAGCCTGGAGACGGGAAACACTCGACAACATAAATACTGTCGTGCCGGGGTCGTGTGGCGCAGCGACAAATTACTCGACTCGGAACCAAGAGGTCCCGGGTTCGAGTCCTGACATGCCACCGACCTTGTGCCCTTTAAAAAGGCACTTAACACGACTTTCCTCACCTGACTCAGGTGTAAATGAGTCTGTATTTGTCCTGTGTTGGTGGCGGCATAAAAAAATAGAAAAAACTTGAGTGTGCCGTTACCATGTCGTGTCTCGAAATGTTAGAATAAAAAAATAAAAAAATAAAAAAATAAAAAAAAACACATAAATACCACTGTTCTGTAGTGAACGTATGGCCAGGTACGTCGGAAAGACTGCCACTTCATCATCATGCAATCATGTCATGCAATTTATTTTCTGTTTCACTTACATAAAACACTATAGTGTTTAGAATATTGTTATCTATAACTCCCTAGTATTGCTGTAGACGATAACGTACTAGATATTAGTTTGATATTTACTTCTAAAGGACTTGCTATACATTATACCTGTTACAATTGCAATGCAATAAAGTTTGTTTGTTTAATTGATCGGTTGGTTGATCAATCGGTTGATTGAGCGATCGATCGATCAATCGATCTATTAATAGATTGGTTGGTTGATTGACCGATTGATTGATTGATTGACCGATTGATTGGTTGATTGATCAATGATCGGTTGATTGGTTGTTTGGTTGGTTGATCGATCGATCGATTGATTGATCGAACGATTGATTGATAATGTTGGACCATGGCTAATTTTTCTGACATTGGCCCACTCAATCTCCATGTCAAATTCTAGGTCATTTGGCTCAAAATGTTTAAGTTAAATCCGTTCGACCAAACGGCAGGAGAAGAAGAAACGCAGCGCAGCAAAACCATTGTACCATCTCTCTATAGCACAGGGAACACAATATGAAAAGCTATTTTAAAGAATAAGGATTTCAGTTGCATTAGGAAAGTGCCAACGTGTCAGTGTGTGTCGTGTGTCATGTGTAAAATCGAAGTCAATGCATAAAACATGTACAACTACATCATTTGCATGGAGGTTCTGCGTTAATGCATTTGTTTGTTTAGGCCTAACAAAATAAATGTTGTGTTTCCTATTACAGTCCAGAAAAAATTAGGGTCGGTAGGTAGGGATTCCCTTTTTTTTTTTTTTTTTTTTTTTTTAGTCAAAGCCGGGACAATGAACGTATGATCTGTTTGTACTACACAGAAAATTGGGCAGTACTAAACAGATCGTAAAATTCTTTGTTTGTATATAGTAACTAGGGGTGGGTACCGGTCCGGCTTATTCAGGTCCAGGTCCAGAGGATCAGGTCCAGGTCCGGACCTGTACCTGTACCTGATTCTGTACAGTAGTAATTACATATACTAGTAGCCTATGATTTACGGTGTAGCATCAGTACAGAATAATTTTGCAAATCTAGTATTTGAATTACTAAGACCACTACAAAGATCTAAACAATTGAGATCTAAACAGAACTGAACACTTTATTAAAGAAAATATATTAAACAAAATACATATTTAAACTTCTCCTCTAGTCCACTAGATCCTATTGCTATCAAAACCTGATATCATTTACAAAGAGAACCGAATAAATTAGGACATTAAAGTTTCCAACCAATCACATTGCAGGATTGCATATCCGCCCTCTAGCGGTTATTGGTCGAACTGCAAACTCTCGCGAGGTCTCGCGAGGTTCCGCGAGGATCGGCCAAGATTTAAAATGGCGCCACGATCGTGCCGATCGCTGAAGTTTCTTTGTATTTTCCTTGGTATTTTACGCGATTCAATCGAAGAAAGAAAGTTGACCACAAGTAAACAAGAGTAATATAGCAATGGGAACCTAACAGTCCGTTTTGTTGGGCGCTAATTTCTCATCTCGAGTGAAAATTTACGTGCGTCCCATGGCCAGTTTGGGCATGTGGTGCCGCTCGAGTGAAATTTTTCGGTCCGATTTGAACCAATACGCAGCCTGTAAACTTCTCCTTTTTGATTCCTACATGACTATCGGTATAGAAAATATGGAAAAATATTGTTGCAAAATGAGAGAGGCGGAAACTAAGGTAAATCTCTTTTATTTTAATGCTGGATGTTCATTTTCCTGGCAGGCCTCCTTGTATGTAGTGATCATCGGTAGTAACAAGTCTGGATTTTTGTTTCGGTCCAAAAAAGGCTAGGGTCGGGGTTTTTTTCATAGGGTCGGTCGGGTAACCGGAAACACAACATTTTTTTTCCTAGGCCTTATTTGTTTATTTGTATTTTGCACATAGATAAAAAAACATAGTAACAATAAATAATAACAATGATAAACATGCAGGGGAGGCCTGAAACCTTAAAGGTTTATATACTGGGCCTACCCTAAACAAAATAAATATAATGCTGTTGCAATTACGTTAATATAAACAGGTAATGAAAATAACAAAATAATAATAGTAAAGATAATAATAATAATGATAATGATAATAATAAAGATGATTATAATAATAGTAAAGAAAACAAGAGATCCTAAAAGAAATCGAACCAAGGAAAACAAACTAAATCAGATTGAAGTGAAGTTGGGGTTTTGTAGGTAATCTTGTTTTAGAATTTTTTTGAAAATTGGCAGTGACCGACAGTCCCGTAGAGGTTGACTAATACTGTTCCATATAATGGGGCCTCTGTACATCACTGAAAATTGCTTTTGGGTAGATTTAGCTTTGATTGGTCTTAACTGGTTGCGCTGTCTCGTGTTGTGTCGGTGTATGTCTGAATTAAATGTGAAGAATCTTTCAAATTGTTCAGGTAAACTATAGGTGTTGTGTACAATTTTGTGGACAAAAAGGGCAATTTGTAATTTATTTATGTCATATACAGTTAGAACATGTAGTTGGTGAAACAGAGGTGCAGAGTTCGCTGTAAAATGAGCATTGGTTGCGATTCGAACAAAACGCTTTTGTAGTTGATAGAGTGGTTTAATGGATGTAGTATAGGTGCTCCCCCAGATAAAATTGCAGTATGATAAATAAGGATATACTAAACTATAGTAAAGGGTCATGAATATTTTTTGCGGGAGAAGGGTTTTTATTTTCCTAATAATTCCTATGTTCTTATAAATTTTATTGCAAATCAAATCAATATGATTCTTCCAATGGAGTTTTTCGTCTATTATTATTCCTAAAAATCGGGTGTGGTCTACTTGTTCGATAGATTTGTCATTTATATATATTTTGGCTTTTTCTTTATCATACTTTTTATTCGAACCAGTAAATACAATGAAATTTGTCTTTTTTATATTAAGGGATAGTTTATTTGCCATAAGCCACAAATTAACCTTATGTAACTCCTCGTTTACAGTTGTCATTAAAGTGTCAAAATTTGTGTGTGACATAAATAAGTTAGTATCATCTGCAAATAGTAACTTGAATAATTTATTAGATACTGATGCTAGATCATTAACGTAGATTAAGAATAATAGAGGGCCAAGAATGGATCCTTGTGGTACTCCACACATTATGAGTTTCTGGGAGGAGTTGTAGTTTCCATGGGATACGAATTGTTTTCTATGAGTTAGGTAGTTTCTTAGCCACTGCAGGGTGGACCCATTAAACCCGTAGGATATGAGTTTTTTGTGTAGTATGTTGTGATCTACCGTATCAAACGCCTTCGATAGGTCAAGAAATATCCCAACAGTGTATTCATTTTTTTCGAGGGCTGTGGTAATTTCATTAACAAGATGCAAAAGTGCCATATAAGTAGAGTGTTTTTTTTTCGGAATCCATACTGGTGATTGTATAAGATATTATTAATTTCTAGGTGACGTACAATTCGTTTATAAACGATTTTCTCCAGTATTTTTGAGAAGGCCGGTATAGATATTGGACGATAGTTGTTAAATTTATGGGGATCCCCCGCTTTGTATAACGGTATAACTTTAGCGAGCTTTAAATCTTTTGGAACTATTCCACTTTCCAGCGACATCTTAAAAATATGTGTTAATGGATCTAAAATATCGGAAGCGATCTGTTTTAGGAGCTGGGCATTTATTTCATCTTGTCCGGGCGCTGCGTTTTTTAGATTAGTAATTATATCGTAGATTTCTGTCGAGGTGGGTGTCTCACAAGAGTTTATGGGTGGGTAGGAGTGCTGGAGGTAAGCTTCTGGGGAACGATCAGTTACATCTATTTCTTTTGCCAAAGAAGGACCAATGTTGACAAAAAAATCATTAAATTTGTCTAATATATCTTTTGGGTCAGATACCTCTGAATCTTTATCATAGAATTTGGTAGGAAGAGTATTAGTTGCTTTTTTTCTGTTGAGAATTTCGTTAGTTTCCACGTATTTCTTATATTACTTGATGCAGCTATGAATTTCTCTTGGTAATATTTCCTTTTGGACATACGGATTAGGCTATTAAATTTGTTTCTGTACCTTTTATATCTTTGTAATGTTGTCGGCGTAGGATTCCTTAGATATTTCTTATAGAGCTTTATGTTGACAATGTTAAAATCTTACACAAGCATTAGTATTTTACTGAAGGCACTAAGCGCTTCTAGCTATTTGACTGATGTACATGTCCGTCATATAGATACAGAAGTCAAAAACTACATCTTTTACTCATATATATTAGTTTTTTGTCAATTTTTGTCAATTATAACATTGGGTAACGGGAGGGGGACGCACTGTACAAATCACTTGAATATTTTTATTTTGTGTGTATGTGGCATAACAAAATAAATTTTATTTTGAGTGTACCTCACATTCTCCTTGTCCTTTGTCTAGTGATAAAAAAACGTCAGCAGTAAACTTTGTGTCTGCTTTCTCATATAATTCTACAAGAGGAAGTAATCATTAATGACATACCGCTAGGTCTGAAAGGTCTTGGTTGTTGCCTTCCACATAGGATGCCTGCTGTGCCGTCCTAGCCATCAAGTCTTTCTGTATTTGAAACTGTAGAACATTTGTAACATGATAAGCCTAGACGAGATTTTGGAGTGCGTCACTAAAAATAAGGTAATCGTATCGTTAGTATTGGTAGTCTCAGTAGCCTTTAGATGAATTATACTTGAAAAATATCATGGCAAAGCCCCTGTCGCATGCATTAAGCGATATATGTACGTAAATCACAGTTAACCAATAGGTAAAACAAGAGTTCGGAGACCTCATACCTGCATGAAATATTCAGAACTTTTAAAAATTTGATTTTATTCTGCCTCATCCATTATAAAAGTAAAGTTGTAATTAACATAATTTATTTCAATTGATGGTCTTCTATACTTAAAGGAAATATATTGTATGCGTGAAAGTACTGTTCTTTGGAAAAATTTCATTTTAACATATCAACATTAATTATTCAAATGATCTCTACATAATTTATGCATAGTGTATTTTAGTTTTAGTTAACCTATATGTCCAGGACAGAGGATACAAAAAGTCCTTATCAATGCCTTTTGAAATAATTGATAGTTGCCAGTGGCGGCTTTTTCATGTGAACGTTTAGGTGTAAGCGACGAGTTAAGGGCAATTTCAAAATGTTGTTTGCTGTCATTGCCTGTCAATCTACCCCCACCCACATGTTGTCAACCTACTATGTCAGGACAAATATACACACGAACCCACGGCAACCCACCAAAAACAAAACTTCCATCCCCTTTATCAGATCTAGAATAAATCAGAAACTCACCAGGCAAGACTCTCTCTCGTAGTACACATAATGAACCTGGTTTCCAAGGTAAGGGCAACAGCCTTGTTGTAGTAATGATAATACTACTAATAATGCTAATAAGGTTAATACTGTAAGAATCTTGGAACCGAAAGCTTAAATACTTAAGAATTATCATAAGCATGTTTGAACTTTTCCAGAGAGTACCAGTAGTACATAGTTATTTGATTAGCTTGTGAAAGGAAACATTCTTTACTTTTCTGTGCTTTTAATATGTTTTCATAGGGCCTCATGTACTATATAGCCGTAATATCATAAAACAGCCAACAAGTGGTGACCACTTGTTGACTATAGACTATACATAGCTATATATATATTATATAGTCACCACTTGTTGGCTGTTTTATGATATTTCGGCTATTTAACGGTGGAGGGGGGATCCGCATATTTTTCAAATTTTCTACTACCTGTTCGACATCTAACATCTAACAAGCGGTTAGTGATTGTCAGATATAATATAGAATAAATGCCAGTAGGCCTTTACGGCAGCCGACTACGCCTACAATCATCATAGTACACCTCGGGGTGGGCAATGGCCCTTTATCAAAGGATACAGCAGGCTTATTTAGACGAAGATACTGGTCTGTCACAGCCGCAAGGGTGTGGTATTTCACCAGGATGGCGTTCACCTCTACCATCGTCCGTGCCATGGTCTTGTTCATCTGCGGAGTATGAAATTGTAACAGCTACATGTTATAGTTGATAAGCACGAAAAAGGCAATATCTGGATCCCATACCAAATTACTACGAACTAGAGTTCAGTAATGTCATATCTTTATCGATTGTTGTCTTATATTTCTATTGTAATTTGTTGCCTACGTAAAAAATGGAGGTATATTGTTTTTGCTCTCTCTCTCTCTCTCTCTCTCTGTGTGTGTGTGTGTGTGTGTGTGTGTGTGTGCATGCGTGCGTGTCTGTTTTTCCGCATAATTGTGAACTTCAGAAGGCCTTTATGGATTGTGATGCTATTTGTTATGTGGGTAGGTCCTTGAATGACAAAGGTCAAGGGTCAAGTTCAAATTTGGACCTCCTGGTGACTGACCTTGATACTGCAGCAGAACTTCTGATTTTTGTATGTTCTGTTCTGGATATGCTATGATCTTGACTTTCTGGTTGCCGATATATATTTTCATGTCAGAAACTAGTGGTGTTATTTTTGTTTCCCTTACTTGTTCTTGAACTACAGGGGAGTGTCTGTCGAAATCTTTCAAAGTGCTTACGTCAGTCAGACAGACAGACAAACACACCCAAAACAATTATACCTCCATACCCGGAGGTAACAAATGTACAACAAATGTAACGAATTTGAAACGAATTGTTGTCATTTAGATAAGAACTGATGCGTTTACTTACTAAGCGACACGCTATGCAGACAATTAGGGCGGTTACAATGATCCCTCCAAAGACCACTCCTTTCAATGAAAACCAATCTGCTTCCAAAGTTTCATCGATATAAAGCAAGAAGAACATTAGAAGAAGAGCTATCGTCACAGGTCCCTCCCTGGTAAAGAACCAGGTGAAGAAGTGCATCTTGCCAGTCTTCCGCAATTTGTCGAAGACAGCGGTGTTGTCTTCTCTTGTTATCTAGAAAAATAACATTTAATTAATAGTGAATAAACCCATTATTGTACACGCCTAACTACATCACAGCCACTGTGAATAACGGGGCCACACAGTTCCCACTCTGAAACTCTGAACCATGTCAACCTGCCTGAAAGTACATGGTATGTATTCCAGGGTGTACGCAGCCCCCCCCCCCCGTGTACACTATATGACATCCACTAGGTTCTAGCGGGGACCAATCATATGGCTGCTGGCATGTCACCGACTAGCGCGACTATGAACTAATGACGACCCCCCCCCCCCCCCCCCGAAAAAATATAAGTTATAAGACTCCAGCCTTATCATTGAAGACTGATTGCATGCGCATGTACGATTACAACTATTTATCTTACGTTATAGAAAATAAGACAGACAATATATTACACTGTCATGCGTTTTTACTACAAATGTATATCACGACGAGTATTTTGGTTTGTTTGTGTGATTAGGATCTCCATTAGTGTGCCAATCCACACTATTCTTCCTGGAGTCCTGGTGATGATGTAAATCACCACGTGGCTAATACGAGTCGTGGGTTCGCCAGGCCTCCATCCGGATGAAAGTGAAAGAAAGTGATAGTGAAAGTAAGATTTGTAGTAAATTACAAACTTCCAGTTAGTAGTATTTGGACCATCGCACACTGGGGCATTCCACTACTCTGTGTGGTTTGCAGGCTGTATAGGCATGTGCTTTTAATGGATTTTTGAAGGAACATTTCTTGAACTATATGTCATCAGATTATATGTAAATAATGCTCACCTTTACTCCCTTGGACATCAGCTCGGAGAGGACAATCTGATCGTCGAACAGAGAACACGGAGGTATCATCCACGTACGCTTCGATTCAACCTTCAACAAGTGCTGGCCATTAAAGTAGTCTGCAAATATAACTATTATGTGAATTAAGTGCTTCCATATTCCCTGGAACGAAATATGGAAAATATACAACAAAAAGAATTCTATATCTACTGTTGTTTGAGAAAAACTACATGCAAACATTAAACAGGTTGGAATTCCCTGGCCAGTCGTCGGCAAATGCACCTCCTACAAGCCGTCTTCAAGTCAATCCACCAACAAGTACCTGAATACCTACAAATATTTAACAGAACATCCCATATCTATCAAACAAGGCACAATAGTAACTTATCTTTAAAACTTCCTAAAGTCCGATTAGGATCCGGCCGGAGAAAGTTTGCATACAGGGGTGCATTTTCCTGGAACGATCTACCTGCCACAGTTAGAGTGGCCACGTCCAGCCTATCATTTAAGAGGCTTCTAAAGCAATACTGCTGACCTCTGACCTCCTGACCTTTGCCTGGACTAACGACTTCGATTTCTGTACACGATTCTGTTTTGACGCTCGGTTATGTATGTATGTACGTATGGACTATTGTTACTATGTTTGTTTTCCGTTTGTCTCAGTTTGTGATGTCCTACCTGTGTACAGGGCATGCCTGAAAAGCAATGGGGTTACCATTGAGTTGTATTTACCCTGTATAAATAAAACAGAAACAAACAAACAAACAAATACACTTACTAGGGTTGCAGGTGAATCCTGAGAAGAGATCTGCTTTGCTCTCTGACTTAGCTGTGGTGATTGAAACCAGGCATCAACAGAAAACAAACAATAGAACAAACCGTAAGTGGGTATATAACTGTTACGCTTCATTAGTGTTCAACCTAACTTAGTAATTACCAATGTAGTGTCATTTTCTAAATTTCCATGGTCATTTGTAGTTGTGCAAAATGGATATTTATACACATGCGCGCTAGCATATACAAACTCGTACACATACACAGATACACGCACAAACACACACACACACACACACGCACGCACGCAAACACAAACACACAAAAAAAAACACGTTACTTATTCATGTCTCAGTGAAGTATTATATAGATTTTTCATTTCTTATGCAAATACAGCCCTGAATTGCATTTATATAAATCATATCTTTACACCTAGACACCACAGGTCATCAGAATCATTAAAATCGTACATTAGCAAAGAATGCCATTTTTCATCAATTGTTTAAATGGCGCCCTGGTTTGCAACTTTATGTCTCATGCTACCTTTAGCTAACTTCTAAACGTCGTAATTGCCGTCATCTACCACTATGCTATGACAGCACCCTTTTATTACCTTGGCCAAGAAGGTTATGTTTTCGTGGCCGTGTGTGTGTGTGTGTATCTGTGTGTGTGTGTGTGTGTGTGTCTGTGTGTTAACAGCATAACTCGAGAAGGCTAAGGTGGATTATCTTGATATTTGGTAGGTGGGTAGGTCTTGATGAGACCTCGAAATGATTAGATTTTGGGTCCCCTGGCGGCTTGTTATGGTACTGCAGTGGAACTTCCGGTGTTGATATCTCGTATCTGGACATGCTAGGGTCATGATTTTTGGATGGTAGGTAGCTCTTGTGCTCGGAAAGAAGTGACGTCAATTTGGGCCCCCTAGCGGCTTGCTCTGGAACTGCAGGAGCATTTGTATGAAAATGTTTAAAGTAGGATAACTCAATAAACGGTCGATGGATCGTCTTGATATTTGGTATGTAGGTAGCGTAAATGATGCTTGACATGACTAGGTGACAATTATGCAAATGATGATCTTTTTTGCATAATTAATGAGGGAATGCTATAATTCAGGTACCTTCCATGATAGGACTATTCTACCTTGTGACATGTGTAATTAAGAATGAGAGGAACATTGCCATATATTAATTATGTAAATAAAAACCTAATCTGCATAATTAATGAGAAAATATTATAATTCCATTGTGGTTGATGTTGGCAATTTCATACTTGCACATTTCGAAGTTGACTGGAGGTGAACATCATTCAACATAACTTATTCAAATCAGTACCTCATTTGCATAATTTATGAGGAAATGCTGGAATTACCTTCTTTGTTAAGATAACACTGTCATTGGGAGGAGAATATGATCAACTGATGTAATTCATGCAAATGAGGATCTTATTTGCATAATTATGGGGAAAATAATTCCTCAGTGATAAAGGGTAACCTCATTTGGCGAAGGTATGAGGTCGTGGAACTCTAGTTTATTATCAAATTAGTTCTAAATTTGCCCCTACTAAGTCCTATCATGGAATTCGCCGGATTTATGAAATCGCCACATAAATTATGCAAAGTATAATCTGATTTCCATAATAGGCATTCAATTATGTCAATCTTAACTTACTTATACATTAGGCTACCCATCTGCCAAACATCACCCGTGCCCAAGTTATCTAATAATTGCTTACCTTTCAAAGCGCAAATAAATCTGTAAAAGAAGTTTGGCGACCATTCCTCCAGGTACGTTATTTGTCGATGGAGGTCAGACAGACGGTCACACTCGCGGAGCACGACGGGAATGACTTTTTTCATTTCGCTGATAGCCAAGTTTTGTTCGAACTTGCACCACCTGCTGTCGGCGAAGTCTCGCGAGAGTACGATAACAGTCTTTTGACTCTCCTTGATGGAACACACTATGTTAGTTATAACAAACTCCCCAGGAGTGAAATCACGCTCGTGGAAACAGCACTTGAAGCCGAATTCGTCCGATTCGAGCTTTCGAGCCATGTCTTTTACCCATGGTGCACCAGCACTGCTGTAGCAGAAGAAAACATGGTACTTCTCGCGATCGCCGAGAGGGGGCGCTACTCCCACCCTTCCGTCCTTGCTGCTGCTATCACCATCTGTATGGTCTTCACCGGCGGCTGGGGAGTAAATTTGTAGTTCCCCGCGCCCTCTTCTCTGTGCTGACGCGGAGGGATGCTTCAGTGTGTCGTAGGAATCGACCTTAGAATCATGGGAAACATTTGCTTCCTGCACTGCAGTGCTGCGATGGCGAGTTGAAGACAGTTCACTCATACTTGTCAATCGCCTCCGATCCCTATAATAGTTAAATATAGATGATATAATAACCAAAAGACTTTAAGAATTTACCCTGTGTTGTCTGAGTACGTTCTATTAACATTGAAAGAAAGTGGCTGCATTCTTAACTCAAGACCCACAATCTACCTTGAGTAGTACACGTATGCTAGGATTCTTTTCAACATTATTATAGTTTATCGTGTACATACAGACATGTACAAACGAATATGCATGTGTACTAAATTGGTCTTGAAAAGGCCAAGAGTTGTCAGTAAACTAAAGCGCTACCAGTATGCAGAATTTCGCAATGTTTGACTGGAACTAAAAATCGCATATTCCTTCTACGGCCATGAAAATAGCTTGGTTTCGGCTCTATGGTTTCGGTTCCTCTTTTTCAGAAAGATTTCGTATAGGAGGTATATGTAACCATACAACAGACCGACTTGTGGAATACAGGCCTAACATTACATAAAGATAACCAATAAGACCCTGTATGTCTTTTTCGATAATGTGGGTAGATTTTAGCGAGAATTAAAAACCCCGTACCTTTTTTAGTGTGAAGAAAACTGCTGGACAACTGCTTGCCCTCAGATTCAAAGCATAGTTTCGGCTCTCTGGATCACTCCCTCTAGTTTCGGTCGTCGGTCGATCTGGAAACCACTTGGCGCTTTTAAGTCTTAAAATGTAGTTTGGGTTCGTCTCTGAGTCCTGAAGTGTCGTTTTGCATCTACGAGAATCCTCGCAACTGGCAGAATCGTTAAAAAAGCACCACTCGTCTTTACAGTGGTCTTGTGTGTTGGTTGGTCTAGCTATAGGCACAAACCAGGAAGTGCGTACGTGGTCGCGCATGCGCACTTGAGTTATCCTCATCGGATCAACTTGATGACTTGTTGAAGGTCACATAACACTAGTTAATGTAGTCAATAGACTTCGGGCACAAAGTAGTGAGGCACAACTTGCGAAAGCTGCAGAGATTCTTTTGTGCACGGCGGCGAGGTGAAAACTGTGCTGAATGCTAGAGGAATGCGTCAGGTTTCCGACCGTATAATTTGAATTATGATGTTTGTTCGGCCGGCGTAGTCTGGCGCCAGGATCTTGTTACCGCCTAGTACTGTTACTGCAAGCTGGTGTGTTACGCCGAAGAGCGGTTATACCGGCTATACAGATACAGATACAGATACTGTGCGTCGGCTGCAGTTCACATGACCCCCGCATAGCGCTTTTAAAGTCGGTTTTACAAAGGAACGAGCCGACAACCTTGAGCTGATATTCACATATTTTGTAGGTTGTAACCTCAACCCAAACGTTTTAAATTTTTGTAACTTGCTTGTACTATAAATTTTGCAGCGTCGAACCTTCTCACTTTGGGCTTCTTAACTATAGAAATCCCCATAGGGCGAAAAGTGTGTACTGCTACCTTAACCCAGACCTGTCTACAGCCAGCACTTGAAATTCCCTTATGTTTTATTCACAATAATACTTTCAGTCAGACGTTATAGACTAAGGCATTAAAACAAGAAATTCATTTAATATTCTAAATATTTTACCTTGGTATGGAACTTCTCTTTCATGTTTCTTTAAGTACGAATGTAATGCTATGACCAACTATGAGTTACACAAAAGGCACCTATTTGTCCCCTATCGTTTGTCAATGGAACATTCCGGGAACCCCCCTTCCCAGACGCCCCCGCTCAACAGGTGAGGTCATACCTGATCATACCTGGGGACTTCCGCTTTCGTGGTGCCAGTCGATATTAGGGACCATTCTTTTATCTGCAACCTGAGTTTAAAATTGATTTTTTTTTCTTCACTTCTAGCTGCACTTAGGACAACACCGGTCCGTGAAGACAGAAAAAAAGGTATATGTTGACCATTCGTACCGCAATGCACGACCGTGAGAAATATCACGATACCCCGACATTAATAGTGTTCAATCTAATAAGCCTGCTAATAACAGATCTACGGCATAATAACGAGGAACAGATCTACGGTATCTAAATATAAAAAAACTTACAGTTGATGGAAAAGTTAACACATACATGACACATATTTTTCTAAAAACGACTGCTACTAACGTAAGGTGACTCTGGCAAGTATGCGTGCGTGTGCGCATGGGTTGGGTTGGGTTGGGGAGGGGGGGGGCGAAGGTGCATTTCGGATCTCTTGTTTCCGTTATAGGACAAAGTAAGAAACATTATTTTACTTGCAAGACGCTTTTAAAGTATACTCAATAGAAAATGGCACGTCTCAATGGTTTAACATAAACGCCATATACAGGCTTACACTTGCGTTCTTAAACTGTGACGTCATGGGGATTCCCGGTAGGGGAATCCCGTGATTCATTGGTAAATCCGCTGACATCATCCGCGTTAACGTATTTGAAATTTGGTTTTTGATATTTAAGAAAGACAAACTGCCTATATTTTTATTATGGTTACTCATCTATTTAATATTTACCTTCAAAATTAAACTCATGCAGTGGACGTCTCGGATTATAATAAGTACCATGAAGACATAAATGTATGTGTATATTTTGAAACTTTTGATGGACTTGACTTATTTGACTATATCCGGTTAATTATCGAAGTCCCCGCCAAAGAAACATGGTGATTTGGGACATTTTAGGCGTATATCCAGGGTCTGTAGCATAAAAGGTCGACACGCCCTTGATGAAAGTTGTATGGTATTGTCAATAGTTAAGGCTGAAGGCTTTGTTAATGTAAAGTGTACGGCATTGACGCTTTGAAATATTGTTCTGGGTATTACCTGAGCAGCTTTTTATTGTGTTAACTATGATATAACCCAAGTTATTAACTCATGTACTGTTACTGGTAACATTGATGTGATGTTTGAAACTGTATTTATTTTAGTTGCTGTGGACTTTAGGATACACTTTCGCCCACTCCGGAGACTCTGTCACAACTTATACAGAGGTTTGTGTCCTATGGACCTTGTTTGACCCTTAAGACTGCTATGTTTGTAGCTGTACCGTGTCTCCGTGTGCTCTAACAACGAATTCACTTGATATAATATCAAGTGTAAAATCAAGGGCAAATGAAATCCCTAATTGCTCGTTCCTTTAAGTAAGGTCCAGCGTCTGTATTATAGTAAAAGACCAACTATGAGTTACACAAAAGTCACCTGTCTCCCCCTATCGTTTGTCAATGGAACATTCCGGGAACCCCCCTTCCCAGACGCCCCTCATAACAGGTGAGGTCATACCTGGAGACTTCACTTCCGCTTTCGTGGTGCCAGGCAGAGGTATGAACTGTTGATGTTCCCTGCAATCTGAGGATGAAAAGTATTATTTTTCCTGCAATATAAGGCCACTATCCTTTACTCCTAGCTGTACCGAGGACAACAGCAGTCTAAGAAGACTGAACAAGGTGTGTATATGTTGACTACGTGCCGTAATGTACGCAAGAAAAAAGTACAGTACCCCGACATCAATACTGTTCAGTACTACTTTAACAAGTCTATTGAGTATCTAAACATAAAAATAGTTAATTTTTAATGTTGAATTTATATTATATGACAAATTTTTCTGCAAAGAGTTGCTACTAAGGTGACTAAGTTTGTGGGCATGGGCTGGTGGGGAGTGGGGTGGGCGAAGTATACAGAGTCTGAAGTAAATAAACAGGTGCATTTCGGAGCTATAGGTCATGCTTTACTTCGCAAGACGCTTCAACTGCCTAAATGCATACTCGATAGAAAATGGCACGTCGTTTAAAATGGTTTAACATAAACGCCATATACAGACTTACACTTGCGTTCTTAAACTGTGACGTCATGGGGGTTCCCGGGTAGGGAATCCCGTGAATCATTGGTAACTCCGCTGACATCATCCGCGTTTACGTATTTGAAATGTTTGTGGTTTTTGATGTTCAACCCTATCTAGACCGGGCTTTTTTGGGATTCGGGGGACGGGGGGTCTCATTTGCTCCCCCCCTCAGAACCCGTGAACGGTATATCGTATGACCACCAAATTTCCAGAGGATGGTGTGGTAGTAAAAATAAATCAAAACAATAATTTTCATGTTATTATGATGTCATTTTGACGTCGTTGATATGATTTTATTGACCAAAACCGTCTAAATAGGTTATTCTGTTAAATATCAATGGTACACAACATAACTAACAAAAAGTGTATGATAGAATGTTAGAGTGTAGTCAGACTTATTATGATAAGTACTATGAAGATATAAATGTAAATGTATACTTTGATACTTTTAATGGACTAATCTGCTTATATACGGTTAATTATCGAAGTCTCAGCCAAAGAAACATGGTGATTTGGGACATTTTAGGCGTATTTTTCAGGTCCTGTAGCATAAAAGGTCGACACACCCTTGCTCAAAGTTGTATGGTATCACCAATAGTTAAGGCTGAAGGCGTTGTTAATGTATAGTGTTAGGCATTGACGCTTTGAAATATTGTTCTTGGTATTAACTGAGCAGCTTTTTATTGTGTTAACTATGATATAACCCAAGTTATTAACTCATGTACTGTTACTGGTAACATTGATGTGATGTTTGAAACTGTATTTATTTTAGTTGCCGTGGTCTTTAGGATACACTTTCGCCCACTCCGGAAACTCTGTCACAACTTATACAGAGGTTTGTGTCCTATGGACATTGTTTGACCTTTAAGACTGCTATGTTTGTAGCTGTACCGTGTCTCCGTGTGCACTAACAACGAATTCACTTGATATAATTTCAAGTGTAAAATCAAGGGCAAATGAAATCTCTAATTGCTCGTTCCTTTAAGTAAGGTCTAGCGTCTGTATTATACTATAAGACCAACTATGAGTTCCACAAAAGCCACCTGTCTCCCCTATCGTTTGTCAATGGAACAATCCGGGAACCCCCCTTCCCAGACGCCCCTCCCAACAGATGAGGTCATACCTGAGGACTTCACTTCCGCTTTCGTGGTGCCAGGCACAGGTATGAACTGTTCATGATACCTGCAATCTGAGGATGAAAAATGTTTTTTTTCTGCAATAAGGCCACTATCCTTTACTCATAGCTGTACCGAGGACAACACCAGTCTAAGAAGACTGAACAAGGTGTGTATATGTTGACTACGTGCCGTAATGTACGCCAGAAAAAAGCACGGTACCCCGACATCAATACTGTTCAGTACTAGTGTAGCAAGTCTATTGAGTGTCTAAACATAAAAACAGTTAATGAAAAAGTTGAATTTATATTATAATATGACAAATTTTTCTGCAAAGAGTTGCTACTAAGGTGACTATAAGTTTGTGGGCATGGGCTGGTGGGGAGTGGGGTGGGCGAAGTTACAGAGTCTAAAGTAAATAAACAGGTGCATTTCGGAGCTCTTGTTTCCGCTATAGGACATGCTATATTTCGAAGGACGCTTCAACTGCCTAAAAGCATACTCGATAGAAAATGGCACGTCTTAATGGTTTAACATAAACGCCATATACAGACTTACACTTGCGTTCTTAAACTGTGACGTCATGGGGGTTCTCGGGTAGGGGAATCCCGTGAATCATTGGTAACTCCGCTGACATCATCCGCGTTTACGTATTTGAAATGTTTGTGGTTTTTGATGTTCAACCCTATCTAGACCGGGCTTTTTTGGGATTCGTGGGACGGGGGGACGGGGGGTGGTCTCATTTGCTCTCCCCCTTAGAACTCGTGAACAGTATATCGTATGACCACCAAATTTCCAGAGGATGGTGTGGTAGTAAAAATAAATCAAAACAATAATTTTCATGTTATTATGATGTCATTTTGACGTCGTTGATATGATTTTATTGACAAAAACCCTCTAAATAGTTTATTCTAAATATCAATGGTACACAACATAACTAACAAAATGTGTATGATAGAATATTAGAGTGTAGTAACTTATGATAAGTACCATGAAGATATAAATGTATATGTATACTTTGATACTTTTGATGGACTTATTTGCTTATATACGATTAATTATCGAAGCCCCAGCCAAAGAAACATGGTGATTTGGGACATTTTAGGCGTATTTTCAGGTCCTGTAGCATAAAAGGTCAAAGGTGCTCAAAGTTGTATGGTATCGTCAATAGTTAAGGCTGAAGGCGTTGTTAATTAATGTATAGTGTTCGGCATTGACGCTTTGAAATATTGTTCTGGATATTACCTGAGCAGCTTTTTATTGTGTTAACTATAATATAACCCAAGTTATTAACTCATGTACTGTTACTGGTAACATTGATGTGATGTTTGAAACTGTATTTATTTTAGTTGCTGTGGACCTTAGGATACACTTTCGCCCACTCCGGACACTCTGTCACAACTTATACAGAGGTTTGTGTCCTATGGACATTGTTTGACCTTTAAGACTGCTATCTTTGTAGCTGTACCGTGTCTCCGTGTGCTCCAACAACGAATTCACTTGATATAATAATATAATATCAAGTGTAAAATCAAGGGCAAATGAAATCTCTATTTGCTCCTACCTTTAAGTAAGGTCCAGCGTCTGTATTATACTATAAGACCAACTATGAGTTACACAAAAGCCACCTATCTCCCCTATCGTTTGTCAATGGAACATTCCGGAAACCCCCCTTCCCAGACGCCCCTACCAACAGATGAGGTCATACCTGGGGACTTCACTTCCGGTTTCTTGGTGAAAGTCGGTATCCTATTTATCATGCGCAGTCATCGGTCCTCCGGAATGAGTGATGGAGAAACTGCCGTCTGGAGCCTAAAGTGTCATAGAGGTCATGGCGGCCGCTCTTTAGCGGACGCCAACTGCCACCCGAAAATGTCGAGGGTTGGGCTGGTGGGTCGCTTTAGGCTCCGTCTGGCGGACGGAGAACCTCTGGACTGCTTACTGATAGAATATCTTCAACCGCTTGCCCTTATATAGAGTGAGTGCACCACGTGATTCCTCCGGCCCTATCACAGCGCATGACACGTAGTATGCTATTTATCATGCGCAGTCATCGGTCCTCCGGAATGAGTGATGGAGAAACTGCCGTCTTCCGCCATTGCTACATTCGGTTATTTGCCTGCCTTCCTTTTCCTGACTTACCTTATGCCAATACCTTTTGGCACCTCCCCTATCTCCAATATTTCCCATTACCCATTTTCATCTTCTTCCTCAAACTCTTCGCATTTTCTTTTCCTTCTTCGACCTTTTGTGAAAATGACTCGCAACACCATGATCTGTTTTACTGGTTTCTTTATTCTTCCACCTTTGCTGCGCGCTGATCTGCCTGCCTTCCTTTTCCCGACGTACCCTAAGTGGCCCTTTTGTTACCGTCCCTTATTCCTAATACTTCTCCTTCCCATTACCCATTTTAATGTTTCTTCTTCCTTAATTTTTTGCCCTTTTGTGAAAATGACTCGTAGCCTTATGCCGTGTTTTGCTGGCTTCTTCATCCTTTCTTCTTTTGCTCACGCCGTTTATGTGCCTCCTTGAGAATGTTCTTAGGCATTCCTTCTCTTCTTGCTGTTCTTTACTTACCATCCTCATTTTGTTCCCCTCGCATTACGACACCCTATTCCTGGCGCATTTCTCATATGCTCAAAAACTCATGTCGTTTCATTAAAACATCCTTTAGCCCACTCCAAGACTCTCAACAGTTTTGTGTAGTACGCAGGCGTTTGCTCGAAAACCAATCGATATGCTCCAAGGCTTGTTGCTCCGGAAAATCGTATCTTTGCCTGCGCCCTAAATGCCGTGCCTAGGAGCAACGCCTCGCCCCGCGACCTAAAAGTCGTACCTGGGGAACGCGTCTGAAATAAATTCGCCCCGCGACCTAAATGTCGTATCCGGGGAAACGTGTCAGCAATTAACTCGCCCCGCGACCTAATGTCGTACCTGGGGAAACGTGTCAGCAATTAATTTGCCCCGCGACCTTAATGTCGTACCTGGGGAAACGTGTCAGAAATAAACTCGCCCCGCGACCTAATGTCGTACCTGGGGAAACGTGTCAGCAATTAACTCGCCCCGCGACCTAAATTTCGTACCTGGGGAAATGTGTCAGAAATTGAACCCGTCCCGCGACCTAATGTCGTACCTGGGGAAAAGTGTCAGCAATTAACTCGCCCCGCGACCTTAAGGTCGTACCTGGGGAAAAGTAACACCAATAAACTCTCCAATAAAAATAAAAAATACTAGCACTCAACCCGCGACTAAAATAATTCAAAACGCCAACAAGCCAAACCAGAGATGGAAACAAAGAAGTAAAACAACAGTAAATGCCCAAAAGACTAAACAGGTGAGGTGCTGAATCTGGTCCGACTGTATCCTGAAGTCCTGTGGATAACTGATGGCTCGGGGCAGTGAACTGCTGTACGGGAGCCGCTGAGGCTGGAGCTGGAGCCTGTTGGGCCAGAGCTGCAGCGTGTAGGGCCAGGACAGCGACCTGCGATTGTGGAGGTAGGCCCTGCTGGACTGGTGCTGCGCCCTGCGGTGCTTGAGCTGGGTCCTGCTGGACTGGGACTGGTTGCGGTGCTGCCGCGCCTGGACTGGAGCCGTATGCGTCGCTGCGGGGCTGGAAAGCTGAGGCCTGTGTGGAAGTTAAACATGAAACGTGAGCACCGTGTCCAACCAGATAAGCAGCGACTCATCAATGAAACGAGAACTCAGACACCCTGCTGCGGGGCGCTCAAAGGTGCACAACGACACGATAACATGAGCTGCCCCGAGCCGTTCAATCACTGTTTCAAACTCACTCTCAGTCGAAGACCAGGCATTCACAAAGCTAACGAAATACAGCAAGGAAGAGGAACATGAGAAGTAAAACGAGCGAGAGTAACGAAAATCAAACCAAAATGCGTGAAAAGTAAACGCTCATCGTCCTCTCATCTTGCCGGTGCCGGAGCCGCTACCCGCTGCGCCCGAGGAGGTCCCGGTTGGACTGAAGCCGCTGCTGCCGGAGCCAGGGGCGGTCCCTGTTGGACTGGGGCCGCTGCTACTGGAGCCTGGGGCGGTCCCTGATGGACTGGGGCCGCTGCTACTGGAGCCTGGGGCGGTCCCTGATGGACTGGGGCCGCTGCTGCCGGAGCCTGGGGTGGTCCTTGCTGGACTGGGGCGGCGGCCTGCGCTACGGGCGGCTGGCCTTGCAGGACTGGGGCAGCAACTTGTTGCATCTGGGCCGCCGGTGCGGGGGCTGGAAGGCTGAGACCTTTTTTTTTTTTTTTGTAAAAACATGAACCGTGAGCGCCGAGTCGACGAAAAGTGACACAGGCAACGAAAAGCGAAACCTAACCGACAACAAACACTCTGCTTCGGCGCTCAAAGGTGCACAACGACACGATAACATGAGCTGCCTAGGCCATTCATTCACTGTTCCAATCTACTCTCACTCAAACTGAAAACAGGCGTCCACGCATATTTAACGCAAATCCAGTAGAAAACGGTAGAAAACGACGAACGAAAGTACCAAAACCAAACCTAAATTGTGCCGTACATCCTCTCTTGAAGAGCCTTGCGAGTGCTAGAAAAAACATGGAACAAAAACGAGCACAATAGGATGGCCAAAACCTCGGCCGACGGTACTCCGTCACGAATCTGAGAAGTTCCTCTAATCCTGTGGGCTGTGCATCTGAAAAAGATTCAACCTGGAAGGAGGAAAATGTCCGACTGAAAACGGAAAACACGAACAAAGTAGAACACAGACAAAATCCACACGTGGCGCCCGAGCGCATACCTAACTAATTGGAAAACAATGGGCACCAGGTGCCACAAATTAGACGAACAAAGGTAGACAAAAGACTGCCAGGTGACGCATTCCTGAAAGATGCAAATCCTGAAAACTAGAAGTCACAAACCTGAGTCTCCTTGAAAACGAGCAAAACCGGGGGTGAAACAGAAAAACGACAGCAGCAAACGAGGTATCAAACTCCTGTATCTCCTGAAGGCTGGGAAAAGATAAAACAAACCGTCACAGAGCCCAGAAATATCAGCAAAAGCTCCGCACGTGGTGGACCCAGTAAAACCTGGCGGTGCCGACTTCACCTTCAAACTCTTCGTTATCGACGTTCTGAAAACTTGAAAGCAAAACGTTACCAACGAAAATAACCAGAATGCACAAAACCCCACTGAAACGAGAGCTATAGCGTACCTCCCGAGGGTAGACGCGGTTTCTTCGACATTTTCGGGTGGCGGTCCCGGAGACGCGCTGAGCCGTCTGGTGAACGGGGAAGATCTGGACTGCTTACTGATAGAATATCTTCATCCGCTTGCCCTTATATAGAGTGAGTGCATCACGTGATTCCTCCGGCCCTATCACAGCGCATGACAAGTACTAGTAGGGACCTTTATATTTACCTGCAATCTGAGAGTGAGCTTGTTTCTTTCTGCAATAAGGCCGCTATCCTTCACTCTTAGCTGTGCTGGGGACAACTACGGTGTAAGATTTAAAAAAAAAAGGTGTGTATGTGTTGACGCAATGTACGCCAGATCAAGCACGATATATATATATGTATATATATATATATATATATATATATATACCCGGACATTAATACTGTTCAGTCTAAGCCTATTGAAAACATGAGGAACAGATCTGAAGTTTATTAATAAAACAGCTTACTGTTGGTGTAAAAGTTGAATTTGTTCACTCCGCTAACTTTGTTACAACTTACAGAGGTTTGTGTCCTATGGACCCTTGTTTCACCTTAAGAACTGCTCTGTTCGTAGCCGTACCTTGTCTCCGTGGTTCCTCATCGATCAAATACATAACAAAACCATTCAGGATGGTTATAAAAATGTGATGATTCTTTACAGAATAGGTAAAAGGCAGAGCAAAGTCAAAGACAGCAGTGTGACAACACGGGACGTTGGTGACAGGTTTGTTTTAGTCATTGATACATAACCATTGCTTAAAGCAAGAGAGAACTTTTTTTTAAATTTATCTATTCTAAACTTAAAATTTATCGAAGTTACAGTTCAATTTTTGGTTCTATCCACATATGTGAGCAAATGTTATGACAGACACAGCAAAACCAGGATGATTTTAACAATGTGCCGTGTCTTTACAGAATGGGTAAAGGAAAGAGAAAAGATAAAGACAGCAGTGTGACAACACAGGACGACAATGACAGGTTTGTTTTAGCCATTGATACAGAACCATTGCTCAAAGCACGAGAGAACGTCTTCATACCTATTTAGACTCAAAATGTATCGAAGTCACAGTTCAATTTTATAGTTCTATCAACATATGTGAGCAGATGTTATCACAGACATAGCAAAACCATTCAGGATGATTATAACAATGTGCCGTGTCTTTACAGAATGGCTAAAAGACAGAGAAAAGTCAAAGACAGCAGTGTGGCAACACAGGACAGCGATGACAGGTTTGTTTTAGTCATTGATACATAAACATTGCTTAAACCACGACAGAACGTCATAATATCTCTTTAGACTTAAAATGTATCGAAGTTACAGCTCAATTTTTGGTTCTATTCACATATACAGCAAATGTTATGACAGACATAACAAAACCATTCAGGGTGATTATAACTATGTGCTGATTATTTACAGAATGGGTAAAAGACAGAGAAAAGTCAAAGACAGCAGTGTGGCAACAAAGGACGACGATGACAGGTGTGTTTTAGTCAATGAAACATAACCATTGCTTAAAGCACGAGAGAACGTCTTCATATCTATTTAGACTCAAAATGTATCGAAGTCACAGTTCAATTTTATAGTTCTATCCACATATGTGAGCAAACGTTATGACAGACATAGCAAAACCATTCAGGATTATTACAACTATGTGCCGTGTCGTTACAAAATGGATACAAGACAGAGTAAAGACAAAGACAGCAGCGTAACAACACAGGACGACGATGACAGGTTTGTTTTAGTCATTGAAATATAGCCATTGCCTTAAGCACGAGAGAACGTCTTCATATATATCTTAAATTCGAAAAGTAACAGTTCAACTTTATAGTTCTGTCCACATATGTGAGAAGATGTTATGACAGATATAGCAAAACCATTCAGGGTGATTATAACTATGTGCTGATTCTTTACAGAATGGGTAAAAGACAGAGAAAAGTCAAAGACAGCAGTGTGGCAACAAAGGACGACGATGGCAGGTTTGTCATAGTCCTTGATACATACCCGTTGATTAAAGCGCGAGAGAACGTCTTCATGTCTATGTAGAATCAAAACGTATCGAAGTTACAGTTCAATTTATTGTTCTCATCAAATTCATCCTTCCACTGCATCCCACAGAACCTTTCCCATACCTTCCAGAGCTCGAAGTTTCCTTTCAATTGATGCATATGCATGTAACATTGGAAGTAGAAAGCATGTAACTTGGTGTGCGGCACTTTACCTTCAAAATAGTACATACGAAGTGCACATGAGTACAGTTTTTTAAATATTATATCATAATCCATTTTTTGTCACAGTATCCACGAACAACATCTACAAGATGGCTACAGGGCCCTGCAGGCTGGAGACCTGGGGAAATCAGAACTAAGTGTTGCAGCTTCTGTGACAACACAGGAAGATGATAACAGGTTTGTATCAGTCATTGATATATATTGCCCTCTGTTTAGAACAAGATATAGTTAACGTTTCCATATATCTATTTACTCAACGTACCGACGTTATAGTGCAATCTATGGTTGTATGCAAATAAGTGAGCAGATACCCTGACAAAAGGCCCTCCCCTCGGTAAATGTTAACCCAAAACAAACCATGCTACAACAGACACAATCACATTCATCCCTCTACTGCATCCAACACGATTTTCTACCGTACCTTCTTTCTGCATTCAACTCTCCTCCACCGATAGTAATCGGGACCTCTTCTCTCCCACCACGTTGCTCACACACCCCGTCTGCATGCGTGATGTCCCGACTAGGGAATTTGCAGACACTTGAACTTAACACTACCAGATGAACCGAAACAATCCTCTGAGACAGACGTGAATGTCTATGTATAACTGTATTGTATTATATTACAAAACCATTTAGAACAAACAAAAGTATGATGGTGGGTACGAGTAAAGTCACAGATACCAATACGGCAACACAGCTAATGCAGGACAAAGATGACATTTTATATTAAAAGTGAAAAAGAAGGCTTGTCGGAGGTTTTAATATCCTGGAGTAAAAAACAATAGGTTTTAAATGCTTTCCTCATATCAATGTTTACATACTGTAAGGATAAGGCAGTCAGAACCACACGGCAAAGTGTTTCTGACCTTTTGTATGTGCCAATGGCTCGTCGGGAAGTGTACAAAAGGTCGATTTCCTACTCAGGCTCAGTGTTGTGGAATAACTTGTCAATGGATCTGAGAACGGCCACGTCAGTTGCAGCTTTTAAAAACAGACTGCGTCGAGTCACTTAGAATGACTATTTGTGAAATGAAAGTTTGGATGTTGATACTGATAAGTTATGAATCGAGATAATGTTTGAATTTTGTATGGACTTGTATTTATATTGTAACTGAATATTGTAACTGAACCAAAGCATTTGTAAAAGACCCCTGACCTACCTGCCCTTGAACTCTTGAAAAGCGGCTTAGGCCGAAGAGTGGTACTATACTGTACATTTCAAGGTTAAATAAAGGTTGGAAAAAAAATGCACTTGAATTTCTTTAAATGTTCCATTACATCAGTTGCTATTCACGGTACAGGAAGTAGAAATAGTTTTACCCTCAAAATAGATACGATTCACAGGTGTAAATTTTTGTAATGCTTGGGTATTTGTATTATATCATATGGCATCCATTTTGTGTCACAGTATATATAAAGAACATCTACAAGATGGTTACAGGGCCCTGCAGATTGGAGACCTCAACAAAGCAGAACAAAGCTTTGCAGCTGCGCTCAAGGCTGTTCATGTCCAGGGTGAGTATTATTGAGTATAAAATATGTTCAAAGTTTCTAAAAACATTTATTTAACTAGAGGTCGGAGAGCTCAAGCCTTCGTCAGTGGATTTTTGGTTTCGTGATATGGATGTTTATATGATGTGTTGTGTAATTAATTTAAAAAAAAAATATTTTTACGCTGGTAGGGGGCACTAAGTTACAGGTTGTTGATTGGTTGTGTTTTTTAATCAAACAACTGCGAACGTAGTTTATGGTGTCCACATCAGTAACTAACCTACTAAAATACATGAACATCCATCCACATATACACGAGTTATTTTGCTAATAACAGTGTCGCAAAATGTAATAAGAGAAGGTGTGATGAAAGAAAAGAATCAGAACAGGGCGACTACAGCTGTTAAGTTGAATTATTTATATGCTTGTTTGTTGTTACACTGTGTTCTTTCATTTAATTTGCTTCCTAACATTTGTACTTTTACACTCATTTACTATATTCCAAATCTAGGCATCTTGTTTTTTCAACTTTTCAGGGCCATAGGTAATGACCTGGCCAACCTTTCCTCCTCCCGCTGAAATTACAAAACAGTCCCTGAACATTCCAAACATAATATATCTCATCCCAGGCCGTGATAGTTCTCCAGCCGTCCCCAAGCCGGGGTGGGGGAAGATCGTTATATACCTAAACACAAAAGGTCCACTGTAGAAGCGTAGGGACCGCTCACGAGGCCCATTTTTTAACTTGACCTTGGCCTTCACAATAGTAACTTGCCTACCAAAAACCATGAACATCCATTTACATATGCAAGATTTATTTTGCTAACAAGCGACAAACACGAAAAGTCCGCTACAGTGACGTATGGACCCCCCACGAAGCCCATATTTGCACATGACATCGGTCTCAACAACGGTAACCTGCCTGCCAGCAAATCATAAACGTTGAACCATGCCTTCAAGAGTTATGCCGCTAAATCCTGGTTACCCAAACTAAAAATGGATGAATTTAAACCCTTCTGACGAAGGCAATAACGATGCCACAATGATGCGAACAAGAATATATAGAACAAACTAGAAAGGCCGACATTTGCTTCGAAGCAAATACAGCATATTTCAGCCATTTCCATCCCATTGTAAAGTCCCATTTTACCCAATTTCGGAAGGCGGTATATGCCAGCAATGTAAATAACGTTCTGTGGCCATGTGTCCAAGGATCCCCCGTACCAAATATCAGGTCATTTTGGTTTTAATATCAGGTCATAGGAGGTAAAAATGTACATTTTTTTGGTCTGAAAATAGCAAAAGAGTCCCATTTTACACAATTTTAAAATGGTGTATGCCAAACTTTTGAACAATGTTTTGTAGGCATGTGTACAAGGTACCCCCATAGCAAATCCCAGGTCATTTGATTTTCATATCAGGGCACAGGAGCCAAAAATGTACATTTTGTGGCCGAAAATAGCAAAACCGCCCTATTTTACACTAATTTAAAGTGGCATATGTCAAAAGCGTGTATGATGTTCTGTGGACATATGTCCAAGGTATCCGTATACCAAATTTCTGGTCATTCGGATTTAATACCAGGGCACAGGATTGGCATTCTGTGAGCATGTGAAATTGTAAAATTTAGACCCCTAAACAGTGTTTTTGGTACATTTTGGGCAACTTTTATGGCCATTTTATAACTTGAAAATTTACCACAGATGCACAAATAATTCTAAAAAAAAAATGCAGCTACGCATTTATGTTTACGACTCCGCGATCGTAAGGTACGATTGCTCATATCAATATATAGATACATGTAGCATATTCACATGTATATGGGGATGTGAAAATGCCATAGGATTCTCTTTTTGGGAGTTTAGTTCTTTTTTTTGACGGGGATATATTAGCGGGGTGCATGGAAATCCACTCCGCCACGGGTACACTTCCGGGTTGCGTCAACAACAAAATTACGCGAAAGACGCCACAAATCGGCATATAGATACATATATTTTCCTGAAAATTCTTTAAATTGTACATTTCTTTAATGGGAAGTTGCTAAGTAGTCGTAGACACAACGTAGAAAGCAGCGTAAGGGACTGTACGATATTTACCGGGGGGCTGGTGCATTGGGGGGGGGGGCTGGAGGGCCATTGAAAATTTTTTTGGCCGGGGGGAGGGTCATGGAAAAAAAAAATACCAAGGGGAGGGCCATCGTAAAAAATAAATCGGCCCGGGGGGGGAGGGCCACCGAATTTTTTTCATATTAAATATATATTAAAAATATGGCGACCGTAGCGATTCGCCGGCCAGTGGAATCGGCAGAATGTTACGTTAAAATAGTACGCATCCCTATCATTCTAGTGGATTCGTCCAAATCTCCCACAACCACCTTCGAAGCTGGTCGTCGAGCCGGGCGCAAAGAAGCCAAAAGTCGACGATACAACCAAAGACGTAACTCGCGTTTCGTAGCGGCTTTCGTAACGACATCGATAAAAATGTAGCCAAGCCTCTTCTGAGGACATTTAATTAATTTTTGCGGCATAACGCTCCCTATCCCAGCGGTTAAACGGTGGTTGTTTTTGTTTGTTTAAAATCGTCGATAAAGATCCCGCCCAGTGCCCCGATCAAACTTCTCGGCGTGGATGTGGATGCATTAAACAAGGTATTGTGATTAAACCAAGGACTGTCACAACATTTATTTGCCTCTAGATCACTGAATGTCCTTCCAAAGTAAATTGAAAACAACCTGACAATATTGTTTTCCCGGTTGTGTAAATACCAGTAGCACGTGGAAGACGTTCGTGGACGAAATATAGCCCGAAAAAGAGGAATAAACTTAGCTCGGGGTACCAGCAAAATTTACCCCTTAAAATGCAGGAAATAGCGTTTCAGAGGGTAAAGATTTCAAAATTTTCCGGGGGAGCATGCCCCCTAACCCCCCTAGGTTCGTGCCTGGTTTATGCTTCACTAAATCCACTACACTTTTAGCGCGGGCGAAACAGCCTTTTCGCGTTTCGCGGATACGGCTCTCCCCCCGAAAAGAAACCACAGCTCTAGCCGCTTGTAGAACAAAGGCTGCCCCGCTGAAGTATGTAACATGTTAAGGAGGCTAGGAAAACGGAGGTTTTCAGACCTAGAAAGCTAGCCGGCTTGTTTTGAGAAGGCAGAATTATTTACTGTAACGTTGCCGCGTCACGTTGCCGGGTATGATGCTATGTAATTGTAAAGTAAGCAATACACGTAACGTTGACACGACCATGACGCGTCAGGTTAGTCCTTTTATTTGATATCTTCCGAGACACTTTGCGTTACCCGGGATTAGGTCACAATCAACGCAGTGACAAGTGAACTTTTTTCTGTTTGTCAAACCACGCTTAGTAGTGGTTGAAGCCGCCGTAATATTCCAATTTTCGTAATGTTAACTCTTGTAGTCCTTTTATTCGATACCTTCCGAAACGCTTTGCGGTACCCAGGATTAGGATGGTCGGCATATTCCATCGTCGTGATTGTAGAAATTATGATCTATTAGGCACATAACATTGAATGTGTGGGTCACTGCGCACGACTTACGTGCAACGTGACCCCAGGTAACCCGCAATGGAACACGTGTTCGATGGCCAACGGCAGCTGGAACGGGCCATTCTTTAGATCGAACGTGGAACGGGTATAGCAATTTTGACCCTTTTTTGGCTGAAAATAGCCATTAAAGTCCACCAAAATGGTGTATGCCAAATATGTGACTGCTATTCTGTAGACACACGTTCGAGGAACCCTTATACCGCATTTCAGATCATTTGGTTGTACTACCAGGGCTCAGGATCCAAAAATCCATTTATTGTCGAAAAATGCCCCCAAAAACCTTCATAAAAACTTTTCAAAGGCATGTATCAAAAAAATGAAAAAAACGGTCCGGGGTATTTGCCCACTCTACCTCCATGCCAAATTTCAAGTCATTTGGTTAAAAAATGGCAGAGTTGAATCCATTTTACCGAATGACAGGAGAAGGAGAAGAAACACGAGGGAATACAATATATTTCATCCATACCTATGGTATGGCTGAAATATAAATATTTCTGTTAGTAGTGTAGCACTTTCAACAAGTTACCTCCTGATAAAATGATACAAATATCAGATAACCATTAAAAACTTTATTTTTTTTACAGGTCAACACAAGAAAGAGGCAGAGCCCCTGTACAAGCTGGGTGAAGTCTATCTCAAGAGAGCAGTCCAGTCGAAAGAAGGGGGCGACTTCACCAAGGCTGCAGCACTCTGTAACGCAGCAATGGTAAGGTCAAGGAGAGAAGATGTGGAGGGAACTATCCATGAAATAACCCAAACATTTGTGAAAGAAGTCCTGAAGATAGCACAGAAGGTAGACATTGATGAGCCAAAGAAACACAAATTGATGTTGAAGGCTGATAGGGACTACGTAGAAACAGAAATCAAAAGAATTGACAAAGAGGTAGATCCATATAGCCTTGATGACAAGGACCCAAAGATGAAGGAAGTTGAAAGGAAGAGAGTGAATGAAATCAAATCTTTGTTTCAGACACTTGTTGATCAGCGCAAAACCTTCATAGCTGGCCTTGTAGATGAATGCATTGAGGTAATGGGCCCCCCACCCTGTAAGTACGCCATAAAAGGTCTAGGTTCACAAGCCACAGGATTGTTAACCCCATACTCTGATCTGGAATTTGCCATTTTGGTAGAGGAGGAAACTGAGCATAATGTTGCCTATTTCCGCGATCTCACTAATTATCTGCATCTCAAAGTGATAAATCTGGGAGAGACAATTCTCCCGGCCATGGGGATTAAGTCTCTGAACGATTTCTACTCTGACGACCCCATGGACAACTGGTTTTATGACTCAGTAACAACGCGCGGTTTTGCATTCGATGGAGCAATGCCGCATGCATGTAAAACTCCATTGGGCAGGGGTAGAAACGACACAGGAACAAGCGAACTCATTCACACACCAAGCAATATGACCAACGTTCTAAACGACGACCTTATGTTCCATCTAAAGAAAGGCTACCATCTTGCTAGTGTACTGGGAAACGTGACGTTTATCACTGGAGAACAGGGCTTGGTCGATGAGTACAGGTCTTTGTGGGCACAGCAACTTCAAACAAATAACATTAATGTTCCACAATTAATGGCAAATACTGTACTGGTTGATAATGTACCGACTTTTGAACCCCAGGCGCTCACTGCCAGCCTACTGAATGTTAAGAAAGAAATATATCGATTCTCGAGCCTTGCAGTGTCCTTTCTGGCGCTAGTTCATAACATACAGCCAACCACAATCTGGGAAACTATTCAGGAGATGGAAAACAGAGGAGTCGTCAGTAGAGAGAATGCACATCACTTGATGGTGATGGTGTGTATCTCAGCAGAACTGAGGCTGCGGACTTACATGAACAATCGTGGTCAGGTGGAAAACATGTCAGCCTTATCGTCCATGTCAACCAATACGGACACTGGGGATACATTGAAGAAAGTGTTTTACGTCTCAAATGCAAAGCAGCTATTGAGGTACTATTACACAGAAAAACCATTAAAGCACTTTATTTCACAACTGACTGCCTCTCATCCTTTGCAGGAGCCTTCCATCTTCTATGACGATTCTTCAGAATTAAAAGCTGAAGTATTTGAAAGTCTGTGTGATTACCAAAATTTTAAGACATGCGCAGAGCAAACATTAGACAATTATCTATCTAGATATGGCAGCGGCACTGAACACAGGGATATTATTAAAGCACTTGTCAGCTTGGGTACCGCCTGGAGCAACATTGGGGATTACAGAGAGGCGGTCAGCTATTACGAACAGTCACTACAGATGGGGCGGACTATCTTTGGCGAGGGCACTGCACATTCTGATATTGCCAATTCACTTAACAACTTGGGTAACGCCTGGAGCGACCTTGGGGATTACAGAAAGGCGTTTAGCTATTACGAACAGTCACTACAGATGGAGCGGACTATCTATGGCGAGGGCACTGCACATTCTGATATTGCCGGCTCACTTAACAACTTGGGTAACGCCTGGAGCCACCTTGGGGATTACAGAAAGGCGGTCAGCTATCACGAACAGTCACTACAGATGGTGAAGACTATCTATGGCGAGGGCACTGCACATTCTGATATTGCCGCCTCACTTAACAACTTGGGTAACGCCTGGAGCAACATTGGGGATTACAGAAAGGCGGTCAGCTATTACGAACAGTCACTACAGATGAGGCGGACTATTTTTGGCGAGGGCACTGCACATTCTGATATTGCCGGCTCACTTAACAACTTGGGTAACGCCTGGAGCCACCTTGGGGATTACAGAAAGGCGGTCAGCTATCACGAACAGTCACTACAGATGGTGCGGACTATCTATGGTGAGGGCAATGCGCATTCTGATATTGCCACCTCACTTAACAATTTGGGTAACGCCTGGATCAAACTTGGGGATTACAGAAAGGCGATCAGCTATTACGAACAGTCACTATTGATGAAACGGACTATCTATGGCGAGGGCACTGTACATTCTGATATTGCCACCTCACTTAACAATTTGGGTAACGCCTGGATCAAACTTGGGGATTACAGAAAGGCGATCAGCTATTACGAACAGTCACTATTGATGAAACGGACTATCTATGGCGAGGGCACTGTACATTCTGATATTGCCACCTCACTTAACAACTTGGGTAACGCCTGGAGCGACCTTGGGGATTACAGAAAGGCGGTCAGCTATTACGAACAGTCACTACAGATGAATCGGACTATCAATGGCGAGGGCAATGCGCATTCTGATATTGCCGGCTCACTTAACAACTTGGGTAACGCCTGGAGCGACCTTGGGGATTACAGAAAGGCGGTCAGTTATTACGAACAGTCACTACAGATGAGGCGGACTATCTATGGCAAGGGCACTGCACATTCTGATATTGCCGGCTCACTTAACAACTTGGGTACCGCCTGGAGCGACCTTGGGGATTACAGAAAGGCAGTTAGCTATCACGAACAGTCGCTACAGATGAGTAACAGTATCTATGGCAAGGGCAATGCACATTCTGATATTGCCGGCTCACTTAACAACTTGGGTACCGCCTGGAGAAAACTCGGGGATTACAGAAAGGCGGTCAGCTATTACGAACAGTCACTACAGATGAGGCGGACTATCTATGGTAAGGGCAATGCGCATTCTAATATTGCCGCCTCACTTAACAACTTAGGTAACGCCTGGAGCGACCTTGGGGATTACAGAAAGGCGGTAAGTTATCACGAACAGTCACTACAGATGACGCGGGCTATATATGGCGAGGGAAATGCACATTCTGATATTGCCGCCTCACTTAACAACTTGGGTGGAGCGTGGAGAAAACTTGGGGATTACAGGAAGGCGGTCAGCTATTACGAACAGTCACTACAGATGAAGCGGATCATCTATGGTAAGGAAAGTGCCCATCCTGATATTGTTGGCACACTGAACAATTTGTCTATCGCCTGGGTTGACATTGGTGATCAGAAAAAGGCCAACGAATATTATTATCTGGCGGAACAGATGAAACAGATCATCGAAACATCAGCTGAGTAATGGGCACCAAAATCTTTCATTCATAGTAGCTGTGCAGGACCATCTCTACCAAAATTGGTGTAGTTTTACTATCTGTATCTGTGTCTTCACACCACCCTCGAAGGCACGCGGCGCGGCGGCAGCTAGCTACATTAGACCGAACAACATGTCTAGCCCTTGAACCTCTAACTCTAAACATTGTTTAAAACTATGTTTAATACTATGAACATAATTTGATACTATGGAACACTTTATATAGTTAGCAAAGTATAGTCCTAGATGCATCGTCATCACATAAACTGGGAGCTATGATAAATCATACTGGCCCTGGATATCTATTATCGTTGACACATAAGTTTTATCCTGGAGATTCAATCAGATTTTTCTGAAATTTTAAAAGTACACTAGAAATACTTTTTTTCATTTTTTATCATTGGTTTCAAAGTTTTAAAAATCCAAACTTACTTTGCAATATATCAAAATCCGATGTGTCCCTTGACAAAACATGTGAGTTACGTCTCGTAAGATATTTATTTTTTTGTACATATCCTGAATGTTTTCTTTTCTTTAAGATGTGAGAGAAGAATGTATGAATATATCTTTGATAAAATGAACCTGCACGTTTACACATTTGGATGGATGCGTCTATGTATAGTCAGTCACGTTTTTTGTGCTTTGTACATGGCATTGTATAAACATCATGTCTCTAACGGAGTATGATGTTTTATTTGCATGTAGTGTGGTATTTGCCAATACACGTCTGTATCTTTTTTGTGACTTGTGTAAAAATATTTCTGGGGATTAAGTTGATGCAGGGTAAAACCCCATGTATATAGTATGTACACATTACATGTATTGTACACATTCGTTTCATGGAAAATAAAATAAGATTAACTGTAGGCATCTTGTGCAGCATGTTTCCTGGGAAAAGAAGAAGAGATATATTGTGTAAATGAAGTGAATAAAATGTGTGTGTGTCTGTGTGCGTGTGTGAGCCAGTACTGAGTGTGTATGTCTGTGTATGTGTGATTTATAGTGTACGGGTGTGTATGTGTAATGTGTTTTAGTGTAAGTAAGTGCGTGTTTGTGTGCGCGCGTGTGTGTGTGTGTTTGTTTGCATTTGTCTTTGTGTGTATTTCAGTGTTGTGTGTGTGCTGTCACATGCATGCATGTAAAATATGATTTTGTAGCATAAACAAGTAATGTGGAAATACACTAAAGTGTTACAAATTCCCCACCCTTATAACCTTGTTTTGTAATCATATACCTAAACAGTAATCATACTTGAAGACCTGCATAACCCCCCTGTTCCACTAGGACGGCGCTCTCTCTACGATCTAAGATTTTTACAGAGCGCTCAACGAACTTCATAGATTAAAAAACGAATCTTTTTACGCTTTGTGTGTTTTGTTGTTTTTTCAGTCATACTTTTACACTTTACATAATATTCAAATGATGAAATGAAGGGCTACGCAAATTCAATTCAAGTCGCAGCGAGAGCGCCGTCCTAGTGGAACAGGGGGGTAACCAACTAATGTACAATATCACTTAAGGCGCAGAATCCAAAAATTATCATCCACTTAATGAAATATTACAAATTTAGAACTATAAGACACATTGAGAGCAAATATTCCGCAGTGCCTGATGTTGTTAGAAGAATACAATATAGTGAGACTTTCAAAAGAATATAATTTATTTCCAGAACTGTTTTACATTTTCTAATGGTCTAATATATTGATTACTGCTTGCCATTTACGATATGTTGTACATTTACATAAAACATATGAGCATGTTTTCATAAAGCATATATACAAATATAATGTGACAGATACAAAACTAATATAATATTCTCAGAAAATGTCAAATACATTGATCGATTGAAACATTGAGCAAACATCCCTGAACCCAAAAACTGTGTTGTGAGTGGAAAGTTTAGAAATTGTACACAATTTACAACTCTAAAGAAACATCACAAATGACACACTCTAATTTATTTTCTTGTTTCTCAGACTTTCGTTTAAGAAAAACTCTGGTCAAGACAAGATGAAAGAAGCCAAGGAGAAAAACTACCTTTTTACAAATACATATATGTATATATTCTAGCATATTCACTTCCTCAGTCACTTAGCAAAGACTTAGTGACAGCTTTCTGAAACGTCTGACAGTTTCTAAAATCTATCCAGTTGCTTGAGAAACTGTTTTCTTGCGTGTCACTTTCATGAACTTTGTGTATCGAAAAGAGCTTCCCATCTGATCCAGTTTTTAAGTTGATATTTCTAGTTTCAAAATCCGAGCGAACTCGGAGATCGTAGTGAGGGACCCGTCCTCACCCGGAGGCGCCGTCTCGCCGGACAGGAGCGCCTTACGACTGAACTCTCGGGCCTGCATGGAGACATACACACATCAGAGGGGTGTATGTACTTGGTGGTTGTAATTCCAGAGCTTTCTGGCAGAGGGCACAACCACATGCAGAAAAATCATTGAACTGGTAGTATAGCATAGTTAAAGTATTGCAGATGTGGGGTTATATACATGTATGTACTAGGTACTTCTGGGTATGAAAGGAAAGTTTTGCGTGACTGAGTTGTGGGTTTGTGTGTCAGTTTGTCTGGAAGAAGTAGGTTAACAGCATGTAGGTAAAGGAAGAGTGACAGAAGGAAAGGTCAAAAGGTCAAGCACAGGTTCCCGAATCCCAAATAGGTCATAATGGTTATATATTTATTTGATTAACATGGCAGTCGATAGAGTATCTAACTGATGTGTTTATTATCGATGCCATTATCAGTGGCAAAATGACATATGGAACTGATAGGTAGAAAAATTACATCGAGTTCCACGACCTTATTCTTTCGCCAAATGACATTAACCTTGATTTAGAAAAAATTAAAACATCTTAGGGCCCTGTCACACTTCTGCGTATCGTCATTGCGCATGAGGTGCGTACGGACAATTCTTTTATACGCAGCCGTACGTACAATACGCATGCCAGTTGCATCTCGGTTGGTTTATGCACGTTTTATGAACGCCAGCATACGCATATCACACGCACAGGCCGATTCAGTACGCAGCGTAGTTTTGAGCAGGCCCAAAACTATGGGCCCTGTCACACTTGTGTGTATCGTCATTGCGTACGAGTTGCGTACAGACATTTCTGCCGTACGTACAAAATGCACCGTATGAATATCGAATTCAGCGCATCAGTTGCGTATGAGATGCGTATGGTTTCCGTATGCAGTGCGTGATACTATTTGTCTTGCTGCGAATAGCAGCGAGTGTAGTGCGCATGCTTTGCGCACTCCGGACGCACTCAACTCATGCCGACCGCATGCCTAACGGACTTCCGACGAATGCCAAGCGTATTCCCTACTTATTCCTGCTGTTGTTATTCACAGTAGGTCCTTCTCATCATGGGCCGCCCTAAACGTGGACCAACTTCTTATGCACAGGTGCAGATCCAGGTGCAGTTCAGCGTATAAACCGCGTATCCCATACGAACACCTAGCGTACTTGTACCGTGCTCGACCGATGCATTGCGCATTCATAACGTATGACCTGCGTACCAGCGTACGCAGCATAGTTTTGGGCGTGCTCAAAACTATGCTGCGTACTGAGTCGGCCTGTGCGTGTGCTGTGCGTATGCTGACGTACATAAAACTTACATAAAACGACTGAGATGCAAATGACATGCGTATTGTGCGTACGGCTGCGTATGGAAAAATAGTCCGTACGCAGCTCATACGCATGACGATACGCAGAAGTGTGACAGGGCCCTATGCCGCGTACGCTGGCTCGCAGGTCATACGTTATAAAAACGCAATGCATACGTCAAACACCGTACGAGTACGCTAGGTGTTCGTATGGGATACGCGGTTTATACGCTGAACTGCACCTGGATCTGGATGTGCATGAGCCGCGTACATTGGGCGAATACATAGCGTGCTTGCAGCGCTTTAGTACCGTTCGTGTTGCGACCGGAAAGCGCGTTCTACGTATTTGTAACTTATGAGAAGCGCAAAGATGGCGTACAGATTGCGTACTGGGGTACACCTGCCCCTCTAGCCTTCAGGGTAAACAGACCTCCTGAAGCATTTTTAAAGTAAGTTGTGACTCCCAAAAAAGAGTTGAGTAACATTGGCTCTTTCCAGCATGTTTGCTGAAAACTAGATGATAATGTATTACCCGTTATCAAAAAAGCATTTTCATAACAAGGTATTTTCTGGTGTCCCACCAAAATGGTGATAGGACTCGCCATTTTGTATGTTATACATGGTATATATATGTAATTAGCACAAAATATGTGTCTTTCTGTTGCTTGTACTTTGGGTTGTTTGTCCGAGAAAATGGGTAGTGTCCTTAAATTAGTACAAAATTTATAAATGGAAATATGAAAGGTATGGGTGCATATAAACACAATGTCCTGAAACATCTAAAGATGGTGAACTTGTGACAGTAGACACTTTGAACTATGGCTGTAAATACATGAAATGACAGTCATAAATCACCAGGTTGTAGTGTCGGAAGACTGTGCCGTGTCCGTAGACCATGTATACCATATAGGTACTTTCAGTGTGTACATGTAGGCGTAATTGTAAAGTGTTTGTATTGAAAGTATGCAATGTTTTTATTGATTTCAAATTATTAAGGGAGGGTATTTCTTGACATCTCCAAATTATTTGGGCTTTTACACTAACTGTTATGTTTCTATACGGAAACGGGTATTTAATTTACCTGACAATACATTATAGGCAATTAAACAGCGCTTGGGCGAAGTGGAAACAGACATATACGACCGGGACGGGTAGAACTTGGTCCAAACTTTTATGTTGAACTTCGTGACTGACATGGAGGGGTATGAAGGCTACGGTTATTGATCAAGAGTCATTTTTAACCGCATGCATGATGATCAATTTTTGCCCTTTCATGTAGTATTTAAAAAAATATTATTGTATAATAGTAATCAATTACGACACTAATACTGATTTAAATTTTATTGACACTATGTTTTATTACATGCGACAGCAATTTCCAGTGCGCTAACATCCACCAAAACTGTATAATAATGGCAATTTCAGAAATAATAGCGCTTAGATGTGCAAAACATGAAGCTGTTAACATTGTTTTCATAAAATAGTTGAGTAACAAAACAATTTTGTTTAAAAAAGTTGCGAAAAGTTCATTGGCACATGTGACTCAAATCCTTTGGATCAATTCTGCCCGTTAGCCAGCTCCTTTCTCACTTGACAAAGACTAGAGCCGCAAAGTAATAATTAGCAGAAATAATTATGTGTTAGATTGTTACTGTTTTACTGTGATGTTATGGAAACTGATTTCTGTACACATTTGTAGCACTCGCATATACAAAAGCCACACAAAACACTGTCCACGGCCACAACACCAGATCTATAGTGCTACCATCAGCTTTTGAAATGGATGGAAGGATGCCTTTTACTACTAGTGCTATAACTACTATGTATTACATACATGGCATTTTAGCCAAATCTAAATAACAACGCTATCGATAATGGCTGTTTGTTTGTTTGTTTGTTTGTTTGTTTGTATATTGCGCATTAAAACTATCCCGTAAAAAGCGTCCATATCAACCTTTTGTGACAATTTTTTTATAAATTGACATCAGGATTAAGCATCTTAGATTCTTGTAATACGACAATACAGGGCTTATCTTGGAACCTAGATATATCTATACAGTATACAGGCAAAGCAACATAGCCATACGCTGTACTTATCTTCGGTTTTCTAAAGTTTATCGTAAGACCATGTTGATTTGATTATATGGATGACATCCCATGGGAAACCCAAAACTGATGCGAGCGTTCCAATAAAAAAGTTTTGGCAAAAAAGTTGTCCTCATTATGAAATCTAAGTGGTCAGGAAGGTAGAACAAATGACTAAACACATAGAGGACGGTATACCAAACAATTTTCATTTCTGTTTTTTCACATCTTCTTCTTAGACTTTGGATTTGACTTTGGCATTCCATGGCATTGGTATCCGTTTTCCAATTTTTTGGGCAATTTACGGCAAATATATGCTCATTTTACAGCTGCTTTTTATGATTTCCATACATGGTGGAAACCTTTTTTTTTTAAGAAATAAAATTGAAGCGCATGTGGATGTCATCAATATAACCAAATCAACATGGCGTAACCAAAGTTTTCCTTAGCGAAGTTGCAGAGAGCAGTGCCGGGACAAATAGTATCTCCACTTGCTGCCCCCAAATCAGAGTGACAGTTCAGTTCGTAGTTAGAGCTGATCTTTCCCGTTTCAACACCACAGCCAATCAGGTTCCGACCGGCCCTCAAGGCAGCAGCTGTCGGCACGTCGTTCACAAAGTACCCGATGAAGCTGATGCCAATCGCGATGGAGTTATAACCTGTTGTATGTGCCCCTCTGTGGTAAAGAGAAAATTATATGTTAGATCATTTCAACATAGATGGCAGTGAAAATTTCTGAGAACGTAAGATCCTTCATTATAGTATAAGTAATTTATATATTTTCATTTATCTATTTATTTAAATATATTAGCAATTGAATAAAAAAATAAAATATGAATGAAATACAGCAGTGCCAGGTAGGCCTAAAGCTTAATATGATAAGGTAAATGCCTCCCTTCATCGATTTATAGCAATTTAACAAAATCATTTAAACAAAAGAAACGGGTTTGGTAGTAAGCAAATAAAACGAAATAATGAATCGATGAATCAATCACACAAAGGAAACAAGTTTAGCAATCAGTTAAAGAGGCACTACAATGAATCAATGAATAAAAACTAATAATTCTTCTTTTTACATTTTAGTAAAAATGTTCACAATAAAATGTTCAGCAAAATGAACTTGGTATTGCCGTTTTTACTGCAACATGCTTTAAAAAAAACTGCTTGAATTTAAAAGGACAACTTACACCGAATCCCAGCCGCGCCCTTCATACACGTTACCATACCCGTCAACAAGGAAATTGTAACCGATGTCGTCCCAGTTGTTGTCGTCCATGTGGTCCTTCTGGATGTCCTGCACCCTGTCCATGTACTCCTGTTCGTCAGTGTACCCATTGATGTTGACGAAGTCCCCCAAACGTGTGTCGGTGTGGTGGATGACCACCTTCTGTGTTGGGTGAGTCAATGGCTGTGCAGGTTGCCTTGGAGGCTGAGCGCCCCAGTCCCGGCGGCTCTTCATGATCAGCCTATCACATACAGACTCTGTTTCTGTATTGGGCGAAATAGTGTGATTAACATAAGGAAAGCAGCGAAATTTAAAGGCACCATTATCAATTCCAGAAGCCTCACAAAACTTCATTTCATTGATTCACAACTTCTCTCATCTAGTTAATTATACAGCAAATGTGAAATACACTTGGACAGAGCACAGGTGAGTGACAATCATAAATTTTAGCGTTTTTCTTTTCTATATGAGTACAGGGCAACGATAAAGGGTAAGTCACAATGCTTAAAAGTCTAAATAGACATAAGATGCACTAGGTAGTACACACAACATTATATTTTCCATAGTGTTGTGTGAACGCTTTGGGACTGCATTGTTACAGTAATATCTAGTTTGAGTGCACAGTGTACTGTGTAACACCTTAGTCTCTACCAGACTAACTACGTTGGCCATAATATGGAGAATATTTGCCAGGGGAGTTTGGCCGCCTTGTGGTTTGAATCAACCCTCCCGCGGACTGACTCTACTGGTCAGCTATTCCCTTCTTTTGCCGAATTCTACGATCCATAGCCCCGTAGAAAGGCCTGGTGGAGGTTAGTAACACCTAGCTCCAGTGCACATTAAACCAGTCATATTAGCCCTGATGAAGATGATAGACGAAACATCGGCTCTTGTAAAGTAAATAAAAGAACTTTACAATTCAATCGTTTACCAACCTGATGAAATTATTTACGGATTATATTTTCTTACATACAAAAGTTTAATATGTTATTATAGCAAACGGCTTCTCACCTACGACGCAACACCTTCTATGAGCAGGTCCTCCACAAAGTCCAGTGCTGAAATGACCGTAGCAGACGTTGCTGTCCATCTTACACTGACCACCAGCGTTGGAACAGCTCATATCGCCATCAGACCATCTTTAGTGGTTTGCTACACCTGTTGATACATGATGTATACAATATAGGTCATCGTCAAAAAAGTTAAATTGCACACCTGTTACGTAAAGAACATTGCCAGGATGTTCCCAATTCTTACACGAGGCTCCATGGACAGTACGTTATTCTAATCCAAATACTACTGTAACATTCAAAATGTATGGTCTCAAGTTAATGTATAAAAGTAAGAAAAAGCACATTATTTTCATAATATTCCAATGCCAAAGTCAAGGGAAAGGTAATGCCTTGAAATTATTTATGAAGAATCTACGTTGCTAGCGGTCACAAAACTTGAAATCTGACCGACACTTATACACAAAGGATGAATCTTTGCTATGCGCCAAATCTAGTAAACTGCTCGTGACTAGAAATATGAAATATGCAATTATACAATGCTGTGTAGTAAAAATCATCATATTGACTAGATACAGCATGGTCCATGAACTACATTCAGCGAGGTTGCAGCCAACACCCGCAAAGCCACTTTCACACATAGCCGAATCTGGCCTCCTGAACACTGCCAAACTTTCCCAACCATGGTTAGGAGTAGATCGGGAGCACGGTCGGCTGTGGTTGGCTGGTGTTCGGCTCCGCCAGCCGAATGTTTCGAAATGTTTAAAACATTCGGGTGTGGACGGGAGGCTCGGCCATGGTTGGCTGGTGGTTGGCATGTAATGGCGGGAATACGTCATCAGTGGTCGGGGCGGTGTGTTTTTGGGGGTAAATTTTGACTTAAATTTAACTCAGATCCGATTCCATTCGTATAGAAAGGTAGACGTGGCTAAAATCTGGTCAGACTGCTCCCGAACTTCAGCCAACCTTGGTTGGCTGGTGTTCAGGGAAGGTTCTGAATGTGTTACAGGGGCTATATCCCTACGCTAGCAGATGCCGCGCAGCAAAAATGTACCGATATGTGAATAGAAGAAACTAAACTTACATGAAGAGTCGCATGGCAGGCAGCATCGCCTAAACCTGTCACCGCCACACTTTCCTGTCTCATACCCTGCGAGGCACGTCCGTGCTGTGTAGTCCTGACACTTCCCACCCTGGTTGGTACACGGGTCATCTCCGATGGACGTCTGGTCCACAACTGAAACAATCCTCCTTAACTCAGGCCATGTTGATTTGATTATATGGATTACATCCTCTGGGAACCCCAAAACTGATGCAAGCGTGAGAATAAAAAAGTTTGGCCAAAAAAAGTTGTCTTCATTATGAAATCTACGTGGTCATTAAGGTTGAACAAATGGAAAAAACACAAGTATATTATGGCAAATTTTTATTTCTTCACACTTTTTTTCCTTTGGAAATGATTTTGGCATTACAACCGTTTTCTGATATTTTGTTTGCAATTTACGGCATACTTGCTCATTTTGCAGCTGCTTTGTACGATTTACAGTATGCTCGAACCTTTTTTTTTAAACGGACGAAAAACCATATAATCAAATCAACATGGCCTTACGTGAAAAGACCAAATATTCTCTCCATCCAAGATTGATATGAACTGATAAAATCGCGATCGCAATGCCACGTATGGAAATAACTGACAAAAAAGCTTAAGTTGTTTTTTTACATACTTAAAGAGATTCTTTAAGAGTTATTTTTTAGATACTTTGAGAGTACAATTTTGTAATTTCTTTTGTCAGAGAATAATTTTGTAACATGTTTTACCTCGCGCTTTCTGCTTGATTTTGAATCCCTGCTCGATGCTGTACTTGAGTTGGTACCGAGAGCCTCCCTCGTACTTGTCACATCGGCACAAGATGGTCGAAAGAACCGTCCATTCCACACTGCACTGGCAGCTTCCCAAAGAAAAAACTCGTCCTGAAATGTTAGGCGTACTGTAAGGAGCACTCCTGGCAGAAGCAAGTATCATAATTTCCCAGAGAATAAACTGTTAATATTGTATCCAAGTTACAGAGAGAGAGAAAAATGGTTTATTTCTTTATTTCTTTATTAGACTTCACCATGACAAGATGGAGGGGGAGACAAAACATGTGATAATCGCCTCTTCACGTTTTCTCCCCCATAGACATACAGATAAACATATATACAATATTACATAAAACATACCAAATACAATTAAAAAAGATATGATACAATATAATACAATACAATATCAAAGCAGATGATTGTGGCAACACAAGTGAAGCAGTTGCAGAATGAAGTCTATGTGCAAGGAGTTTCAACGTTGTAAATCTCATTGAATCTGTTGTGAAAGTAGTTTATGTATTAAAGTCAGCACAAATGGCTGAATTGTAGTTTGAACAGTTTTTTTTCTATAACGAAGTAGCCTAATTAAAAAAAATTACAATAAGACTTAATCATAAATTTACCATAAACTTACCTGAACGCAGCGCTAACTATGTAATGATCGAGTTTTTTACCCCCCCCCATCCCTAAGAATCATTAATATTTTAATGCATGCGCCGACAAAATTAAGGTGGTAATCGTATAATCACGCTACTATAATTTTGCTAATTGTTTGAGTAGATTACGTTTTCTGGCTATTATTCATATTTGATGAATATATAGACCATCAATTGAACATAATATAAATGTAAAAAAAGTTTTCGATCATACTTTAAATCGTACTGAATCGTAAATCGTAAATTGCAAAAAAAAACATATTTGAAAACGATACTAATATCGTAGAATGCCAAAATCAATTCCAAAAGAACAGAAGAAAATGTGAAGAAATGAAAACGAAGAGTCAATTATTCGCCACACCATACTCTGTGTGGTCGGTCATTTCTTCAACCTTCATTACCACGTAGACTTCATAATGAAGGCAACTTTTTTTTCATTCGCGCGCTCGCATCAGTTTTGGGGTTCCCAGAGGATGTCATCCATTTAATCAAATCAAATCAACCTAACTGTTTGCACAATACCTGCTTGGTCTCTACTAGGTCACAGATTCCAGTGTCCACGAAACAGTTGATCTGTGCCCGATAGCCAAATGTGCTGATGTGCCAGCATGACGTTGTGGGGTCTTTGTACCTCGGGAGCAATGATCGTGTCAAGCACTTGTTGAAATCCGTTACCCACACCTGGCCCTATATAGCATATGTGCGATACAAGACATTAGACTGTATATTTGTTTTGTTTGATAATGATTATTTTTGTTTATTCGCATATAATCAGATATAGGTAATAAACTGGACATAAGTGAACATAAAATGAACATTATACCCTGTGTAATGTTCAACAAAATATTTTTTTCAATTCACAAAATTTGATCAATAACCACGTGAACGTGACCTTGTATGTTTATGTAAACAAATAGAAATTAAATCTATTGACACAACAAAATTATAGGGACTTCCAGGTCATCTATAACTTTACATACGCAACACATTTTATTTATCTTGTCTCATTAATTATGTAGATATGGTTGTAATTAGCATAACCTATTTTAAATGATGGTCTACAAACTTACTAAATAGCATTACAATCCAGTAGTATTTTGGGGGAGGGGGGTATGCTGGTTAATTCATGTAGACACACAAACAAACAAACACACACACACACACAAACAAAATACCTTACACACCCAAAAACAATGCCTCCGCTCATTGACAATTAACAAGGAGATAATGACGTCCATTTATTCATCTCGGGACAGCTTTGGTGCGGACAACGCAACAACTACAAAAGGGGTGCCAGTGTCACGGAAATGAAAAGAAACATACGGTGGCTGTCGCTGGAAAACAGGCGAAAAATGTCCAGACTATGCATGATGTACAAAATAACCAATAATTAAATAAACTGGTGGATGTACCAACTACCAAGTACCTAGTACCAGCCCAGAAAAGAACAAGAAATAGTCATGCCTTCAAGTATTATAGAGTTATCAACCAAGGATTGACGTTTTAAAAAACTCTTTATTTTCTAGAACTATCGTAGAGTGGAACTCGCTGCCACCAAGTACAGTAGGGGCATCGTCACTAGTTTTAAACATTGTTGATAGTTAAACGTTCAAAGGTTTGGTGTAACAGGTCGTTTGGTGTAATGTGGCGAGCTGCCGCCGCGCCGCGTGCCTGCGAAGCTGGTGTGTTATGCCAAAGGGCGTTTATACCGGCTATATACATATACAGATGCAGATATAGAAATGTTACCATCTGATTGACGTGTAGATTGTTTTAAATTCAATATAGACATGTATGACCAACCTGTGTGGTAAATGACCCTTTTATTTCTTCCAGCTTCTTGCACAAAGGGTACCCTTCCTTTGACGCGAATCCCTTTCTATCAACAAGGACATCATATACAATGTCCTTAACGCGACAAGGGTAGCGCCGTTCCAGACATTCGTAGAAGTCACAGTCTCCTTGTAGAGCTTTTGTCTCACATTCCACTGCTGTTTCTATAACGTTAAAATGGTATTGATTTGAAACGCATTGTCATGGAGCAAATTGGTCATAGGAAAAAAAAAACCTTGCATGGAGGAATGTTAACCAACCATGCTAGTCTCGTCCACACATGTAGGATGATGTCAAATCAACGATTTTTTGCGACGTGTCAGGGGCTTGTCTGTCAGTATATCATATGCTCAGTTCGCAAAAATTCTAACAAGACTGGCAATGAAAACATACATTGCCATGGCGACGGTGGTTGCTGTTTGGGTTATTGTTTGCATGGCACTACGGCCCTGCCATCATTTCATGATTTTGAGAAAGACTTGGTACCTATACAGATACAGTGCACACCTCCCCTAAGTGTATAGTGAACGAGCCCCGGGGTCACAGACAGTAGGGCATTCCCGGCAGGGAGCTGAGGTCTTCCCAAAGGTTTAATTTCCAGGAATGTGGGCATAGATGTGGGTCACATGCCTGTCGACATTCCATTCCTGTGGACAAAATGCCTTTACGATTCCTAGAATTCTTGCGAATTGCACACAATACTGTACCATTAGGCTCCTCCCTGAGACGTCGCCAAAAATAGGGAAGGAATATAAATACCATGCATACCAATTAGAGATTTGACATGTCTGTGCCCCATACGAAGTACATTGAAATTTATCTATTAGGGCCCCGTTCCACCAGGACGGCGCTCTCGCCGCGCTCTCTCTGCGACCTGAAATTGGCCAGAGCGCGAAGAAAGCGCCAAGAGATCGCCATGGGAGCGCGCTGAGAACGCGCTGAGAGCGCCATGAGCGCCGTCACCTCGGCGACTGTTTTGAACCAGGTCAAACCGTCGCCGTGAGAGCGCAAAACAGTCTGAACAGTAACCCCCCTGTTCCACTAGGACGGCGCTCTCGCTGCGACTTGAATTGAATTTGCGTAGCCCTTCATTTCATAATTTGAATATTATGTAAAGTGTAAAAGTATGACTGAAAAAACAACAAAACACACAAAGCGTTAAAAGATTCCTTTCTTAATCTATGAAATTCGTTGAGCGCTCTGTAAAAATCTAAGATCGTAGAGAGAGCGCCGTCCTAGTGGAACGGGGGTGTTATTCATATGGCAATCTCTAGGCGCTCTCTTCGCGCTCCGGCCAATTTCAAGTCGCAAAGAGGGCGCAGTAAGACCGCCGTCCTAGTGGAATGGGAGCCTTAAACCCTTAATTTAATTTGAATATGCAGGATGATACAGGCTGTATAAGAATGACTTTAAAAAACAATAAAACACACTAAACGTTCTTATTTTGATAATATATATACAAAAAGGGAAAAAATTATTTCTTTCTTTCCGTAATTCGTTGAGTGATCATAAAGGTTGGTAACGCAGAGAGCGCAGAAAGGTCGCCGGAGAGGTTCCACTTGAACACGTTTTTCGTGGATTTCGGCGCTCTGTCCGCGCTCTGGCCAATTTCAGGTCGCAGAGAGAGCGCGGCGAGAGCATCGTCATGTGAAACGGGGGTATTACGCCCATTCTTTGTTAACGTGTGCAATTGCTGTCGCATGATAGTAGCGGGCCACCAAGTTTTTAAAAGAAGCAATAACTGCGTATCTTGTGCTTTCCTGTTACTCCCCTGTTCCACTAGGACGGCGCTCTCGCTGCGACTTGAATTGAATTTGCGTAGCCCTTCATTTCATAATTTGAATATTCTGTAAAGTGTAAAAGTATGACTGAAAAAACAACAAAACACACAAAGCGTAAAAAGATTCGTTTCTTAATCTATGAAATTCGTTGAGCGCTCTGTAAAAATCTTAGATCGCAGAGAGAGCGCCGTCCTAGTGGAACAGGGGGGTTATCAGTACATGATAGTAATATACTAAGTTATGTTTTACCTCAATTGTCAGCTGCCTTCGGGTCGTCCAGGCGAAGATTTTGCTAAGAAACACGCTAAAATCACCTGTCGCAACCACTAGTAACGCACAAAACGTCGGGTTCAAACAATGAAAACGTCTGAGTTGACTTAATTTTCAGTCATAATCTACACCTATCCACCAAACTGTCTTGCCACAGGTGGATGAACTTGTCCAGCTGGCGTCCATACTAAATCTGATGCCGTTTTAGTTTTGTCGCAAGGTTTTGTCTAACCTACGTTATGGAAAGATAGACGGGTATAATTCGCCCACGAAAAGACATTTCACAATAATTTTCACACTGTCTTATCCGCTAGACTGTGTTTTTTGCGAAACAAATCCATGGCAGGGAGAACAAAACACGAGTATCGGAAAAATGACAACAACAAACAGCGTCAGGCCGTTTGTCAATTTTCAATTCTAACCTACGTTATCATGGTTATTCCATTGAGATTAGAGACAGATACTTACACTTCCATTCATCAGAAAGAGGGTCATCAGATATACATTTGCATGTAAATTTTATAGTGTAAGGGCTGACGGCTTAGATTGTATTGATCATCATATTAAGCATAATTCTAACTTACGTTACCGTCTAACTTACGTTACCATTTTTTTCTTCACTGTGTTATCGAATTTACAGGAAAAGGATACGATACAAAGTTCGATTAACAGTATTTTATCAACTGTAACAATACTGTAGTTGGCCTTGTCTTGCTAAAAAGTCATAGTACAAAAGGTTTACCCTCCCTGCTTTAATCTCCAAGCAGATGTAGCACGTGAGTTTGTTTTGGCTATTTGGTGGTGTCTTTGGTGGTTTGAACCGGAGATTACCATTTCTACAGACAAAAACTTAATATCTCGAAAAGTATAGGTGGTAGCACCGTACAAAATTGACAAAAGATAGTCGACAATACTGGTAACAAGTTCAGCACATTTGTTAGGTATTTGGAAGAACTTTATTTTTCACCATTTTCTACCCCCAACTGCACACGTTAACGGAGAATGGGCGTCAGACGTTTCAAGTAGCATCCACTACCTTTCGTCAGTGACAGACACACAAACTGTTGATTTTCAATATTCAAAAAAACCAAACCTTTACGTCCAATATTTTAATGCTAGAGCAGAACATGCCTACTAAAAACGTGAATGCACTGCCTATTGTCAATATCTACAGCGGTTCCAGGTTTTCCATGCAGTTAAACCAATTATCCTAATCAGCCAATCAGCATCAATCTATCCACCTGCATAGTACATCCCTTCTGCATTATGCTACTTACCTGATGAGTACATGTAAGTAGGTCATGTGTGTCAAATATGGTCATGCATATCATTTGTGCCAAATATGGTCATGCATTTCCATATATGGTAAAAATCCATATGAAGCACTTTAAAAGCCTGCATTAAAAATGAAAAAGGGGGGTGGGTACAATAAAGGGGGGTACGGTATTGGTTCACTCTATCTTCGTACCAAATTTGGCCCAAAAATGAAGAAATTCAATCCGTTTAAAGAAATGGCAGGAGAAGGAGAAACATAATTAAAAGCAATATGGGTTGAACCCATAATTACAGACAGTAGGCTTACTATCATTAATAATGACATACAGACATAAGCAGATAAAATTAAGCCAATGATAATTAATGACATGATGCGACTACATACAGCATCAAATTTCACAAAAAATTGAGAAAATCAAATAATTAAGCAATTCCTCAATAGCCTGTTCCTCCATTATTTGTTACCGGTGCTGATTTCCTAACACAATTAGCACTTAAACCAAAGATAGCATGACATCAGTTTCAAATGTTTACTTACTAAACTATTCCACTGGAATTTCCAGGTTTTGGGGTGTTCTTATCCGCCATTTAACTAGACGTTGACCGGCCCTGGAGCCGAGGAGCTGCCCCGGCCATGGTAAAATATTCGCGATGACGTCACCATTCTGCCCAAATATAGCTCGGGGAATCCCCCTTCCCAGACGCCCCCGCACAGTACAAAAGGTGAGGCCGCAGCTGGTGACCTCCTTTTCCGCAGGTGCGAGTGGTGAGCTAGGTCCGTCAGTCTTACCTCCAGCCCAAAGGTAAAACTCACGTTTTAACGAACAGAGCCTGTGTTTTCGACTCTTAACGGTGACGAGGATAACATAGCATTGCAAGACTAAACAGGTGAGTACGACTGTCCGTACACTCAAACAGTCATATTCAGCAAGACCATAACATTGCAATTAAAAAAAAAACTGTTGTGCAAATAGCGATACTGCACGGTCTAAACTTAAAGCCCCCGTGCCACGGGCTATACACATGTTATTATTTTTGCATTATTTGTAAGACTATCGGTGGTAATCATCAAATATACCCCGCACGGTGAACTTCGCGCGGCCGTTTTTAACACAGCGCACCAAGAAAGTCGGGTTTTCTTGAGGCCGGGTTATTTGGTGGATGACGTCATGTGACGTCACACGGGGCACGCCCGCTGAGTGGACTCAAAATGGCGGAGCCTGAATTTCATTCAGACATGTCAGACGACGAGCGCGCTGAAACTGATCCATCGCCCCTGCAATCGCCATCGCGCCAGCGATTCCTGCCTTACCAATTTGAGCCTGAACCAGATGACAGTGAGTTTGGGTCGCAGGAGCCCGCAGATTTTGGAAATGAGCAGCGTCTGTCATCACTGAACTGGTGTGTACATACGTTTAGCGCGCCCCGCCCTCCCCACGCCATGTTTTGTTTGTAGACTTACGTTCGCAGTGTTTCGCTGCCTGTACGAAATCGATGCTTTTACATGGGGGTTTGAAATAATCTAGACCCTTAAATTAATTGATGTAGCGCCCTTCCCCGTTCCCTTCGACATTTTGTAGTATAGCTTTGGAGTAAAAATTTGGACATCTTGTCAGCAAACCGATTCCTACCCCCTCCCACCGCGATCGTTTGGAGCGTTTCTTTTAGCTATAGAGGCGGACTTTTCTTCTCGTTACCGTCCCAATGCAGTGGAGTGTTCAAGTGTTGAATGTTGTGAAGAATAATGCGTAGAATGTTGTTAAGAAATTTATGAATTTCTTGATTAAATATTACATCTACATGTGGGTTTGCTTTGTTGGATTAATTTGAAATTTTAAGTATGATCAAGGAGGTTCAATATCCTTGCTATGATATAGAGTAGAGTAGAGTAAAAGGAAAAATGCATATCCTGAAATGTGGTGTTTCAGGTGTACATGTGGTCAATGCACAATTATGGATACTGCAGCAGAGTGCATCTGCTGCCATGAGGTTGGCCCCATCGATGCCAAAAGGCAGGAGTTGGTCCACCCTGCCCCAAGGTGCATAACTCTGCACCCTGAGTTTCGATCAGTATGCTTGGACCCCTGGGCACTTCAGTGTGGTTACTATCAATACAGGCAGGAGGTTGGCCCAAGTGAAGATCCAACCCATGAGTAAGCTGTCAATTGATCGATCATTATGAATCAAACACCAAATCAGTCAATTAATCGAATCAAGCACAATCAATAAATTGTATCAAACATAATCAACCAATTAATCAATTGAAACACAGTCAACCAATCCATTGATCAGCCATAAACTAACCAACCAAATGATTGTTTTTATTGTACTGTAACTTTTGCATTTCTAGCAGTTCAATGCTAACATTGGTACATGTAGCTTTAATTATTTATCATTTTATTGTAAGTATATCTACAAGGTCCAGCAGCTGCTGAAAACAATGCATACTACACGTATCACAATAGGTTTTCATATCTTCACTAGATGTTTGACAGTAACAATGTTTTCAAGTAGAATTATGAGTTTTGACCTAGTTTGTGTTAAACACTCAAAAGCTTACAGTACAAATTACCAAAAGTGAAACCTGCTCCATTCAGGACTTACAGGTACATAGCCTACCGACAGTTGGTCCGCTGGAGCTGGGGGTGGCTGTCAGCAAAGGTCAGAGTGGTGAACCCTGCCTGTGCTGTGACTAAGATAAGGGAAACCTACCCTTCAGAATCAGAGCAGTATACTGGGTTCAAGTATCCACCTTTGGATTAAAGTATTGAAGCAATTGTTGAAAATGAAATGCATATTATTATGTAACTACTTACATTACAACTATAACTTTCAGTGAAAATTAAGGAACACATCTCCACCGTGCATTTCTCACATAACATATAGTTCATTACAGTTTAAGACTCAATATTTGCAATGAGTAATGGTTACAAGTTCTTTTGCTATTTATCATAGACATATGGATAAATATGTGAAGTCATTGATTCCCTGTCATAAAAGGGTCAGGAAGTGACTTATGTTTGAGATGTAACAGATGACCAAGGAAAAGGGACAACCTGCCTTCACAAATAAAGGCGAGATTACATGTAGACTTAATTTCTGTAAAATTAAATCCTCTTACATCATGTGTTTAGAACAGACTTTAACCGGACTGTCACTACAAATATAGTATTATAGTAAGGACTAAGGAACTAGTATGTAATGTGTAAATTTGACATGATATCATGGAGATATGAGGTGTCTGAATTCTCCACCTGTACTGGTCTGCTATAAGGGTCAGGGTGACCTCATACTAGTCATAGCTACCAAGTGGTCCTCAGTTGAGAACCATGTACAAAATCAGCATGCTTGGGGTCTGGACATGGTGAGCTATTCCTACAATGTGAACATGGACACTTGGGAAGGAGACAGTGGCTGATAAAGTGTAAAGCTGAGTTCTGTGATCAGCAAGCCATATCAAGAGGCTGTCTCCGAAGTACCAAACATCAACCTTAGAAGTATTAATTATTGATACCAAATCTTGTTCTGTGGGCTGCTATGGCCTCTGCTTTGTCAGGTCTGTCGAAGTTACTTGCTAGTGTGGGTGGTGTTTCTCCCAGAGGGGCTTCCTCTCCATTCTCACATATCCTCACTGTCTCATCCATCAGGTCCTTCACGTATTCTGCATTTTACAGAAAGACAAGAATTCCTTGAGTCATGGCATGACCTCCTACCTTCACCAAATGATGTTTAAAATTACGATTGACAAATTAGTATACATGTATTTCTCATTGATTATGTGAACAAGATCTTCATTTGTATGAATCATAACTACATGTAATCTATACAAATAATTTAAAGTAGTCCTTAGTACTCCTTACCAAATGTACAGTCTTGAATTACTTCTTGGATTGTGGCAGCTGTCTTGAACTTCTTGAATCTGATCTTGTACACCTTTTCTCCATCTTTGTTTACCAGTTGTGGCCGTCCACAGTTCTCATTGTGGTGGAGTATGGCTAAGTACAGTCTGTGAGTGGAGTAAGAGCACACTTTAAGTTTGATGCAGAGAAAAAAAAAAAGGCTATATTTGTCACATTTCAGTTTTGTTTGGATTTGTGGATTTCAAAATTGGAAGTCAGTACCCACCTTGTCAACATACCCCAATAGGTGAAGGAAGCCCATTTTGGAGCAAAGTGATTCACCAAGCTGTGGTAAGCTTCTAAGGTCGATGTTTGGTACTTCGGAGACAGCTTCTTGATGTCCCTCACCAGATGTGGCTTGCTGATGACAGAACTCAGCTTTACACTTGCCTTTGTGTCTTAAACAGAAAAAAAAAGGAATGAGTACTTTAACTTATGCAACATTTTTGTGCTACTAGCTAGGCATATTTAAAAATAAGACCCTCTTAAGACAATTGATTTTGCAATAAGAGGTCACCGCGAAAACTCCAACAAATAAACTACTGTAAACATGTCATGATTTACAGTATCTCAACAGACTTACTTGGTTGAAGCCACTGTCTCCTCCCCAGGTGTCCATGTTCACATTGTGGGAACAGCTCCCCATGTCCAGCATGCCGGTTGTGTACATGGTTCTCAACTGAGGACCACTTGGCAGCGATGAGGTCACCCTGACCCTCCCTGGTGGATGTTGCAGACCAGTACAGGTGGTTGACGATGGACTTGACCCACAAACCGATGACTGCACAATCCTTTTCTCTTGCAATTGCATTGAGTTTCTTCCTGATTCCTGGAAATATATAAAGAATGCCTGACAGTTAAAAACAGGAATCCAGAGATCTCATATCTCAATGAAATATGGTTTCCTCAACACAAATTACATATATTTCATATATATTTCTGGATTTATCCGCTTTAAAAGATTTCTCCGGAAACTCCCCTGCAGTTCCAGAACAAGCTGCTAGGGGGACCAAACCTACGCCACTTATTCCTGACACCAAGAAATCAATACCATAGCATGTCCAGGACAAAAGGTACAAAAACCAAAAGTTCACCTGCAGTACCAAGTCCATAAATGATGTGAGAAATGGGGAAAAATGCTAACCTTTTGCAATGTGCCATACATCGTACAGATGCTGTGTTCCAAGCATATTTTCCCTTATCCACTTGGCAACTTGCAAGTGGCGGTCGGTGACAATGGTATTGATCTGCAAGTTCCTCGCCCACAGCTCTGTAATGTTTCTGATGAGGCCCTCCTTTTCCATATTATTGCTTCCGTTTACTTCATTACTCTATGAAAAGACAAAGATAAAATGTATTGTTTTTAATATAAGAATAAGGGTCACATTTGACTTCATTATTTTTTCATCAGTTTCAGAAAGTCTTTCAAGCAGAAAAGATTGGTTTAAAAATATATAATAGGATATATAACTTATAACAGTACAAAAATTTTGATACAGGAAATACATTAATGCCTACCTGAACCAAGTGACTTGTAAGAATTCTGTTAGTGCGCAGATCCATCATGGTGTAAGATCCGTACTTGGCGGAGTGACCAGGGCTATCAGCTCGACCGTCGCCTCCCAGGATGAGTGGTTCTTCGGCAGTTTGCAGCAGGTGCTCCTGTTTCCGCAGCCAGACGCGTTGAATCGCCAACTGGAGGTTGATCTGCTGGTGGCGGAAGAATGTTCGTGCTGACACGCACTGGCATTTCAGGTGGCGGAATATATGGAGGGCCTGGCGTGGAATCGCTCCTGCAAAGACATTGATTTGTTGCTGTTAAGTGATAATGACCTTGAGTCCATGACAAAATTCTTATATAACCCTTCCATAATCACAGTGACAACAAACTTCCTATAGTGAGTATGAAATGTGAGTTAAAGATGAATGTTGACATACTTCTAAGTTGTTACAACAGGAAATTATACAATACCTGCAAAAAGAATGGCTGCGCTCATCAGGATGTTTCCTGCCGGAGTGTTGCCAATCAGTGGTTGGGAACACCAGGTGTTGATGCTTTTGCACACCGTGCACGATTGGATCACTCTTAGAAATGAACCAAGTGTTTCCAGGCGTAAAGTCGGATCACCAGCTCTGCAGGCAAAGCACACAGCGAACAGCTGTAGCAGTGCTGACTGGAACACGATAAACTTTCTCTCTTCCTGTGGTGGCTCCGGTTCCGGATCATCAGGTATGTCGATGTCAAACTCCAAGTCATCACTATTTGGAAATAGCAAAAAAGAACCTTACACATGCAAGTGACATTGAAACATATGTTGACAGCCTGGCAATATATAATTATAGATGCTGTAATCAAAGTAAGTACTGTAGGTGAAAAAAATGAAAATGACATGGCTAACCTCTCAGCATCCGAGCAGTCCTCTTCTGTTGGGAAGTATTCATCTTCATCTTCCTCCTCTTCTCCCTCTTCCTCCTCAGATTCCATGTCCTTGCCCTCTGGTTCAGGGCATAGCAGGCTACACTGTACCCCGACGTCCCTCATACTCACAACAGGGGTAGCCTGAATCCCTGAAGCACAGAAGTGAAAAGGGAAAATGTTTATCATCAGTGTAGAAACTCAATTTCTTGAAAATGCATAACAAATAAATGAATGTATTGCCAACAAGGCTGTCCAACCACTCCAGTCCCAAACAGTTACACTTACTAAACAATTTATCAATGCTAATATTCTGCTACAAAGTAAACAACACCATCATCTTTACCTCGGTTTCTCACTGACACTGGCTGCGTTTGGACTCCAACATCCTGGTTCTCCAGCTCAGGTGTAACCTAAGAAGAAAATGTGGTACAGTTTGTCACATAGTCTGCAAGTGGAAAGAATGGTGTCCAAGAAGAGTCAAAGATTATATTTCTTGCAATATGGTACTACTTTGCGATGAACTGTTACTTACATCATAACAATTTAGAAAGTTATTAAATTGCATTCTAGGTTGTGAAGTAATTATCAGAAGTAAGGAATAGATGTTGATATCTGTATTTCACATACCTCAATTCCACTAGTGTCCTCTGCATTGTCCTGCAGCAAATTGATGAAATTATTTTATCATAATTTAATTTTTGTTCATTGCAGTTAGAAACTTACTGTTAGTAACTGGAAACCAAACTGCTTACCAAATAATACAATGCTTTATGATGTCTTAGAACTAGTGTTGCTGCAAGTTTATATTGACAGTAACATATTCATTCCCATTGTTAAAAGAAGACATTTGAAAGTTACCCTCAAGATTCCATACATTCTGTAAACAACTCTAAATGGCATCTAATTAGAAAGTAAGATGGCTTACAGTGTCCTCTAGCAGCTCGGCAATGATCTGTATACAAGGTGAACATGATTGAAAGGTGAGCACTGATCACACTACAGACTACATACATATTATACCTGGCCGTAGATGCTCTACTCTACTCTACTCTACTCTACTCTACTATATACATGTAAAACACCTGGCAGATAGCTGAGGGGTCCGGCCCAGTGGGCATCGCAATTTACGAGTCCAAACGTAAAAATTGGTAAGCACAGAATATATATAGATAGTGAGTGTCATGTTGAACATGTTTATGTCATTTACTGTTGTCCCGTACATTTTGGAACGCGTTTCATGCAGCAAGAAAGTAGAATGTTTACGTTTTTCCCGGCGCCCCCCTCCCCCTACTGACGAAACACCCTGACACGTTTGTGACGTTTCGTCCAAACAAATACTTACAGTACACCACTATATCTGCTAGTCCTTCTATACATTTCTTAAACCTGAATACAATTTGACCAAAATGCCCTTCACCTACCCGTTGTTTGTTCAGTTTGTGAACCGCGGCTCGGCCAGCAGACGACGCCGTGAAGCTTGCGCAATCACTATCAGAAACGTCTGGCACGGCCGTAGGGACCAACTTTGCCCGCCTGTGGAGCCCAAATCTCACCTCCAGGCCGCCGTGGAACTGATTACACGAAAAGTGTTGACTGCAAAGATACGACGAGGTGCCAACTGCCCAGCTAGCCCTGCGTCGCTGGACAAACTTCTCCCACTGGCGCCTTCTACTCGGACTTTTAGGAAACTCATGCAAACTAAAACCTAATTTAGAAGTATTACTACAACCAAAAGCTACACAACGTTTAACCATGACGAAATTATGAAGGAAAAAAAAACAAGGAATAAAGTAGAATGGTTGAATCAAGGGTTGAATCGCCTCAGTGACAGATGTTGTCGTCTGCTGTCGTCTGCACAAATTTTTGTTGTTCCCGCCGCGCAAGGAATGCCCCGTGTGACGTCATTTCCGGTCCGGCCGCACAGCGGTGGAATGTGAGCCGGAGGTGCAGTTTTCGTTTATTTTCGGAAAATAGGTGGCGCTTCATCAAAAAAGAACTTTATTTCTGTGTTTCATTTGGTTAACCCTATTTATTATCCAAATGGCCCATGGCCCGTGGCACGGGGGCTTTAACGTGACATTAACATTGATGTAAGGTAGGCACATTGATCACAATTGCGTTTCTTATTAAAAAAGTTTAGTTAAGGAATCGTAGGTTTGGGACAAAACGAGCAGGTTTTCTGCCACAGATTTGTCGACAGGGTTAATCTAACGATGCAGATCATCCGCTTTGGACTTATGGTGAACTTCACTTGATAAGGACCAAGTTAGAAGAAAGTATAATTCTAAAACAGCTACATCAATTGGGAAAGTTTCCAGGCCTGAGGAATTCCGTGAGGGATCGGAAAGTCCCCAAATATTTATTTTTCCATGGCCGATTCAATACTAAAAGGCTAATAAGTTTTATTGTACATTAAGTGAGTGTTTTCCGACCCACCTGTGGTTTGGTACGGCGGTATCTATGCCATACTGCTCAATAGTAAAATTTAATCTACCCAGAACATATGGAACTATTTTATCCGTTCTGCGTTAAAACTGATATAATCAAAGTACAAATCTTAGCGGGACCAATACATGACGCAATGTAATATATTATAGTGTATGGAGCTCAGAAACCTGAAGTTAATGAAAGAAGGGAGAAGTATAAATAATGGTATCACATCAAGGTTTGTTTTTTGTTGTTTAAGACGCCTGTCCAGGCAGGGAGAAACAGACCTTTGCTAAGATATTGTATGACAGACACTGCCATCAACAAGCGGAGGTCAAAGGTTAACATGACTTGTGATATTTATCGCCTGACTAGCGCGTGATTGCTCGACTTTGGACGATGATCACATGTCTGTTTCATCCAATCATGACTGTCCTATTACCAATGCGTCATAGGAACACTAAGACCCTGTAAGAATGTTCCAGACCATATTTGTTTTCCAGAAACGATTCAACAATAACAGGCTAATAAATTTTATTGAACTTAAAGTGTATATAAAACGATTTCCCGACCAATCTGTGGTTTGGCACCGTGGCATCTGTGCCATTGTGCTCAATAGTAAACTTTAAGTTTCTTCTATCCAAAACATATCTAACTAGAGTTCATAGAACACATGCTTTCGTCAGATACACAATTTCTGTTGTTGTTGTTTTTTACTTGGTGTATAATGGAGTGATGTTGTTATGTTATTTGACCGGGTTATTTTTGTAATGCGGACCATGCGTGTGGCAACTTGCGACAATTCGGCTCGAATGCCGGGCATCACCTGGCCGCCAGATGTGTCATTCTTTGACAGATCTGGGTCACCCACGGGCCTAGGGCACCCAACCTCCTACACCTGACCTACATATACGGAAACACAACCCGACTTAAACAAAACGCTATTTTATTCGGTTGATAAAAGTCTCCTTGCATCTACATACATCTGCGTTTATCATCGCATAAAGTATATACCTGTGAAAAATTAATAAAATTCATTCACAACGAACTAAGATACGTCCACTGCAGTTATAGACAAGCTGCTTGAAGTCCCAAAAACCACACCATTTGCCCCCAACAGCTATCCACTGGTCAAAAATCATTCACCTGGCAATTAGGTAAATTTTTACCCCAAATTTAAACGTTACGCTACAATACCTAAAACGCTGCTAGGACTCCCATTATCGAACTTAACTTTTATTTTCGCTGCCATTAACCGTCCGCTAAATATAATTAACAACTATCCACATTTTTTCAAGTTATGTTGCGTACAAACAAAAACGCAAAAATTCACGACTCCCTGCAGCAGCGTAGAAACATAAACGGAAAACCATTTTCGACCTTCAACTTTGTTTTCATAACCGCTACACACCTAGCAAATTTCATGAGGATACATTTAAATGTTTTTAGTTATCCACCATACGTCAAATCGAGAAATGCACAAGCAAACGCTAACAAACGATTTTAAAAAGCCAGATGTACCATTGTTTAACTTGAGCTACATTTTAACATAAGCCACCCACATGCCAAAAATGAAGAAAAAAAATCCGTCCACCAATAATCGAGTTATGACGTTGACCCTAATACGGGGACACGCCACAGCTGCTCCACCAAAACCTACCGGTACCATATTGTTCTGACGAAAGCAACTATATTCGTTAAAGAGGTTATGGTCAAAGTGCAAATGTGTCGTCACCTAATTACATACCTCAGAAACCGTCATGAACAACAGATGAAGTCGGAGTAATGAAATCATATGTCAATCTTTGTTGTTGTTGTTGTTGTTGTTGTTGAGACGCATGTCCGGGCAGGGACCTTTGCTAAGATATTTTATGACAGACACTGCCTCCAACAGGCGGAGGTCAAAGGTAGACATGACGTGATATTTACCGCCTGACTAGCGCGTGTTCGGTCGACTTTGGACGATGATCACGACCTCTGTAGAATCCAATAAAGACTGCGCCATTACCAATGCGTCATGCTTCAAATGTGCATGCTTGTTCATCAGTGTAAGATGAAATATTTACAGGGTTATTTCAACATACACCAAGTCGATTGCAACATACAGATTGCTACCGTTACTTTCTTTATTTCAGATGTAAGAACCCATAAAAACAATACACATTAAAATGATAGAGGCTTAAATATATACACAGGAAGGACATACGAACAACCATAAAGGTAACTTAGCTGCATGATAAACCAGGGTAGAGTCCGACACTCTACCGTGACGCCACACGACCCCACTTCTGATGCTTGTTACCTTAGTTTTAAAGTCCTCATAAGAGGTATTTATTTCTTTTCTATTTTATTTTTTTACAGAGAAATGTCAATACAGGAAAAAGAAGTTAAGTGTAAGAATGTAAAACTTAAGCAGGAAAAGTAAGCAATTGGGAAAATATGGACATGGCGTTGGGAAGAACAGGCATGCAGAGGACAAAGACCAGTTTGTCAGCAGTGGCTGAAGAGTTTCGTGAGTTGGACCTGGTATTTAACAGTGGTTCTGACCTGGATGCTGTGGAGAAGGGATATGCACACAAACTGATTCACGCCATCAGTATTAACGATGAGGTATTAGAGAGTGAGGCAATGAAGAGTCTTGGCGATTTGTACTTGCAGAAAGCCAAGATGAATGATCACACGTTTGAGAACTTTCAAAAGGCTTGTGGTTTGTACGCAGAAGTCTTACGATGCTGTAGAAGTAAAGATGAGAAACAAGTCATAGAACATCGTATCAAATATGCAGAGAAGTGTACGAACCTGGTACGCTGTCAAAGTCACACGGAAGCAGACCTGGAGATTTTAAATAAAAAGTTATTGGCTTTGTTAGTGAATATTAACCAACATAAAGTGGAGGCCAATAGATATGATTTGACTCCTTTCATTAACGGCTATACCGAAGTCTTTGTGGATGCTTTGAGCATCAGAAATAAAACTTTCGTAATAGAATTGTTGAAGTGCCTCGGAGATGTGTACCTAGAGAAGGGAAGAGTTGGCAAGGACGAGGCAGCGTTCACCAAAGCAGCTGGTCTGTATCGAGCGGCGCTGGACCGCTGTGAAGATCCAGATGGCAGAGAAACACTGGAACACCGCATCAAGTACACGGAGAAAGTGAAACTGATTGGAATGAAGGTATAGTAGTTAGATATCTAGATCCCCCTTTTATTTAACAGAGAAGCATCCATGTATCTGTCTTAGTATAGCTTTCTATATATATATATGTATATAGCTTTCTCTCCCCACCCCCTCTCTCGTATAAAATTATAGAGAGAGAGACCATCAGAGACAGTCAGACAATATAGAGATATATAAACAATCATTGTCAAACTCTATCGATGTTTGGTAAACGTTTTGGACACGACGTTGCAAATCAAGGTTGAAAAATTAAATGGATGCTTGTTTAGAGTCATCACATGCTTGGGGATATCATCGATCACACACTCATCTTTTTTATGTTACGAACGAAACCCCAAGTCTATACTAAAGCTTACATAATGTTTGCATTTCAGAAGCGGCAAGAAACTAGACTATCCAAGAATCGGAAAGTATCCGACATGTCCACGTCTTCTCCTACCACAAGGCAAGCGACGAATGACGTCATTAATCAGACAAATAAGAAATGGTTCCTTAGATTTTGCCATATCCTTTCTATGAGTAACGCTTTGTTTAGTCTAAAAGTTTCACTTTGTCAACTGCCTTAGATTTTCTTTGGACGCATGTTGTCAGACTATGTTTGCTCATAACAGAATGGGGGAGCAGGAATGGTAAATATCAGTAACAAAATACAGAATACATATAAATTTATTGATATGCATAACCCTAAAGATTATGAAAATCTGTCAGTGCTAATATGCAACATTCACTCACTCAGTCCCGTAGCTCTTTCGCTGTAGGGGCAGTCTGTCGGTCCACAATTGTTCCACACCACTGGCGGTCTTCGGCCGACCACTCCCTAACATCGTCGATCTAGTCCTGGCGGGGACGCGACCGCACATCGTCCGCCTTTCTTTGTAGGATTGTGTGTGGCAGCATTTCTGTCGCTCTAGACACGTGCCCTAAGCACCACAGAGTCTTCTTTTATGCCATAGACAAGAAACTGGGCAGTGTTTCTGCCAGGGCGAAGATACGTTGTTTTATGTCAATGTTTGTAGTGTGTGATGGCCAGTAGACAACCAGCAACCTACTGTAGCAGTTCATCTCCAGAGCATTGCATTCTTTTTACTGTGTCTGAATTCAGTGTCCATGATTTAGCGCCGGCGCCATACAAGGATATTGACAGAACGAGGGAACGAAATAAACGGATTTTTGTTGGCATGGTGATGTTATGACTAGTCCAGTTGCGTTTGAGTTTTGACAATGCAAGAGTAGACTTTGCAATTCGGACCTTCACACCTCGGACTGAACTACAGTCCTCCGTCTGTACGAAGCCGAGATAAGTGATCTCGATAACTTGCTCTATCTATATCTGTAACTCTTGCTGTAACTTGTGCTTCAATGTCCTGTGGGCTCGTTACTAATCTCTTGGTCTTGTCAAGGATCACTTCCATCCCATACCTTCTGCTTGTTGAAAGGAGCTTGCTAACCTTCCGCAGAGCCATCTATCAAGTCTACATCGTCCGCGAATTGATGATGGGTAATATTTTCAAGAAGATATTACACAGTTTACGTGACAGGAGGCAACGTTGGCGGACACCCACTCAAGTTGGGAAACACCCACTAAACTCGCCAGCCAGCATGACTGCTTTAAGAAGCTTTGTGAAGTGCTTCCATGGAGTTAATAATCTCCATTCTAATTTCAAATAATAACTTTATTGGACATCAATTCTACAGGGTACAAAGTATGGCATCTACTACTACATAACTACCATATATATGTTTTAATTATGTATTTCATATTACAAATATGTATTAGATATACACATCTAATCATATCATCCCTTTGATACATTGTGTACAGAGACCAGGTGCAGGAGGGCTGCAGGGTCCTGCAGACAGGAGACCTGGACACGACAGAACAGCTGCAGGAGGGCTGCAGGATCCTACAGACAGGAGACCTAGACACGGCAGAACGACACTTTGCAGCTGCTCTCAAGGCTGTTCATTTCAAAGGTAATCAAACGTGCCTACAAGGTCGACATTGGGACGAAACTACTGCGATAAGATCTACAATAAAGTATTCTCACATCTGACTAAACTTCTCTATGGTAATCTGCTCGGAAAATAATCACGAAAAAAGTGTCTTTCCTATCGCAATTCTATTTATATTTCAGTCCATACCATGGTATGGATGAAACATATTGTTTTGTCTTGAGTTTCTCCTGCTTCTCCTGTCAAATGGATTCAATTTCTTCATTTTGGTGTTAAATAACCTAAAATTTGGTATTGAAGTAGTGTGGGCAAATGCTCCCAGAATTTTTTTATTCTTTTTTTAATACAGGCTTTTAAAAGTGTTTTATTTTGGTTTTTATGTCATGTTTAGACAAAAAATGTATTTTTTTTTTACCTCTGGAGCCCTAGTATTTAACTTAAATGACTTAAATTTGTTATGGGGATACCTTGGACCCTTGCCCACAAAACGTTATAACTTTATTCACACTTGTGACATACATCACTTTAAATTATGTAAAATGGGGCTTTTTGTATTTTCATACAAAAATTTACATTAATGGCTCCTGTGTCCTAGTATTGGAACCAAATGACCTGAAATTCGGTATGGGGGAGCCTTGGACACATGCCTTGGACACACGCACCATACACCACTTAAAATTGTGTAAACGGTACTTTTTTGCTATTTTCGGGGGAAATGTACCTTTTTGGATCCTAATATTAAAACCACATGGTCTAAAATTTGGCATGGATAGGTGATCTCCAAGAAGATACTGGGTGGCGTCGATAGGTAATCTTCAAGCTACACGTGGGGGTTTCGAGAGCAATTGTTATGAACGTAGGGGTATTGAAACACTTGGCACCGGATGGAAAAGGTTAACTTGAAACAGTCCATTTTTTTTAATGAAGATGGAGTGAAGTATGCTGTATTTGCTCCCGAGCAAATGTCCGCCTTTCTAGTTGGGATTTTCTTTTACTCAATGAATCATAGAAGAAATATCACATCAGCCCCCTCGCCCGCCGTAATACGTCGTGAGCGATTATGCACTGTACGAAAAGCAGATCATGGGTTATAAAAAAAAAAAGCCTAAATAGTGCAGTGCGCAAAACTGCCAATTTGAGGACATTTGATTTTTAATGTTATATGAAAGATTACATATTAATCAAATGAACAATAAGATTACACTTCATAATTAGAAATTATTGTTTCGTACAGATCCAAAGGCAGATCAATACAAGAAAGAAGCTGAGCCTCTGTCCAAGTTAAGCGATGTCTACCTGGAAAGAGGAAAAAAGTCGAAAGACGGAAGTGATTTCACTAAAGCTGCGGCACTCTGTAATGCAGCACTAGTCAGAGCAAGAAGAGAAGACAGAGAGGGCATCAAACAAACAATCATAAAAACTACCCAGTTATTTTGTAGGCACGTGCTGGGAATCAAAGAAGCAGTGGACATTAGTGACACAGAGAAACACAAATCAATATTGAAGAAAGACCGAGAGTATGTAGAAAAGGAGATGAAACAAATCGAGCGAGAGATCGATCCTTATAGGCTTGATGACGATGATCCAAAGATAGGAAAAGTGGAAAAGCAGAGGGTCGACGCGATCATAACATTGTTTCAGACAATTGTTGAGCAGAGAAAAACATTCATAGCCGGCCTTGTAGATGAATGTATGGAGGTAATGGGTCCCCCTCCCTGTAAGTACGCCATGATAGGCCTGGGTTCACAGGCCACAGGGTTAGTAACCCCGTACTCTGATCTGGAGTTTGCCATCCTGATAGAGGAGGAAACAGAGAGTAACTTCGAGTACTTCCGCAACCTTACTCACTATCTACATCTTAAAGTGATCAACCTCGGGGAAACCATTCTCCCGGCCATGGCAATTCAGAGCCTTAATAATTTCTCATCGAAAAAAACACAGGACAACTGGTTCTTCGACTCTGTAACGCCGCGTGGTTTTGCGTTCGACGGAGCCATGCCGCATGCATGCAAGACTCCACTGGGTAGGGGTGAAACAGCTGAACTTATCCACACACCAACCGGAATGACCAGAATAATGCTAGACGACCTGACTTTACATTTAAAGAAAGGTTACCATGTCGCTAGTATCTTGGGGAATGTGTGTTTGATCACAGGAGAGCAGGACTTGGTCGATGTGTATTCCGCTATGTGGACTCAGCAACTCGAAAGTAGTGAAGGGGCAATATCTGTGATACAGGCATTGAACATCATGACTGAAGATATAAATATCCAAACGTTTACACTCAAAGAACCTACATCTAGACTGTTAGATGTAAAGAAAGAAATGTATCGATTTACTACCCTTGCAGTGGTGTGTTGGGCGCTACTCTATGGTATACAGCCCACCACAATATGGGAGACTATACAGAAGATGCACATGAACGGAATCATCAACAGTGAGAACGCGCATCACTTGATGGTTCTGGTCAGCATCTCAGCAGAACTGAGATTGCGTACATACATGAACAACCGTGGACAGGTGGAGAACATGTCAGCCTTGTCTTCCATGTCTGCTAACACACATATCGGGGAGAAGTTGAAGAAAGTGTTTTACTTCTCCAATACAAAACAACTGATGAGGTACCATTACACAGCGGAACCATTAAAGGCCTTTATTCCACGACTCATTAAAACCCAGCAATTGGCGATAGCACCTCTTGTTCTGTTTGATGATTCACCAAAGGTACAAGCAGGGGTATATGAAAGTCTGTGTGAGTACGAAAAGGCAAAATCATGCATTGAATCGGTATTACAGGATGAGATTTCTGAATATGGCAAAGGAAAAGCACATTCTAAAATCGCTACATCACTCACCAGATTGGGTAAAACCTGGAGTATACTTGGTGATCACAGAAAAGCTGTCAGCTATTTGGAACAGTCTCTACAGATGAGGAGGAAAATATATGGTGAGGGCACTAAACATCCTGACATCGCCGCGTCACTCAGCAACTTGGGAAGTGCTTGGAGGGACCTTAGTGATCACCGAAAGGCCGTCAGCTTTTATGAGCAGTCACTGCAGATGATGCAGAGTATCTACGGTGAGGGCATCGCCCATCCTGACATCGCCGGGTACCTTAACAACTTGGGTGCCACCTGGAGTGACCTCGGTGATCACAGAAAGGCCGCCAGTTATTTAGAACAGTCACTACAGATGATAAGGAGTATCTATGGTGAGGACACGGCACGTCCTGACATCGCCGGGTCACTTAAGAGTCATTGCACGAGAAAACCAGGCAAAACCAGGCAGAGGTCGGAAGATGGGGGTCGGCCAAATCGGCTCATACTTTGTTTGTATAATAGATATGTGGAACTATGAACAGCCATATGATTAAAACCCTCCAGGTATTTTTCATTATGGAGTTCTGGGACCCCCCTCGGAGACCCTCGAAAATCAAACAATTTATGGCTGAAAATTACTGAAATTGCGATGGCTACCCTGATAGTTCTAAGAAAGATATGAACATAACTTTTATATTTCTTTGTAGCATGGATTCCCTAGTTTTACCGAACAAAAGTTGAAGATGAAATATTGATATTAAGAGGGTGCACTAGGGGGTTATCAGAACCAATGAAATCAGAATTTTAATCTCTCTAAATTTTAGTCATTTTCAAGGGGCAATATCTCACACTCACAGTGGCTTTGGTGAATGGTTTTACTGTTGCTGGAGAGAGGAACATCTACCAATTCAAAAACAATTATCATTGACGTGGGACACACATAACGCGAGCCGTGAATGGGGGGTCTTTATGGGGATTTTTCGAGTTTTGGACGATTATAAATCAGGTAATGGTGTATCTCTGCGGGATAAGTTATAGTTGTTTTTCGTGTATCTGTGCAGGAACCATGCAAAAGTGTCAATCAATACTAAAAATAATCAGAAATATTAATTTGGGGCTCTACATGGGGGATATGAGGATACTTGAAATAGAATTAAGCAGGTTTTACACATTTTATTGTTGTTCCCCAAGATGTCAATTAGTAAGGCCCTTACAGAATTATTGTATGAATTGACTTTGTGGTACATAATGAAAAAAGGCTCTGCATGGGGGTTATCAGGACTCCAAATGTGATAAAGCTTAATTCACAAGCCACATGGGTGTTTCGCTACACGTATTTTATATGGGCAATCAAGAAACAAGACCATAACAAAGGTCAAGAACTTGAGGCAATTTCAGCCATTAAGAAATACATCAAAGTACTTATACAGTACTTATAAAATACAAGCCTCAGAAGTAGGTAGGTTTAAAGGTATCAAATACAATTTCACGATGGTAAAACAAAAAATATTCTGGATGTGGAAATCTGTCTGATATTGACATTTACTGCCATTCCTAGAACAATTTTGACACCATTTCATACTTCATGCATTTGAAGTAGCCCGAAACAAGCTACGTGAGGTGTCTCTTTATTTTTGGGGTACCGCCTACAAATAGGTAGAACCAGCCTACGATATGAAACAAGCAACCATTTTCCGTCAGTGACATCGAATTGTTGCCTCTAAGATATCAGTATGCTATGGCATAGGATTGATTCAACTTACTACATTAAAAGAATGACCAGAAAATTGGCTTGTTTAAAAATCCAGTTTTGCCGCCGCCCTGAAATTGTATTGGATGCCTTTAACATGCAGTCCGGAGATGGGGGTCAGCAAAATCTACTCATACACGAGGAGCTTTTCAGTCACCACCAGTCACCTTTTGTGGACAATTTACTAAATAGAGAACATCTACTAAGTAAAGTGATATCACTTAGTTTAACCAAACAGAATTCTCATTTATACCATTGATTCAGGGTTGCTCTACATAACAATGTAAATGAAATGAGCTTTGTAAGGGCCTTGAGTAGTTTGTGTCACTGACTTCCCTTTAAGCTGTTATTATGCTAATCATGGAAGGTAATCTTTCTTAAATTTAGCCAGATTCATTCCTGAATCATCACATACTTTCATACTTATGCAATCTTAAACACTAAAGCTGTACAGTATGTCCGGTAATCAAGGGACCTAGCTATGCAATACAAAAAATCCATGTCTACATACCTGTAAGCGCTGAGTACCTTCATAATTACTTACAGTATCAAATTGACAATCTAGAAACTAAACCCTCTGATTTAAGAAAAGCTTGGCATTCATGCAGATAGCAGCTTCAGGATGAGCCGTAAGCTCTATGGGTATGATAAGTAGAGATGCAGAAAGTACATATTTCCTTTATAACGCATTCAAGTCTCAAAGCCACACGAAATTACTAATAGGTAAAACTGAAATAGCATGTCTTCGCATGTGCACGTGTGCACAGTGGTCTTCGCACAGTGTAGGAAGCTTTCTCAACATAGGAGCAGCTATAGGCAAGAGAATGTGTTCTGCAATGTCAGCTGCTCGGAGACCACAAGAAAGACCTAGATCTGAATCTAAAAGGAGGAAATTGAGTCTCTGGAGGAGGCAGGTCACAATGGATACAGTATGTCAGAATATAGACTACATTGGATTCCATCCTCCAATGTTGGTACAGATGAACATTTGTGTACACAACAAAAGATCTGAAAACTATGAGATATAAAAGAACCAAGGCACGTTGCGGAACACTTCCATATATACATATTATTATCCAAAAATTATAAATATAAATATTATTATCTACATGTATGTGTTTGTGTGTGTATGTGTGTGTGTGTGTGTGTGTGTGTGTGTATTGTGTGTGTGTGTGTGTGTGTACTATCACTAATGGAGTTTTTTTTAAATAATAAGCAATAAACAATTTGCCTATACGGGTCCAATATTGATAAAAGCCTCCTACATACATCTACTGGATATCATTGTTTCCTGGTGAATATACGTGGACTTAAGGCCCCTACAAAGCTCGGTTCTTTTATTGTTTTGTAGAGAGATCCTGAACAGTCTGAGTGAGAATTATATGTTTGAAACTTACCACATGATATCCCATTCCAAATTGTATAAACTGAGTTTTATGTTCTTCTATCCAGTAAATCGTTCACGACAGCCACTGGTGGTTGGAGAAAGCTCCCTCTTTTTCCAGAATCCTGCTAAACTTACCTAGTTTTGAGGCTTGTATAATTCTTTAAATGTATTTCGTTCTTATTAGCTGAAATTGCCTCAAGTTCCTGACCTTTGTTATGGTCTTGTTTCTTGATTGCCCATATGAAATACGTGTAGCGAAACACCCATGTGGCTTGTGAATTAAGTTTTATCACATGTGGAGTCCTGATAACCCCCATACAGAGCCTTTTTTCATTATCTACCACATAGTCAATTCATACAATAATTCTGTAAGGGACTAACTAATTGACATCTTGGAGAACAACAATAAAATATGTAAAATCTGCTTAATTCTATTTCAAGTATCCTCATATCCCCCATGCAGAGCCCCAAATTAATATTTCTGATTATTTTTAGTATTGATTGACACTTTTGCATGGTTCCTGCACAGATACACGAAAAACAACTATAACTTATCCCGCAGAGATACACCATTACCTGATTTATAATCGTCCAAAACTCGAAAAATCCCCATAAAGACCCCCCATTCACGGCTCGCGTTATGTGTGTCCCACGTCAATGATAATTGTTTTTGAATTGGTAGATGTTCCTCTCTCCAGCAACAGTAAAACCATTCACCAAAGCCACTGTGAGTGTGAGATAATGCCCCTTGAAAATGACTAAAATTTAGAGAGATTAAAATTCTGATTTCATTGGATAACCCCCTAGTGCACCCTCTTAATATCAATATTTCATCTTCAACTTTTGTTCGGTAAAACTAGGGAATCCATGCTACATAGAAATATAAAAGTTATGTTCATATCTTTCTTAGAACTATCAGGGTAGCCATCGCAATTTCAGTAATTTTCAGCCATAAATTGTTTGATTTTCGAGGGTCTCCGAGGGGGGTCCCAGAACTCCATAATGAAAAATACCTGGAGGGTTTTAATCATATGGCTGTTCATAGTTCCACATACCTATTATACATACAAAGTATGAGCCGATTTGGCCGACCCCCATCTTCCGACCTCTGCCTGGTTTTCTCGTGCAATGACTCTTAACAACTTGGGTAACGCCTGGGATGACCTTGGTGATCACAGAAAGGCCGTCAGCTATCATGAACAGTCACTACAGATGATGCGAAAAATCCATGGTGAGGACACTGCATATCCTGACATCGCCTTGTCACTTATCAACTTGGGAAGTGCCTGGAGGAAACTCGGTGACCTTCGAAAGGCTGTCAGCTGTTATGAACAGTCACTAGAGATGGAGCGGCGTATCCATGGTAAGGACACTGCACATTCTGACATCGCCGCGTCAATTGGCAACTTGGGTAACGCATGGAGTCAGCTTGGTGATCACAGAAAGGCCATTAGCTATCATGAACAGGCGCTACAGATGTGGCGGGATATCCATGGTGAGAACAATACACATCCTGATATCGCCATGTCACTTAACAACTTGGGTACCACCTGGAGTAAGCTTGGTGATCACAGAAAGGCCGTCAGCTATTATGAACAGTCACTACAGATGGCGCGGGGTATCTATGGTGAGAACACTGAACACCCTTTCGTCGCTGTGTCACTTAATAACTTGGGTGCCATCTTTCTGACTCTTGGCGATAACACAAAGGCCGTCAGCTATTTTGAACAGGCACTACAGATGATGCGGAGTATCTATGGTGAGGATGATGAACATCCCGACGTTGCAAGGACACTGAAGGGGCTGAGTATTGTTTATGGACGCCTTCATTATGACGGAAAGACCAACAAGTTCCCAGAGTAGTCACTACAGACTTGGTCAGTCACGAGAAGGCTATTATGATGAAACTACATTTGTATGACGACTTCTGTAACAGCATAATTTGCGTCATGTTAAGTGCTTCAATAGACCTCCTTAGCTTTAAGGTCTTCGAAGTCTTGTTTGAGCTAAGCATCATTTGGTGAAGGTGTGAGGCAGTTTTTGTTATCTAACATGAACACACATACTGTAATACTGTATACGATTCCGGTTCTAATTATTACTTCTGGGACAAAAGGTGTTATCGATTAATGTTAAATGTGTAAAACTTACTTGGTGACGTTCACTGTATTATTATTAGATAGTAAATGTCTGTGAATGTAAATACATGTAGTAGTTATAAAGTATGATTTTATGCAAGAGGACTCCAGGAGGAGTAGTGTATGCATTGTATGTACACTGATGGAGATTCCTTTATAAACAAACAAACAAACAAACAAACAAACAAAAGCATTGTTTTGGTCGACGCTGGTTTAGGGGCAGTTTGTGTATGTGTATGCCTTTCTGAAAGTGAGTCGGTTGAGATTGGGTTTCAGTTGATTGGCAGGTCTGCTGGAATGTTTACTGAGTAGTCATGATATGATACATTAGCCATGGTCCCATAGCGGAGTAACTTTCGTTATACAATCGACAAATGTATATGCAGGAATGAACCATACCAAAATTATCCGTCTTAAATGGGCTCTTTTAAAGGCATTCAAATGCAGAATGGACTCCTCCAATTCCCCCATTTTGGAGCTAAAACAGTCAGGCGTACCTACTGTGTATAAAAGCAAGGAAGCAAAGAATTCTTCGTAGAACTATTCTATTGCCTAGTCTATGCATTGTTTTACTGTGTTACAGATAAAGGTAAGGATAATGAGGATAACAATATGTGTAATTTTTACAAGAAACCCACAGATTTCTTGCAAATGCGGCTTGTTTATAATATCTAATATGATATCTTTAAATATTCCAAATTTGAGGTCATTTGACCTACAAATATTATGAAAAGTAGGAATGAATTAAAATCATGTGAAGATTTTTTTAGTGTAAAGATGTTACATAATGCCCCTTCAACAGCCCACATATGATTAAACTCTTTATAATCCAGTAACTGAGTAGTACCCCTAGCCCTCCATACATACCTATTAAAGTATGAATTGCAATGGATAATTGCAGATCTCTGTCTTTTTTTCTTAAAGCAAGAAGAAAAATTAGGTACAAAGGTGGACAATTGATAAAGAACTACCCACTCATATAATACAAACCTTATTTTCAAGATCATCCCCAGATTTCGTAACAGCGCCCGCTTTTTTAAGGGGGCGATTTTTAAATCTTGAGTATGGTTTTCAATGGGTTTTCCTTGTTCCGTAAATATTTTGTAAACAGTTTTCACTGATGAAGGATTTTGGAAGGACATCTGAAACGTTGGAACAAAAATTATTATCCAGTCGTAAAGTTTAAACATTTCTTCTCCTGTTATCGTTATATTCTTTTATTTTTTTATTTGTTACGGCCAGCTCGAAAATTCTAAGGCTTCGAAATCTTACGACGACCGCTCCATAAGCTAACGTTAACGCCAAATTAAAAAAAAAAGAAATAGACTTAAGATATTGAATTAAAAGTACGACGCACCAAAGGGAGCTAAGATTCGTTTTTACTTTACAAATCAGTTTAATGGCATCTCTGGGTTTTTATCACTGTGAAATTTATTCCCATAAGGGATTAGCTTCTCTGTTATTACTGAAATCAGACACCAAAACCTCTAAAACTCTGATAACTGACAGTCTCAGTCTAACAATAATTGACGCACATACATACATCAATTGAATTATACTGTAACTGATTCTTTTGACATAGGAGTTTTGGCAGTAAAGCTTCTATGGGCCTTATTTGTCCAAAGGCTGCTAGAAGCGTGATTAAGTCACCCCAGGGCAAAGGAAAGTACATATTAAAGATTGATAGAATATTACTCCGATTATGGACTGAAGTAGTGAATACTTCAAACATCACAAGCACGATCAAATTATTTACAGTTGTTAAAATGAAAGTGGGGTCGTGTGGCGCAACGACTCGGAACCAAGAGGTCCCGGGTTCGAGTCCTGACATGCCACCGACCTTGTGCCCTTGGGAAAGGCACTTTACACGACTTTCCCCACTTGACTCAGGTGTACATGAGTATCATGTGTTAGGTGTGCACGCTATCAGCATACTTGCTGCCTAGTGTACACTTTGTATTGTCATGTTACAATTTCTGGAAAAAAATGAAATTAATCATTTTTCTTAACGTTTTACTTTCAGTCCAAAATAGGTGACTTATTGCTTTCCATCGGTCCCACTACGTTCGATTTGTAGCATCTTTAAGCATAAATCAATGGCCAGACTATTGTAAGCCAATCACTGTACTAAATAAGATATTTAAGCATATCTTGAATAAATCGTATTAGTGCCATTTCACAGTAGACTGAAATAACGGAACAATAAATAGAGTTGTGCCTTAAGGTAGCAGGAGTGCTACTGCTTCTGTGCCAAAGGCAAGTGGATTATTAATTCTTAAGTTTGTAATTTGTAACCTCTGTTTGGTTCATAGTGTCTCTATATGTCATCTATATATCGACTTAAAATCCCCCTTGAAGTTTACGATTGGGGTAGCACTCCAAACGCTTCAAGGCTTTCTCTTGCAAATGTAGAGCTATTCAGATGTACACAGCTGGTCCGTCTACTGTCCTTTTTGGTTCGTTGATCCCCAAAGCCAGATTTGTCCAGTCTGTTGAAACAAGTTTTGTGTTTTTAATAGGGATTTCGACAATGGAATATAATCGTGAAACGCGGGCAGCATTGTTGATATCGTGTACTACACCTTAAGAATTATACAATAATAAATATAAGTTAAACGGCTATATGTATTATGAACAAAGGGATATAACCATCACGAGTATAATGTTATTGTGTTGCCAGATGGCGTTGGCCAATCAGAAGTCCCCAGTTCATGTTTGTTGGTTATGACACCGTCATGTCATAGAAACATGATACAAGTGTTGAATAATCATCATTAGTGGTCCTTAGAATAAAGGACAACTTTACCGTACCAATGCGCGGTGGGGGGGGGGGGGGGTTATCGTCACTGTATGACATCCAGTAGATTTCTAGCGGCGATCGATAATTTATCAAGACCAGCGAACCCTAATCTGGTGGCATGCAAGGGCCAAAAAGAAGTAGTCTTTCACACCCATTGTTCGTCCATGACTGACTGCGTAAGGCGGCAACCATGTCAAAGAGAGTTTTCGTAGGTTCCGTAGTTCCTTTCAGCGTCGGTAGTGATCGCTCCATTAGCGCAAGTGCAGCACCATTCAAGAAAGAAAGTCTAAATTTTTATATCCATAATAATTTTAATCCCGTTCTGACATCAAAGTAAACTTTTCAAACTGATAGAGGAAGTAATGTAGTGAAGATGTAAAACGACAGACACTTACTTGGTTTGTGTTCGTGTTATTAACATGAAACTAAGGGTGCGAATAGCCAACAACTCGGCCGTTATTGTCTTCGTCAGGAGGGTTTAAATTCATCCATTTTTAGTTTGGGTAACTAGGATTTAGCGACATAACTCTTGAAGGAATGGTTCAACGTTGATGATTTTTTGGAAGGCAGGTTACCGTTGTTAAGACCGATGTCGAGTGCAAATATGGGCTTCGTGGGGGGTCCATACGTCATTGTAGTGGACTTTTTGTGTTTGTCGCTTGTTAGCAAAATAACTCTTGTGTATGTGATTGGATGTTCATGGTTTTTGGCAGGCAAGTTACCATTGTAAAGGCCAAGGTCAAGTTCGAAAATGGGCTTTGTGGGGGGTCCCTACGTTTCCTTAGTGGACGTTCAGATATCTAATGATCTTCCAACGCCAACCTTTGCATGGAGACAGCTGAAAATCTCCATAACCTGCACAGTCTGGTTTGATATATATAATGTTGCATCCATTAAGGGACTGTTCTGTAATAACAGCGGGTGGAGGAAAGGTTGGTCAGCTCATTACCTATGGCCTTGAAAGGTTGAAGGAACAATATGTTGCCTAGATTTGGAATATTCTAAATGAGTGTAAAAGGATATATGTTAGGAAACATACTTTTTTTAAAAAATCAAAGTGTAACAGGTAAAAAGCGTATAAGTTATTGAACTTAACAGGAGTAGTTGCCCTGTTCTGATTCTTTCCTTTCATCACATGTTGTGTTATTGTTCATTTTGTGACACTGTTATAAGATGAACAACTCCTGTATATGTGGTTGGATGTTCATGTATTTTGGTAGGTGTGTTACTATTGTGGATTCCAAGAACAACAACCTGTAACTTATTCAAAAACATTATTTACACAACACATAAATCATACAAACATCAATATCACACAACAAAAAATTCACTGACAAAGGCTTGATCTCTCTGACCCCTAGTTGGCTAATTGTTAGTGACTGTCGGTGACCCGCCAGCAGTCATGTCATTGTTCCCCGCTAAAACCTAGCGGATGTCATATAGTGTACACGGGTTGGGGGGGTCTCTTTTCGCAAACATTTTAGCACATTTCTTTGTTAAATAGAAATGTTTACCGTCTTGACGTTGACTAATTCTTCGAAGATTATGTTCCAATGACCCGAAGGGAACATGCGTTCTGATTCAATGACCGCAGGTGACCCCAATTTGAACACGTTAAACGATCAAAAGGACATAAGCGTTTAGTTTACAAAACGTATGGTAGATACATGCTACTTGATAACAACGTTAAGGATCCGCTTTCCTTCGGTGTATACGGCGTTATAATTTATTGTTGGTCCCTATAACCACCGAATAAACTACCGAGCCCGCGTACACACCCCAGGGCAGGTCATTTACCCTATCCTAAATTACATTTTGGAATATACACTCGCATCCCGTAAATCAAAACACAGATTAGTATGTATGTCATAAAATACACATGTATCAAGTTTTCCAGAACGTTTTAGATCATCAGGAAATGAGTTATGACTATCTTTATACAGTTATTATTTTGATCACGAATAGCCATTAAAGACAAAGCAGAAGCACATACCCTTATGTACATGCCAGCACAGTCTGCTTTTTGTAAGCTCATATAAGCTACGCCGTTGGGTTCGACAGGAGCCCAGTTTTGATAGGTGTTATCAGATCCATCTGTCCACATCCATCGTTCATTATTGTTCTTCAGTCCCATCCAGACTATTTCACGTACCCGTCGACTAAGGTCTGTTATTAACAAAATAAACCAGTCCCGTCGAATTTTACATTAAGAAGCAAGAAGAAGTTGAACCTACACAAAGTATCTAACATTAGGATGTATAGTTTGGGTCAGATATTGCTGTAATTTGTACTTCTGCTTTATTCATGACTTGTGCTTAGATCGTAAGAGCATAAATGTACAATAAAGGTCTTCCATTCATTGATCCCCTTCCCCGCTAATAAGCAGTTTTATCCAATCAGCAACCAGTGGATTCTTGTAGTCACTTAAATAGCAGTGGGGGTGGGGAAGATAAATAAACTCAATGATTAGACATTTATCTAATTATGTAAAGATTTCATATTTATATATGTGTCCATATTAGTATTAAAACTTTATAAATGCATTGTCCAAAATAATGTTTATATGTACATGTACCGGACTCACAAGGGCACTAAAAAAATGTTAATGTTTGTATCTATTAATAATAAATGATTATCATCATTACCAATTATGAATAATAAACTACTCTGTTTTTCTTGACAACCACCCTTTGGCAACACTCAAAATTTATCTGAGTCCATTGACTGGTTTCTAAAACCAGGTTTGCATATCTTAGCGCTCATTTACTAAATGACTAAAAAGTAAACAAAAAGTAAAAACTCGAAAGCTAAATGATAGATATTAGATATGCAAATAGACCTAATTATCGTAGATGGCACGAAACTGCGTGGTACTCACGTTCAGTGATGCGACCCGTAATAAAGTCGGTCTCCTCAGCGCTTGTGATAGACAAAAGATTTGCACCGTGCTGTTGACATTTTTCATTTGCGGCAAACCAGTCGGCGCCGTTCTGTCCATCAACTTGTAGCACTGGTTGCCATACTTTATCCAATCAGAAGGACACGGTCCTGCCAGGAAAGACAATAATGAAATTAGTTACATATATCTTAGCAATCTTACAGAGCAGTACGCGTTTCTTTTCTTCAGTAACTGCACCGACCGATTTAGAAGAACCTTTGGTCTTTAAACGCTGAATTCCTCTTCCTTGAGGGATAGCTGACACTTTTTAATAAAACAAAGACTTGTAATTGTGTATACCCGTTTCTTATCAACTTGTTCTGTTCGCATTATTTTATAGCCTGAGTGTCAGCCTTGTTAGCTATTGGTCCGCTCCTCAAGATCCGCTACCCGCCAAGCGGATCTTGGGGAGCGGAACAATAGCTTAACAAGGCTGACACTCGGCTAATTATTTTAAGCAAATAAGACAAGGACTATTTTAAACTAAGTTTTGTGTAACGTAAGTTTTGGTACACAATTTGAAACAACCGTGGCTGTGATGTACCTATCATAATAATACATTTAAATCAATTAAATGTACTATTGGGATCCCAACAATGTCCTAAATCCCGCGGTTAATCCCTTGATACCATGAAAAACGAAATTCCTCCTATGGGTTTGTTTGTATATATGTCTTGTAACTTCTTATACGGTTTCACTGAGATTGGCTCATCGTTGATTGAGTTATCCTAGAAAGTTTATGCCTTGTCCAGTGGGGTCAAAATTGACCCCAGAAAAATATTATGCATTTTTTAACACAATGTCATTTGCGTCTTTTTTTGTCCCCGAAATTTCTTCCAGATGATATGTTTGCTTGAGCTTTATGCTGTCATGACCTCATGCTTTGAATGAACGCAATATTGAATCAGAAAACTCAATAGTTGTGACTCTTGACTAAGTTGCCTATGGAATTGGGGTTAAAGGTCATCAACATTGCTGCCTGTGGATCTCTAGTGAAATTAGATTAAATTAAATTATGATAATGAGCGGAAATTATTCACACCTAATCATGTCAAACTATCCCTGATAGATTAATGAAACTGTACATACATACAAATCGCAAAAAGAGTCACACTAAAAAACCGTATTTGTGCAAAACATTATGGGGTCAATTTTGACCCCATACGGTAAGATTCGTCGCAAAAAACCTACGGTGGTTTGAGGGTTAAAATAGAATTTTTTTGCCGATTCTGGAAGAACCACAGAATTCCTAACAATAGCAATATTTTCATAGTCCAAACTGGTTTTGTCAAAAAATTTCGTTTTGAATACCATTATGCTACCTGTTTGAATTCATTGCACATTCTGGAGAAAAACTTTCTTGCCTAGCACTTTACGAACAGCTTTCGATTGTAAATAAAAGAAAGTCCCCTAGTGTTAAGAATTATTTGGGTGTTTACACACATTCCATCAATTTAATACACTTATCCATTTCTTTCAAAAAATTACAATAACATCCACAAGTACACAGACGCATGGAGAAAATTTCTTTGTGTTGAATCAAAAGTTTTAACTTTCAGCCTATCTCACCAATGGTCGGTAAAAATGTGACGGGTGTTGTCGGTGAGGCCTCTGCGTTGTAACTGGAGAAAGAATAGACGACAGATGAGCAGTTTTCCTTGTAGAATGGCGTCCACCATGGACTAGTTAGCTGGTTCATGTTCGAGGCGATCACCGTGTCATTTTTAAAGTTATGCATGACCTAAATTTGTGCAAAACTGTGTTATCATTTAAGCATCCCGAGCAGTCTTTATGCAGAAACTCGCCTGTAGTAATGCATTTCAATATCTTCTAGATATTGTTGTTAACATCATATAGTTATTATACTAGATGTTCAATGGGCAACTCGCCCAAACTTATGATGATGACGATGATGAGATGGTTAATGAATATAATATGGTTTATAGCTTTTGATATATTTTGAAGGAAAAAGAAAAGCTAGTAAAAATCTAGTAGAAAAAGCAGTACCACCCAGCATTTGAAAGGTCCGAAAGGTTAGGATAAAGAAGATGTACTGATCTGAAACTTTTGCTCCTTGAGAGATTTGAAGAAATGCAAACAGAGAGATTCTCTAAAAGAAAAGATCATAATATGAACAACAAAGCGAAACTGTTGAATTCTCCTCGTTGGGAAGGATTTGGGCCAAAAAAGAAGACAGACTTGCTGAATCACCTTCTTTCCAGGTACGAGGCTAGGTACAACGATCGCAAGGGTTACAACTGACTTTTGTTGTGTGTAAAAAATATTTTTCTTCCACGTGTGCATGTATAAATGGATACAATCAACAGGTGAAATATCTTTAAATTATGGCTTTGATCACTCACTTTTAATGTCAATCAAGAAAAGCCGCTTACGTCTTTACATAATATGTCTCGGTGTGGACAATGTTTTTTACCCCGCCTAAAAGGGTTGCTAACTGTGTGATGTTTTGTGACGATTTAATTGTTACTCACAGACCAGATCTAGACACAGACTGTGAGGTCTTTTGGACACAAACCCAACTTGCGAGAAACTTATGTGCACGTTTCTCACGGTCTTTCTGTTTTGTTTAGGTGCCAGGTTAACGTCAACCAGAGCGATGCCATGGCTACTTATCCCAGAACTACGACTGTAGTATTTGTAACTATGCTGGGGGGGGGGTATTATTAACTAAAACCAGATCCTAGTTCTCTCTTGAACTGTTTGGAATAACCCATCACGTTGTCAGAACGTACTGCACCTGCGCAAAACCTGGATTTTCGCTGGATTTTTGGTCACCGTTGCATCAGAATTTTGCCTGTTGCAGACCATATCTTTTTCTACACAACATTTGAAAACTACAGACGGGATGTTACGCTTATATATACGCGAATTCGACCTTATATGAGACGTTCTGCCGAAGTGCTATGCACAATACATTATGGGTTTCGCGCAGGCGCATTACGTTCTGCTGACGTGCTGAACCCATGGATATCTATTAAGTACTGCAGCTTCTCTGCCTTTGTTGTGTGGGTCTGAATGTTGTCAACTACAATAGTGCCCCAATTGCTGCCAGGAGTGTTAACATCTCCGAGGATGATCAGAGTTTATTTCCGCACCTATTTTATTTATAAACTTGTCAAACTCATGCAATCTATTGCCCTGGTCTCATTGTGGTCTGTAATATGTCAGTGGTTTCCCTCTCGCAAGTTGGGTTTGTGTCCAAAAGACCTCACAGTCTGTGTCTAGATCTGGTCTGTGAGTAACAATTAAATCGTCACAAAACATCACGCAGTTAGCAACCCTTTTAGGCGGGATAACAAACATTGTCCACACCGAGACATATTATGTAAAGACGTAAGCGGCTTTTCTTGATAGACATTAAAAGTGAGTGATCAAAGCCATAATTTAAACGATATTTCACTTGCTGATTGTATCCATTTATACATGCACACGTGGAAGAAAAACATTTTTACAAACCACCCACATCTAGACAAATTATGTGAACACGTGGGTGGTTTTGGTTGAAAAATATGACCTTTTAACATAAGATTTTCAAGGCCCAATTATTCTTTTAGTCAACTAAGCTTTCATTCATGGACCTATCATATAAGTTAATCTTACGCTGAATTTATGTCCTCGTGTATATAGAACCAGATGAATTCAAGCCACACATACAATCAGCTCAGGTTTTCAATAGCCTATGCTTTACATTATTAAGATCGAATGTCTGTAAGGATCAAACAATTCTGGTAGGGGGTAGAGATAAAAAAAATAGATTTGGCTCATATTTTGCACAGTGATAGTACTTGGCCCATCAAAATAGCTTCATTTCTACTCAACACCGATTGTAGAGATACAATATATTAAAAAGTAGAACCGTGATATTACGTCATAGCTATCCCTGCATATGGCCTATATGAATGTTTGTAGAGGTTGGGGTCTTTTTTATGTAAGTACTTTTATATAAGACTATACTAAGTAACCATGGGTCATCCTATGGGTCTTTAATGACTAATAAAACCTTAGTAAATACAAATATAAGTGAGTGATCATGACTGAATTTATTAAGTGAACTCTTTCGTCTCACATGACCATTTCTGGACTTGAGTCTCTTATATGACTTACGAGACCACGCTCAGTAACCATGGGTGCATCTCTAGACCTGATTGAGAGGACATCACTTAGGCCTTGTTGGTTTGATTACATGGATGTATCATATGAATTTGTTTTCGTCCGTTAAAAAAATGCTTTCGACCATACTGTAAATCATACAAAGCAGCTGCAAAATGTAATGGCGAAAATTGCACAAAAAATATTGGAAAACGATACTAATGTCGTAGAATGACAAAATCCACTTCAAAGGAAAAGAAGAAAATGTGAAGAAATAAAAAGGAAGAGTCTGTTATTCGCCATACCATGCTCTGTGTGTTTAGTCATTTGTTGAAGCTTCATGACAACGTAAATTTTATGACAAAGGTAACTTTTTTTGCCATTTTTTTATTTTATTCACACGCTCGCATCAGTTTAGGGGTTCCCAAAAAATGTCATTCATATAATCAAATCAACATGGCCTTGGTACAAGTAAGTAACCATTGGTGCACTTCTAGACACTGTCCCCTCACATGGCCGAGGACATATTACTAAGGAAAAGTAGCCATGTGTGTATTTCTAGACTGATGCCTCTTACATGACCAATGGAACCTTACAAGTTACAAGTAAAAAAAAAAGTAAATATAAGTGCATTTCTCTTATATAAGTGACGTCTTGTACAACAAGTAAATAACCATGATGATGGACTTTTAGACTCAGGCCTCTCATATGACTAAGGACACATTAGTAACCATAAGGTAGTATCCATGTGTGCATTTATAGGCTTAGGCTCCTCATATAAATGAGGAGACCTTACGAAAACAAGTAAGCAACCATTGTCATTTCTAAGGCCTCACTAAGGCTTTACGTTTAGTAATTATAGATACAAGTAGATAAGTATGTGTATTTCTCGACCGAGGTCTCTAGTGGGACTAAGACCTTACTACATGTAAGTAGTGGTAGAAGTAAGTAGCCATCGGTAAACAAGTCATGTCTGGATGGGAGAGATTTACAATAACCTCTGTTACACAGTAGCTGACAGAATTGTGACTTAAAACAAATAACACATTCTTCTGACTTATAGTGCTTCAATGTTGGGCCTAAATTACGTGGGTTTTTTTTTGTTTTTTTTTTATAAGACCAAAACACTGTATCGTTTGTATTGTAGACGTAGGCCACTCATATAAATAGAAAAACCTTACTAACTGGTAACTATGGGTCATTTCTAGACTCTTTATATATGTTGATTGAATTTATGAACTCTGCCGTCTCACATAACCGAGGACAGCTTACAAAGTACAGGTAAGTAGCCACGTTTGCATTTCTCGACTTGAGTCTCTTACATGACTTATGAGACCTCACTAAGTACAAGTAACCACGGGTCATTTCTATACAGTCTTTTTATTACTAATAAGACCTTAATCAAAACAAAAATAAGTAAGTAATCATGAGTAAATTTATGAATTCCTCCGTTTCACATGACCGAGGGCAGATTTCTAAATACAAGTAAGTAGACACGTTTGCTTTTCCAGACTTGTCTCTAATATGACTTCCATGAAACCATACTAAGGGCAAGTAAGTAACCATTGGTGCATTTCTGGACCATGGGCTCTCATATGACTGAGAGCTAGAGGGCATTATTTGGTACAAATACAAGTAACGTTAGGTGCACCTCTAGACCCTATCCCCTCAAATGGCCGAGGACACCTTACTAAGCACGTCAAGTAAGTAGCTACGTGTGCATTTCTATACTTAGGTCTCTTATATAGCCAATAAACCTTATTAAATACAAGTAAAAGTCAGCAAAATAATCGCATTTTCTCTGATATGAGTAACATCTTGTACAACAAGTAAATAATCATGCATTTCTAGATTCAGGCCTACAAATTACATGATTACACATTACATCAGTAACCATAAGGTAGTAGCCATGTGTGTCTTTATTTCTTTAGGCCTCTCACATAAATGAGGAGACCTTATAAAAACAAGTCAGTAACCATGGCCATTTTAAGGCCTCACTAAGGCTTTACTCTTAATAATTATAGATACAAGTAAATAATTATAAGTGTATTTTCTGTATTTCTAATGGGACTAAGAAGACCTTACTACATGTAAGTAATGGTAGACGTAAGTAACCATAGGTAAACAAATCATGCCATGATGGAAAATGTTTAGGATAGTAGGGTTGTGATTTACGGTAGCTGGGGTACTACCATTTCTAATTCAATTCTGCAACAGGCAACGTGCGTTTCTGTGTGCTTCTGTGCCAAAGGGAAGTGGTTAGTTGATGCTAAATTTGTAACTTCTTGGAGGTTTAAACCACTTCTTGTGTCATAAGGTCCCAAAACTAAAACCAATTGATTTGCATCACTAGGATCAAGTATTAAAGACTACAGTGATTTGCTTCACTCTATATCTTTACTCTAGTATGTAAGTTTTCAACAACCTTTAAATTTGGAAAATACATTTTTTTCAACATACAGCTTTTAAATACAATGAAAATGGACTAAAACGATTTATGTTGAAAACACAAAGTAGAGATAAAGTTTGTTGAAAAACTGGATACACTTGAGCTAATGATATGGTCCGCAATCTTTGACTTTGATCATTGACGTCATCAAATTATCATATTTTGTCAATGTCTATGTTCATTACATCAGATATTATTTACTGCAAAAAGACATGGAAACCTGAAAACCCCAAAATATTAAAATTTGCAAAAAAAGCCTGTCAGAAACCTGTTGCCATGGCAACTCCAAAAAAATAAATTTTCAACTTAACTCACTTGTATAGAATTGTTATTAGATATGTCTTAGGTAAAGACAACATGTTCTAGATCAAGACGTTGCGTGACATTAAAATTTGGCGCGGGTCTGAAAAGATCAACCATCACTCACCCCTTTTTTTCGAACCTGTTTGATCATAGGTCATGTTTGATCTTAGGTCATTTAAACTGAACACGTGTTCCATTTAGGGTCACCGGTGGTTATTTGTGTGTTTCTCCTGTAAACTCGCGTTGCCACGCACTTTTTACACGACTTATAACTTTTGCGGCTTTACACAGCTCAAAACAACAAAATTGACCTTTAGAGTAATGATTTTTACTTAAAGCTTTTGTATCAAAATTGCCTGAGTCTTTCTTGCTTGGGTTCTAATTTTTCTGTGGTAAATTTTTTACCAAAAGTAGCTGTTCTGATGTTTGTAGTCCAGAAAAACAGTGTAATTGTGATTTTGAGCAAAATAGCCTTATACAAAACAGTTTGTATGGGGTCGGGTCTCATCTTGTAAAATAACACGATGCATGGAAGGTCTTGTTACCGTCTGCGAATAGACCCATAAGAGAAACGTCTTTTTAAACCCATATTTCTAACCTAAATCTGCCATATTAGATTTGGACCAATGCCATCATTTAAATTGACGTTGATCTTATCAATGTTTTAAGAATGTGTAATTTAATATAAAGATGTTACCAAAAAAAATAAATTAAACGGATGCTATTGGATTTGCAAAAAATGAATGAAACATGTTGCCATGACAACTGGAAACGTCACACCACAGGTCTGAATATGTTTTAAGTGCGGTTTATAGCAGTTTTAGAACTGAATTCAGTCGTAACAGCTAACATTCTGAGAAATCATACAAAAGTATGTAATAGTCAGTTCTGGCCCGAAATGAACCTTTAATGTATGTAAATGCCTCTATGCCATCTAAAGAACGACTCAAGATCTCCTGGCACTTCACGTTTGGGATTGCACTCCAATTCAAACGCTTTAGATTTTACTCTTGCAAATGTAGCGATATTAAGATCCACACACTTGGTCCGTCCACTGTCCTCTCTGGTTCGTTTTTCCCCAAGCCCAGTTCTTTTCAGTCTGTTGAAATATAAATTCATTAATTACGATTGCCATAATGCAATATACACGTAAAATGTGGGCAGCATTGCTTAACGTTATATCGTGAATTACATTTTTACAAATTACTACACAATGAATTAATTAAATGACTGTATTGATGGTAATGATTGATGATGAAATGGATATATAAAGCGTTACACCACCACTTATAAAATGCTGAATTACATGCAGAGAAATATATCCCCCATCTCTCAACGACAAACGCAGCTTAAGCCCCTGTCACATATTCACAAATTCGGCCTACCGAATGCTAGCCGAACGCCCACCGACCGTGGTTGGGAGTTGGTCGGCGCAGATTCGTCTGGCGTTCGGCGAATTTGGCTACGGTTCGGCTGCACCAGCCGGATGTTTCAAAATGTTTAAAACATTCGTGAGTCGTTCGGGAGCTTCGAATATAGTTGGCCGGTTTTCGACCAAAAGTCAGCAAACACCAGCAAACCATTCAGGAGTAAGTCAGCAGCATTTGGGGCGTGTTCAGGGATCAAATTTGACTCTAATTTAACTCAAATTCCTTTCGATTCGTATAGCAAGGCCTGAATCTAGTCAGAGTGCTCCCAAACGTAAGCCGAACAGATTCATGGAAAAGTCGTAAATGTGCGACAGGGGATTTACTAAGTTATTAAAATCCAATTTATACTGTTTCTGGGAGAACAAAAACATTCCCAACAAGAATTCAGAGACCTCATATCTCCATGAAATATGGTCTTCTCAACACAAATTACATATATTTGATATGTGAAATTCCAATCTTTGGCAATGTTTCATTTCAATATGTCATCATTTATTATGCAAATGACCTCTACAATATCATAATATATGCATAGTGATGTTAACCTTAACTAACTTACACATGTCACAACTATGAAATTCCCATCATTTACCACTAAGGAATCATAGAAAAATTTACATCAATTATGCAAATTAGGTCATTTGCATAATTGGTATCTGTTGATTTTCCACCTGCCATAGTTTATACACATCACATTTATGAAAGTCCTATTACATAAAACAAAGACATTACCGAATTTCCTCATTAATTATGCAAATTATGTCTTCATTTGCATAATTTGTATTTCATTATGTACATCTCTGTCTAAGCTACCTACATACCAAAAATGATGAATATATGTTATTCCTTTCTGGATTTATCGGCTTTGAAAGATTTCACCGGAAACTCCCCTGCAGTTCCAGAACAAGCTGCTAGGGGGACCAAACCCACGCCACTTATTCCTGACAGGACAAGCTATCTGTTACCAAGAAATCAAGACTATAGCATGTCCAGGACAAAAAATACAAAAACCGGAAGTTCAGCTGCAGTACCAAGGTCAGCCACCAGGAGGCCCATATTTGACCTTGACCTTTATCTATCTATGACCTACCAACATACCAAATATCATCACAATCTATAAATGCCTTCATAAGTTATGTTGACCACAAATATGCGGAAACACAGACAGACACACACACAGACAGACAGACCCAAAACAATATCTCCATTTTTCATGGAGATAACTAGAGTTCGGAGGACTCATGCCTTCGACAGTGTGATATTGTTTTGGTGGGTGTTGCCTCTCATCGTTGCAATAGAAACGCGTGATGGCCGCTCTGGAAAGGACGTTAAAACTGTCCGGGCGAAACTTGCTGGCTGCCACGAGTCGCTCGTAAAGCTGGGCAAACGTTACATCCCCCTCGCCAATGTCGATGGCATATCAGTCGACAACAACGCCTCCAGTTAATTCCTCTGCACTTTGATACTGATGTATTTTGAGCTGCCGCCATCTTGCAACTTCGCGGTCTACATTGTATTGTAGCTAGTACGCATGTGCAAAAGGTTCATTTACGACAAAATTGACGTTTTGCGGTAGTACAGAAGAAGTTTTACGATAAGCCGCCTTTTTGCGGCATTTATGAGTCGGCAGTCTGTACTGAGTTCCAGCCGAGTTCCGGTTCCGGGTCGGAGTTCAAATCTGACCAGATATCCAAATAGTGCGGCAGTAAATCGCCGGACCTGGGTCCCCTTGCTCAGTGATCGTTTTAGATAATCAAATAGTTTTCGCATTTACCGAAAAACCCGTAGTTTGTAGTATTTTCGGGCGTGGTAAAGTCGGACGGCCAGCGAAGCGTTTTTGGTATTAGTCCGCAAGCAAGGGTGATGCGGTTTTGTCGCCTAATGACCCAAATAGCTGCGTTCTAAATGCATTTTCAAGGGATTTGCGCCACCGGAGATCATTGTCTCCTTAGCGCGGCCCTTATGACTCTGGGCACCGGCTGGCTGGATGTAATGTCACGTTAAACGTTTTTTATATGTTCACACAAAATGTCCAATTGCAGTAATTAACAACAACCTAGAGACTCCAAGTTTAAAACACTCAATGTAAACCCCTTAACCTATTTACAAAAAAATATCCAAGGATATTGCTTTTCCATAACTTGAACTACTAACAAACTAACCAACAATCACTAAAAACCCACTACAGCAAGGCACGGACCTCCCACGACGCCAATTTTCAAACTTGACCTTGCTATCGTCAACGGTAACTTGCCAACTAAAAATCGTGAACGTCCATTTAAGGATTATCGAGTTATCTTGTCCACAAGAAAGAACGCAAACACCGACGGTCCACTGCAGTGGCGTTGGGACCCCCCACGAGGCCCATTTCCGAACTTGACCTTGGCATTCTTAACGTTAACTTGCCAACCAAAATCATGAACATCCATTGAAGGATTCTCGAGTTATCTTGTCCACAAGAAAAAACACAAAAAACAAAGCTTTAAAGGTCAACCGGTGTGACGTAGAAACCCCCCACGAGACCCATTTCCGAACTTGACCTTGATATCTTGTCCAGAAGGAAAAACACAAAAAAACAAAGGTCAACTGCAGTGACGTAGGAACCCCCCACGAAAACCATTTTTGCGTTGACAATGGCCACCTCCAATACAACTTGCCTGCCAAAAATTGTGATCCTCGGACCTTTTCTTCAAGATTTATCGTCCATAATATGATAAACAGTGCAAAACCCTTTTCATAGACTTCTGTTGAAGTCCAAAAATAGTAATTTTCCCATAGTCCAAAATAGTTTTGTTATATATTTTCGTATCAAACATCATTATATTAGTTTTTCTGGGTTCGCTAGACATTCTGGAGTAAAACTCGTTTTGTCGAGCACATGGCTGACAATTTTTGCACAATACATAAAGGAAATGTTCGCCTTTGTCTCTGCTATACATTCCAAGTTCACTTGAAATAAATTGTGTCTTTTATTTCTGTTTTACATGTAGGTGTTCCCCCACATTCCATATCGTGGTACATATGACGTCACCTTCCTGACAGTTTCAAAAAATCACAGCAATTCATCCATTCCTTCATAAGTTTAATCTTCCAAACCCTAAAACTTTTTGGCCCAAACAGAAAGCTCATAAGGGGCCCAAACCCATATCACTGTACAAAAAAACGAGATGAATACAGCTTCCAACAAAGAAAAATTAATACATAATAAATAGACCCAAATATGTTTGATGGCACACTTATTGATGGATTATTCTTTCAACTATATGATTCAGAAAAACTTCAATTATTACAAAATAAATGGACAAATGCAAAGAGACGAGGCAAATTAATGTAGAGTCTCCTATTCGGACCTGAAGAAAATTAGAGTCGGTAGGTAGGGATTCACTTTTTTTATTGTTATCTTTTTTTATAGATTTTTTGATTTGTGATCCAACTTATACAGTAAATATAACATGGAAATGTATCAGTACACTGATATCTTCAACACTACATGTTTATTTAATTTTGCCCCTAGATATAGTGAAGCGCGGTGCTGGATTGAATTCATTTTGCTATCGGGCCTCTACCGACATAAGAGAACCTGCAGTTTCAACGATGTCGATAGAGGGAGTTGCGTATTCTCTCGCGCATTTTTGCGGGATCTAGCGAGACTTCGCAAGAATTCAAGATAGCTGCTAATTTTTGTCCTCTCGACCGATCACTGACCGATTATCAGTGCCAGTACCGAATCACTAATTCTACAACTCTGATGTCAGATCGAAAATTTTATGTCTCTCGTGCGCGGCCGATCCCCCCAAAAAGGCTAGGGTCGGACGGGAAAACATAGCATGTTTTCCCAAGGCTTACGTGCTATAAACATACACAACCAGTTCTATATCGCATATCATAATCTTATAGGTAATAATATCTTACTAACTATATAGAACATGCATTCAATTTATATTGAATTATGAAATGTCATGGAGGTTATATTTTTAGTTGCGTTTGTCTGTCAGTCAGTCATCCTGTCTGTCTGTTGGTCAACAAGATAACTCAAGAACGGCCGGATAAATTGGTTTCATACTTGGTGCGTTGGTAAGGTCTGACGAAAACTGGAAACGATTAGATTCTGGGCCCCCTAGTGGCTTCCCTTGGTACTGCAGCAGAACTTCTGGTTTCGATATCTCGTGATCTAGACAGGCTAGGGTCATGAATTTTGGATGGTAGTTAGCTCTTGTGCTCGGAAAAAAGTCACGTGAGTTTGGGCCCCCTAGCGGCTTGTTCTAGAACTGCAGGACGGTTTGTTTAAAAATCTTCGAGAGAGGATAACTAAAGAACCGATTGACGGATCGTCGTGCTTCTTGGTATGTACGTACTACCTTAAGTGATACTTGACATAATAAAATTACAATTATGCCGATCAGGATCTAATTTACATAATTAATGAGTACATTCTCCAAATCTGCTATGTTCTATAATAAGGCTATGAAACACTTGTGACATATGTAACTGAGAACGACAGGAGCATTGGCAGATATGCATTATGTAAATGAAGACCTGATTTGCATAAATAATAGGTAAGTGCTACAACTTTATAGTGGTAACTGCTGGGAATTTAATACTTGTTGTATTTGGAAGTTCAGTGAAGGTAAACATCACTAAACATAATTTATTGAAATCAGGACCTCATTTGCATAATTTATGAGAAAATGCTAGAATAGCTTTATTTAGGTCGGACGTGACTATTTTAAGTTGGACGTGACGTGCGTGACATTAATAGGTAAGTCAGACGTCACATATATTACGTTGAACGTGACGTGTTTGTGGTAGATCGGACGTGACGTATTTTACGTCAGACATGACGCGAGTGACACATATGTGACGTGTTTGTGGTAAGTCGGACGTCACGTATATTGCGTTGGACGCGACGTGTTTGTGGTAGATCGGACGTGACGTATTTTACGTTGGACATGACGGGAGTCACATACCCTGTTGTGTGACGTGTTTGTGGTAGGTTGGACGTGACATATTTTAGAAGACGTCACCTACTTTGTGTTGGGACATGTGACTTGTATGAAAAGTGGGACTGAAGTCCCAGTTTCCGCCGCACCAAAATTACACTAGGCGTCGCTCGTTTATAGTCACCATATGGCAATATATCTGTGTCAAAAATACAGAGCTAAATATGTGACCTTTTTGCTTAATTTATGTCACATGCGACGTCAAATACGTCACGTCGTACCAATTACAAACACGTCACACTTACGTTCGGCATATGTGACTATTACCTAAGTAAGTGTCACGTCCTTCTATCGATATCCTAGTTAACGATTAGTGGCTTTGACTTTAGTAAGACGTGACTATGAACGAGTGTAGCAGAATTTAGATGCGGCGGAAACAGGGTCACTTTTAATTCAAGTCACATGTTCCAACACAAAGTAGGTAACGTCTATGGCAATATATCTGTGTCAAATATACGGAGCTAAATATGTGACCTTTTTTTGTTAATTTATGTCACATGCAACGTAAAACACGTCACGTCCGACTTATTAGAAACACGTCATACTTACGTTCGGCATATGAGACTATTACCTAAGTAAGTGTCACGTCCTTCTATCGATAACCTAGTTAACGATTAGTGGCTTTAACTTTAGTAGGACGTGACTTTTCCACAATACACTGGTGACTATGAACGAGCGACACCTAGCGGAATTTAGGTTTGGCGAAAACTGGGACTTGAGTCCCACTTTTAATTCAAGTCACATGTCCCAACACAAAGTAAGTGACGTCCTCTTAAATATGTCACGTCCGACCTACCACAAACAGGTCATACAACAGGGTATGTGACTCCCGTCACGTTCAACGTAAAATAGTCACGTCCAACCTACCACAAACACGTCACGTCCAACGCAATATTAGACTTACCACAAACACGTCACATATATGTCACTCAGGTCACGTCTGACATATACCACAAACACGTCACGTCCAACGCAATGTACGTGACGTCCGACTTACCTATCAATGTCACTCACGTCAAGTCCAACTTGGGGTCACTTGTGACCTACCACAAACACGTCACGTCCAACTTAATATACGTGACATCCGACTTACCACAGACTTGTCACATATATGTCACTAACGTCACGTCCAACATAAAATAGTCACGTCCGACCTACCAGAAAACACTATGGCATCTTTTCCGTGTCAAAATTACGGACGTAAAAAATGTCACATTTTGAGGTCCATACGCCACGTTTTTGGGGTCCATACGTCACATATCTAGGCCATACGTCACGTATGGCAGAACGCAGGGATACGTTACGTACATATGGTTCTGCAATTTCCGTGTCAAAATTACCTACGTAAAAAAAAGTCACATTTTGGGGTCTATACGTCACGTATTCAGGCCATACATCCAGTGGCAAAACGCAGAATTACGTTACATATATATGATTCTCCAATTTATGTGTCAAAATTACGTATGTAAAAAAAGGGAAGTTTGGGGATTTATACGCCCGTTTTTGTGGTCAATACGACATGTATACAGGCCTTACGCCACGTACTCATACGCCACGCACATAAATCCCACACGTTATCATAACACATCAAAACGCACCACGATAACGTAACATAACGTTACGCATGTTACGTTACCTTACACACACACACGCGCGCGCGCACGCATGCACGCACACACACACACACACACACACACACACACACACACACACACACACACACACACACATATATACACACAAACATGTACGCACGCACATACATGAACGCCCCCCCCACACACACACACATACACGAAACACACAAACATACATTTATAAATTATTAAATACAGACCTGTGTTCCGGTAGTCGACACAACCCGCACAGTCACAGTGATCTGCAGTGTTCCCACACCAGTTGGCCCAAGAGCAGCATGGGTAGGTACCGTCAGGGTCGCACTCAGCAGTACTCCCATCTGCTGTAATGTAACCGTGTCCACAGCGGCCATCGTCGCGCCATTTCTGAGTAGCTATTAGAAATTGATAACCAACAGTAAAAAAAGGTTTTACGACCCCTTACCTTTGCCAAATGATACATATGGAGGTTCCCCATTCAAGAGGAGGCCACGCAAACGCTATCAAACACTTCATTAGATTTCGCCAGAAAGTGCTAGCCGATAATAACATTTATAACCTATCATCACAAGCAACGTAACGCGGTGCATTTGGATGGGTTACGATAACGTGTGGGACTATGTGGAGAAAAGATGCATTTTGGCATACGTGACGTACGGCCTGGCATACGTGCGTATCGATGCCACAAAACGTGACGTATACCTAAAAACGTTACGATTTTTACGAACGTAATTTTGACACGGAAATTGCAGAGCCGCATGTTCGTCTCGTTTTGCTATACGTGACGTGTGGTCTGGCATACGTGACGTATTGACAAAAAAACGTGACGTATTGACCCCAATATGTGACGTTTTTACGTCCGTAATTTTGACACGGAAATGATGCCATACATGTCCCAACACAAAGTAGGTAACGTCATCTAATATATGTCACGTCCAACCTAAAATAAACAAGTCACACATCACTCCGTTTAATTGACGTCACATGCGAGGTAAAGAACATGACATGTTTTAAAAGTTGAGAGTATAAAATACGTGACGTCCGACCTACCACAAACACGTCACACAACAGGGTATGTATGGCATCATTTCCGTGTCAAAAATACGGACGTTAAAAACGCAACGTTTTGGGGTCAAAACGTCACGTATTTTGGTCAATACGTTACGTATGGTAGGTGAACGTCCACGTATGACATAACGTTCGGATACGTTACGTACGCGTGGTTTTTATGTCATGTCATGTCATGTTATGTTATGTTATGTGATGTTATGTTATGTTACAAACGTCACATACAGCTACGCGAGTGAACGTGCTTTTCATTAACACCGTTTTTTGTCTACAACATGATTACCCCTTTCCTCTGCTAATGGTTGCGTCCACATCAGCCTTTAGAGCAATAGACATGTTCTGGTGTCGTCATCACTTTACGCTGTGTAAACACGTCGGCAGAACGTACTGCGCCTGCGCGAAACCCGTAAGCATAGCACTTCGGCAGAACGTCTCATATAAGGTTGAAGTCGCGTATATAAGGGTGACATCCCGTCTGTAGTTTTCAAATGTTGTGTAGAAAAAGATATGGTCTGCAACAGGCAAAATTCTAATGCAACGTTGACCAAAAATCCAGCGAAAATCCAAGTTTTGCGCAGGCGCAGTACGTTCTGCCGACGTGCTCGCTGTGTATGGTTTAAACCACAGAACATGTTCGCAGCAAGAACGCATCTTTCTCTACGTAGTATTTCTGTGTAATTGGGCATGTGGTGTGCCATTATGTCCGTGATGATGCACGATATTTTATTTTCATCGTAGCAGTTTTTTTATTGAAGTAATTATATAGTTTAGAAACACCCCTATAATGTTGTTGCAGCCCAGGACTCGTGCTACGAAAGACCATAGGTACTACGAAAGACCATAGGTACAAATCCTTAAACAGACAACGAGCTATCTTAAACAGACAACGAGCTAGCTTAAACAGACGACGAGCTAGCTTAAACAGACGACGAGCTTAAACAGACGACGAGCTTAAACAGACGACGAGCTTAAACAGACGACGAGCTTAAACAGACGACGAGCTTAAACAGACGACGAGCTAGCTTAAACAGACGACGAGCTTAAACAGACGACGAGCTTAAACAGACGACGAGCTTAAACAGACGACGAGCTTAAACAGACGACGAGCTTAAACAGACGACGAGCTAGCTTAAACAGACGACGAGCTTAAACAAACGACGAGCTAGCTTAAACAGACGACGAGCTTAAACAGACGACGAGCTTAAACAGACGACGAGCTTAAACAGACGACGAGCTAGCTTAAACAGACGACGAGCTTAAAACAAACGACGAGCTAGCTTAAACAGACGACGAGCTTAAACAAACGACGAGCTAGCTTAAACAGACGACGAGCTTAAACAGACGACGAGCTTAAACAGACGACGAGTGAGCTGTGCTCAGCGAGGGGCTGTGCTCAGCGAAGGGACTGTGCTCAGCGAATGGGCTGTGCTCAGCGAGGGGCTGTGCTCAGCGAAGGGGCTGTACTCAGCGAAGGGGCTGTGCTCAGCGAGGGGCTGTGCTCAGCGAAGGGGCTGTATTCAACAGTGAAGAAGCTGTGCTCAGCGAAGGGACTGTGCTCTAAGCGTTCATGCCCTAATACTCCAGCTGCTAAGCACGGTTTTTGTAGCAGATAGGTTCAATAGATTTCGAGGAAATGTTGCTGCACTGGACGTTTATAGTTTGGTCTTGAAGTTGCGAATTTGTTGGAAAAAAAGGATCATTCCAAGCAAAGTAAAAAAAAAGGCACAGTATTTACCCTCATTCAGTCGGTCATATCGGAAATATCTCGATCTACAAAATCCGGCGCTCGGCTTGGAGATAACTCTATTTTCCTATGTTTAACTAATTCGTAATGATTTCATTGAACATGTCTTCCTTCATATTTTGTAAGCCTTTTTTTCGCTCCCCAAACAAAAGGATTTGTTGTACAGGAAACGGAGCAGTCAGTGACTCACATTTTTCACCCTATGCGTTAGAGTGAGAATAGTACGAGGGAACCAACTATGAAAAGGAATGTAGAGGTAAAACACGTGTATACAATGAGTCAGGAAGAACGGTGGATTTCTCGTATAAGAACAACACCCGCATCTCCCGCCCATCACGTATACACTTCCCACACCACAGGCCGCTTCCTGTTTTTGTAGTTCTGGGTGTGGAAATTCGTGTTTGTTGACAGTTTTATGGTTCTAAGCCTAGCAACTTCAACCCCGATGAGTCTACGCTCTTTTGACACGGAAATGGTTTGATTTATTAGACTGTATAGAGTAAAATACAGCAAGGACTACCCAGTTAGCCGGAGACTATTATAAAGGGCCAGCCCTCATAAGTGGACAATAAACTATGATGCTATAGTCTGTGGAAACATTTCCGTGTTTAATATTTACCAGGAATATTTACATAGATAAAAAAATCATATTGTTTTCATGTTGAAGGCTCACCTTCATTGCAGTTGGCGTCCTCTCCAGGGCCTTAAGAAAATATATTGTTACATAGTTATTTCTCTCTTTTAAATTAATCTGATTTTTAAAAATCACATGATGTAAGGCCACAGCAAAGTAAATTTTATGGATGACGTCCTCCGCAGACTCTAAATTTGATGGCAAAGGGAAAAAAAACAAGACGGACACAAAAATCCCAAGATTCCTACATTTTCAAATGTAGACTTCATAAAGCTTGTTATACAAGAATTGAGGCACCAAAACATCACAACAAACAGGTCTTTTAGTGCTGTATCTAATAGTATTACCTGTCCTAAAAGATGTGTATACATCTCGATGAACAAGAACTTTCATTGTAGAATTGTAGAAAAGAGCTTCTTGTACCATCATGGGCAGCTACTACATACAACGGCAATGGAACACCTTAGACTGTCAACACTTGTCATCAATGCGAGCAATTGTGCTTCAAGCTGGATTCCTGATGGTCTCTGAGTTCAGGGACTGCCTACTAGAACACAGGATTCAATCACTGACAGAGTGATGCAAACTGGACTATCCGGAAGGCAAAAGTAACTGTATTTGAACTCTAGGATATTCTACCTATAGTGTGCCAAATTTTGAAATCATTGTACAAAATGGTTTTGATTCAGTGGCAAAATCACGTATAAAAGTAATGAAATACAATACTGTATCAAAGTGAGAATAAAAGGCTGCATAATGATTCAGTGCCTTGTTTTGTCTACTCTCCATTTATATCCGTCATCCAAGTTCCAACAGGGTTTACGACATATTTGCCCATGTTCGGCATGTTGACTACTGGCGGAGGGCAACAATTTTTTTTTTTTTTCAACATCAGGCGAAACTCAATGAGCGCGCTGATGTCATCCATAAAATTACTTGCTGTGGCCTAACGTCAAGTCTCGTAATTTCGCCTGGTATCCCAAGAACACCAAATTAAAAAAAAAGCAAATATAAAGGGATCTGATAATGAAGTATCATTAATCTTCACAGGTATGCACATTTAAGATATCCAGGTATTCAGGCGTACCTCTTTGGCAAATGAAATATTTCTGAAACGTGCAAAGGTCATCGTCCCAGTTGTAGTTATGATACCGCCACATGTGGACGCAGTTTGGGGTTTGTCCTTCGAATTCACCGTTATTTGGTTCATTCGGTGCCCAGTTGGCGAAGGCTAAACCCTCCAATATAGTTCCGTCTGCCCACATATAAGTGCCTTCAGTCTGAAGATAAAGCAAAAACAGATACGTTTTATCATTACGAGTACCCCTATGCATGTAGGTTTTGTTTTCAGTGCATGTGTCTGTTCCCTTGTGTGTCCGAAAGACTTAAAGTACTGTCAGTCAAGTCACAGGAAGTTAGGGGATTGATGTAACCGCAAATATTTGAGAAGAATGTCGAATTGGAGGTCAAATTGGTCTCCTCGCAAGATGCGAGGAATATGCATGGAATCAATGACAAATTCATAGTGATGAATAAAATAATAAATTCATAACAACTCTAAATACTTCACAGAGGCGAGAAATCATCTATTTGTTGTTATTGAATAGAAACAGAAGTAAATGACATAAACTGTAAAGTGCAGATTATTTTCTCATGCGCATCAAATTATTCAACAAGCCACGTAGACTGTAATTGCTAAACAAAACAAAACAAAAGCTTGTGAGACGTAGGAGTCCACGACAGCGGTTCAATCCATTAAGCCTTCGCATAGATATTAGAAATAAGCAGTACGTTTCCACTCACATCCTGATCGTTAAGCCCGATCCAGTAGTCACCAGCAGTGTCTGTTCTCGCTGAAATCAATCCTACGATGAAGTTGTTGAGAGCCTCCGTGTTGACAATAGCCAAATGGCCCCCGTCTGCCTCACACGTCCGCTGTGCACTGGTGTAGTTTACTTGGTACCCGAAGACTTTGTAGCAGGACCCTCCTCGTTCTGTGTACCCTGGAGGATTGATGCTGGTAGATCCTACAGAGAACCAAGATAGAAAGCAGCGACGTCATTCCTCTAGATGATAAGTAAATAGCGGAAAGAAAACTTAACTCTTTTAGGCCACACTGACTTCACTTATAGATGAAATCCTTTGGACACTAGAGTATTTGTTAACTGAAAAGCACTGTGTGGGGGCGTCGAGAACAATTGTTACTAAGAAGCGCTGTATGGGGTATCGGGCACTACATGGGGTATTCAAACACTTGATACTGGAAAGCACTACATGGGGTTTAGAGAACACCTGTTACTAAAAAGCACTGCATGGGGATTTTGAGACCAATTGTTAATGGAAAGCACTACATGTGGTTTTGAAAATACCTGTTACTGAAAAGCACTACAAGGGGGTTTCTAGAACACTTTTACTAAAAAGTACTGTATGGGGTTTCGAGAATATTTTTTACTGAAAAACACTGTATGGGTTTTGAGCACTACATGGGGGGTTTGAAAACACTTGATACTGAAAAGCATGACATTAGGGATTTGAGAATACTTGTTATTATTCATTTTGGGATTGTGTGCTATTTTCAGACCAAAAAAGGATATTTAATGTATATTTTGGGTTCCTGCATCATTACATGAATACAAAATTAACTGAAACTTGGTATGCTGGTAGGTTTTGCACTAGCGATTGGGTAGGAGTAAATTGGAAGAGTTTAATTTGCATGGGGGTGTTTTTGGAAGAGTCCATTCTTTCAGCTGTCGAGGTCAAAGTAAGAAAATTCGTTTCGAAGTGGGGTATTGTGAGTATAGGTAACTTTGGGATGGTCCATTTCTGCAAAAGGTTGATATAGAAAAGTCCATTTTGGAATGGGGGCGATGGAGTAAAATATGCTATATTTGCTTTCTAGAATATGGAACTCGCATGTTTCAACAACAAAACTTACAAGCACATATTAGTGGCTATCTTTAAAGGGGCATTATGTAACATTTTACACCAAAAATTTGAATATTCTAATTGAAAAAATCTTCGTGTGATTGGGATTTACTTCTACTTTTCAACATATTTGTGCAACTACCTCACATTTCTGACAATTATGGTTGACTCATACGAGGCGCACTAGTTAGGGTGCAAACACAAACTACCAGACTGACAGCTGTGTTTCCAGCCTGTAACCCTCAAACACCCGACCTTTTTCGCGACAAAATTGACCCCAATTTGTCTCATTCAAAAATATATTCCTTTTTCATTTTTTCGGTGATCTTTTCACATACATTGCTTCTTCATTGTAAGAAGTATATTTTGGCATGTTTAGGTGTGAATAATTTTAGCTCATTATCATAATTTATGTAAAAAAAGAGGAGGAGGACCACATTTTTACTAACTTAACTACCTTTATTTCTCACATTTCGCCCCTTACATGTCTAGAAAAATGTCAATATGTTGCTATTATGATGCATATATTTAATACTGCACATTGCATAAGGAATGTTAGGATATATGTTGAAACTTTGGAATAAACGAGTTAATAACGTTATAACATTTAGAACTAGAGTTCCACGACCTCATACCTTTGCCAAATAAGGTTACCCTTTCTGACTGACAAATTGTAGATTTTCTCCCTAATTATGCAAATAAGATCCTCATTTGCATGAATTACATCACTTGATCATATTCTCATACCAATGGCAGTCTTATCTTAACAAAGAAGGCCATTCTACCATTTTCTCATAAATTATGCAAATAAGGTCCTGATTTGAATAAGTTATGATGAATGATGTTCACCTCCAGTCAACTTCGAAATGTACAAGTATGAAATATTGCTAGCATCAACCACTATGGAATTATAGTATTTTCTCATTAATTATGCAAATTAGGTCTTCATTTACATGATTAATATATGGCAATGTTCCTCTTATTCTTAATTACACATGTCACAAGGTAGAATAGTCCTATCATGGAAGGTTACTGAATTATAGAATTCCTTCATTAATTATGCAAATTAGATCATAATTTGCATAATTGTCGTTCAATTATGTCAAGCACACCAAATATCAAGACGATCCGTCAACCGGCTATTGAGTTATCCTACTTTAGTACAGAAGTTATGTCAACGTTACGTGAACATAACCTACGTTACGTTAACATAACATAACCTACGTTACGTTAACATAAGCAACGTTACCCTAACATAAAAAACGTTACGTGAACATAACCTACGTTACGTTAACATAACATAATCTACGTTACGTTAACATAACATAACCTACGTTACGTCAACATAACATAACCTACGTTACGTTGACATAACGAGCGTTACGTTAACATATTATATTAACCAACGTTACGTTAACATACAGATGAAAATGTACGTGACGTATTGACTTAAAAACGTGACGTTTTTTACGTCCGTATTTTTGACACGGAAATTGCAGAACCACGCGTACGCAACGTATCCGAACGTTATGTCATACGTGAACGTCCACCTAGGATACGTAACGTATTGACCAAAATACGTGACGTTTTGACCCCAAAACGTTACGTTTTTAACGTCCGTATTTTTGACTCGGAAATGATGCCATAGGGTATGAGACTCACGTAAAATAGTCTCGTCCGACCTACCACAAACACGTCACGTCCAACGTAAAATACTAGTACGTCATGTCCGACCTACCACAAACACGTCACGTCCAACGTAAAATACTAGTACGTCATGTCCGACCTACCACAAACACGTCACGTCCAACGTAATATACGTGGCATACGACTTGCCACAAACACGTCACATATATCTCACTCGCGTCACGTCTGACGTAAAATACGTCCCGTTCGATCTACCACAAACACGTAACGTCTTACGTAATATACGTGACGTCCGACGTACCTATCAATGCCACTCACGTCACGTCCAACTTAAGATAATCTCGTCCGACCTACCACAAACGCGTCACGTCTAACATAAAATACTAGTACGTCACGTCCCACCTACCACAGACACGTCACATCCAACGCAATATACGTGACATCCGACTTACCACAGACACAGACATATCAGGGTATGTCCCTATCTTTTAAACACTTCACGTGTAGTATACGTGACGTCCGTCCCTAAGATATGTCCCGCATTTCTTGAACACGTTGAACACGTCAAATTCCAACTTTTACATGTGACTACTATCGAGCAGAGACGTCTTGCGGACTTCGTTCATGTGCACAAGTCTCCTTCGCCAAGAAGGTTATGTTTTCGGAGGCGTTCGTGTGTGTGTGTGTGTGTGTGTGTGTGTGTGTGTGTGTGTGTGTGTGTGTGTGTGTGTGTGTGTAAACACGATAAATCGAGAAGGCTTAAATGGATTGTCTTCATATTTGGTAGGTGGGTAGGTTTTGATGAGACATCAAAGTGATTAGATTTTGGCCTCCCTGCTGGCTTGGTATGGTACTGCAGCGGAACTTCCGGTTTTGATGTCTCTTGATCTGGATATGCTAGGGTCATGATTTTTAGATGGTAAGTAGCTCTTGTGCTTGGGAAGAAGTGATATACGTTTGGGCCACCTAGCGGCTTGCTCTGGAACTGCCGGAGAATTTGTATGAAAATGTTTAAAGTAGTTTAAACTCAATAGTCAGTCGACATCTCTTTTTGATATTTGGTGTGTACGTAGCTTAAGTGATGCTTGACATAGTAAGATGGCAATTATGCAAATTATGATCTAATTTGCATAATTAACCCTCAACAGTACACCTTCCCGGACTGATTAATCTGTCCACCTGGGGTCCGCACGGACCCCAAAACAGTTTTTTGCTAATTTTTGGAAATTATCAGTATGCTACCAGCTCAATTGTTTTGCTGAATCGATGTGTGAACCTCTGAGTCCACATTACGCACAAAAATCATACATTGTTACCTTTTCAAATTTTTTGGTGAAGAAAAGAAGGAATCAAGAAATACCCGTTTTTTAAAGCTTTGGAGGTTCGTGGGACTGGGGGAGGGGGCTTATTGCCCCCCTCAGAACTCGGGAACGGTATATCGTATGGCCACCAAATTTTCAGAAGATGGTGTACTAGTAAAAATTAATCAATACAACAATTTTGATGTCGTTATGACGTAGTATGACGTCATTATGACGTCATTCATATTATTTTAATGGCTAAAACCGTTATAAATAGGTTATTCTCTTAAAACTTAATGGTATACAACGCAACTTTAACAAAAAGTGTTTATGATCAAATGATAAGGTCTGCAAAAGCTTATGTTGCCCTTAGCAACACCAGTGACGTCATACAATGACGTCATACATATTTAATTATCCGCCATCTTGGATCTTGGTTTTGACCAGTGACGTCATCAAATTAGCATAAATTATTAATAAAAATCACATTAAATTATATAAAATGTTATTGATGTTAGAAAGCATGTGTCACTTATCATAAAAGCCTGAAAATAAAGTAAAGTATAAGAAAAAAAGTAAAGTATAAGAACGCCAGTGTATCTATTACGATCGAGAGCCGGCTGGGGTCCGCGCGGACCCCAAAAGAAAATCAGATACAAAATTTAAAAAAAATGGGGGAAACGGAATTTTCTGCACTGTGTTGAGGCACAACATTGTGGGTGACAATTACCTAAAATTTCAGAAAAATCTCTTTAGAAACATAAAAACTATTACAGAATATATAGTGCTGGGGTCCGCGCGGACCCCAGGTGTACTGTTTAGGGTTAATGAAGAAATTCTATGATTCAATTACATTCCATGATAGGACTATTCTACCTTGTGACATGTGTTATTAAGAATGAGAGGAATATTGCCATATATTAATTATGTAAATGAAGACCTAATTTGCACAATTAATGAGAAAATACTATAATTCCATAGTGGTTGATGCTGGCAATTTCATACTTGTGCATTTCGAAGTTGACTGGAGTTGAACATCATTCATACCTTATTCAAATTAGGAACTCCTTTGCATAATTTATGATAAAATAGTAGAATGGCCTTTTTGTTAAGATAACACTGCCATTGGGATAACGTAACGTAAGGTCGAGTTGGGTTAACGTAACGTTCGGTTAACGTAACGTTAACACTAGAAAGGCAGACGTTTGCTCAGGAGCAAATGTAGCATATGGCTTCAGCACAGTGGTCCCATTATAATGTCCGCCAAAAATTAAACAGATAATATCGGAAAAATAGAAAAGAAAAGAGGTTAAAATTTTACTTTAATGACAGTCCTTAGCAATAAGTATTTAATACAAACGCTTAAATTAAAAGAAAAGAATGAGCCAAAACAGAAAAAAGTTAGATTTTGACTTTATTATACAATTTTATGATCATTACTCAATAAATACACAAAGGAGGCTTTATCATATTTTTAGTAAAAATGTAAGACAATGCTTTTGGTATTTGATGATAGCAATGGGACTTTTTTCTTTCCCAAGGTACAAGCAGCCTTGGTTAATTACAAAAGAAACAGCAGAAAAGCCAGATAAATACACATGTACTTACTACATTCCAGAATGTCACAGTACTCCCATCTCTTGCCTGGGTCTGTGGTGTAGCACCACGGTCTCTCAGCATGTGACCGCCCACCAGGGTTTCTACAGTAGTTCCCATCCAGTCCGCTGTTGGGATACTTTTCCAAATACTTGTGTTCGTGCGGGAAAGAAGTATCCCAGCGCTGGCACGTGAGCCCTGATTGGGTGTGTTGTCTTGTACCACGGTAGGACGTACCTTCGCTGTCTCTGAGGCACTCTTGTGGATCGTCTATTGCGAAATGGCATCTTTTTTGTTTATATCTTGCGTTCGTCATATTTCAAAAGACTTATACTTAAGATCCGTGTTAAGATCATTAGTGACGTATGGTCTGGATACGTGACGTGTGAACCCCAAAAACATGACTTATAGACCCAGAAACGTGACGTTTTTAACGTCCGTCTTTTTGACACGGAAATGATGCCATAAGATCTATCGATGGCTTCTCGGCTAATGCTGGCGACAAACAAAAGAAAGCTCCCATACAAATGGCACCGAAAACATAACCATCTTGATAAAGACCATAATATTAATACTGTATCTTTTACTGTAATATATACTAGTTCCATCTATATTTCTTGAATAGAAATATACGTTTCTTATATTCCTCAAGTGACAACTTAAAAATAATTTACCTTGCTGGCAGTTTCTTCCGGTCCATCCAGAGTCACAGGTGCAGTTGTAACCGCCATCTTTGTTTACACAGTGTCCATGTTCGCATGGTGTCCCTTTACATTCATTGACGTCTATGAGAAAAATAGAGAAACATAATTTGGCTACGGCCTTTAACTAGTTGTTAAATGAAATGTATCAACTAGACATGAATGTTGCATGGGTGGATTTTTGGATTTTTTAAAATCTCTATTTTACAGGAAAAAGGAGATGTCAACATTTGTCTTCACCTTCCTGACAGTTCGGTCCAGTCCATCCAGGTGAGCAAGTACATTTGTACCAGCCATCTTTGTTCACACAGCGTCCATGTTTACAGGGCTTCCCGTTACACTCATTGACGTCTATAAATTAGAGAAACATAATGTTGTTACAGCCTTTAACTAGTTGTTAAATGAAATGTTATGAACTATTCATAAATCTTGAATAATTATCACTGGAATCGAATATATCTCTATTCTACAAAAAAAAGGAGATCTCAACATTTGTCTTAGGTGACAACAAGAATACCTCACCTTCCTTGCCCATTTGTCTTTGGTGACAACAAAATACCTTACCTTCCATGCCCATCTGTCTTTGGTGACAACAAAAATACCTCACCTTCCTTGCAGATCAGTCCAGTCCATCCAGGCGAACAGATACATTTGTATCCACCAGCTTTGTTCACACAGCGACCATGCTCACATGGATTCCCTTTACATTCATTGACGTCTATGAGAAAAATAATGAATCATGATGTGGCTACAGACATTAACTGCTTGTCAAATTAAATATTATCAACTAGTAGTCATAAATCTTGCACAGGTGGACCATTGGAATTTTATATTTAAAAAATATCTATTCTACAAATATAAAGATGTCAACATGGCTACAGCCTTTAACTAGTTGTCAAATTAAACGTATCAACTATTCATAAATCTTGCATAGATAGATCATTTGAATCTTAGAAAAAAGATCTCTATTCTACAAATATCTCTATTCTACAAATAACAAGAGGACAGGTACAATTGTATCCACCAGCTTTGTTCACACAGCGACCATGTTTATATGGTATCCCTTTACATTAATTGAAGTCTGTTTGGGAAATTTATCAATAAAACATCATTTGTAAACCAAAAAATAACAAAATCTTTAAAAAAAATATCGGATGAGTACACGTTCCAACTAAGCTTGACATATATTTGATAAAGGAGGAAATTGTGTTTAGTATTTAACTGCGACTTAGGTTATTAAACGCACCCTTTTGACAGCTCTGTCCAGTCCATCCAGGAAAGCAGTTGCATTCGTATGCGTCATCTTTGATCAAGCAGGTTCCATGTAGGCAAGGTTTCCTTGTACAGGCATTTGGGTCTGCGAGTAAACAGAGAAAAAGTCATACAAATGAACCAAAGTATGTTTAATATAAGACACAATGATTGATGGATCTCATTCAGTTAGATTGTTTTTCGATTTTTATTCAGAGAAACTTCAATTAGTACAAAATATTAAAGTGGACAAAGACAAACTGACGGCGGACTCAAGTTGTACACAACTAATATCCTCGCCGCTACATGTACATTATGGAAAATAAAGATATGTGACACAACACTTAAACGTATGAATGATAAATAAATAAATAGATACATAACCAAACTAGAGTTCGGCGACCTCATACTTCCATGAAATGGTGATGGTCACCTGTAAATGGCTTACATTTACAATCCTACTCATTAGCAAAATTTTTATGCAAAGTGTTCACATGGCTCCTACCTAGTAACATGCGACACACTGCTGAAATCCTTATAGTTTGGCATGGACAAGGTACGATATTGTTGGTTATATGCAAATTATAACCTAATTTTCATGTTTCATACACAACAAGAGTTCCAAGACCTCATACCTTTGCCAAATCATGTTAACCATTCAAACTAATTATACATGTTTCACGGTGATTATGCAAATTATAAGAGCCTCATTTGCATTAATTATATCAGTTGATCACATCCTCCACCCAATGACAGTCTTATCTTTAGAAATAAAGCTTTTCTAGCATTTCCTAATGAATTATCAAATGAGTCCTGATTCGAATAAATTATGTTCAGTGATGTTCACCTTCACTGAACTTCCAAATATGACACGTATTTAATTCCAAGCAGTTATCACCATTAAATTATATGCAAATTAGGCCTTCATTTACATAATCTATATCTGCCTATGTTCCAGTCGTTCTCAATTACATATGTCACAAGAGTTTCATAGCCCTATTATTGAACACAGCAGATGTATAGAATTTCCTCATTAATTATGCAAATTAGATCCTAATTTGCATAAGTGTAATTTTATTATGCTAAGCATCACTTAAGCCACATACATACCAAAACTCACGACGATCCGTCAATCGGTTATACTCTCTCGAAGATTTTTGAACAAACCGTCCTGCAGTTCCAGAACAAGCTGCTAGGGAGCCTAAACTCACATGACTTCTTCCTGAGCACAAGAGCTACAAATCGTTCAAAAATCATGATCTTAGCATGTCCAGATCACGAGATATCAAAACCGGAAGTTCCGCTGCAGTACCAAGGGAAGCCACTAGGGGGCCCAAAATCTCATAATTTTTAGTTTTTGTCAGACCCTACCAACGCACCAAGTATGAAACCAAACCATCAAGCCGATCTTGAGTTATCTTGTTGACCAACAGACAGACAGAATGACAGACAGACAGAATGACAGAATGACAAACGCAACTGAAAATATAACCTCCATGACATTTCATGGAGGTAAACATAGTTTGAACGTGAGTCCGAACTCCCGTTATAAAAGGAGAGAAAGCAACAAAAAAAAGACACATGTACCTGAGAAGTTTAGGTGCTGTACATGTTGCATGTTAGATTGGTACCTGGCTGTTTTTCTGACTTTTAATTAATATATCTCACCAGTGGTTGGTAGAAGCGTGACGGTTGTTGTCGGTAAGGCCTCTGCGTTGTCACTGGTGTTGGTAAATGGCTCGGTTGAGAAAGACGGTATAGTAGAATAAACAACGGATGAGCGGTTTTCCTTGTAGGATGACGTCCACCATGGGCTAACTGACTGCGTTAGGTAGGAGGCGATCATCATGGCATCTTTCGAGTCAGCTATCACCTAAAATTGTGCATAATTGTGTCATGATGTTATGTTTTTAACACTCCTATGTTGTCAGGAGCTCTAGATAATGTTGTTTACATGTTTAAGTTATGCTAGACGTTTCTTGAACATGTTTTATTGCCTTAGTGCCCAAAAAATTTAAATCAAAGCTTGTAAGAAATCTGTAAACTACTGTTTGGGACTATATAGCATATAGTAGATATCTTGGAGAAAAAAAGCTAGTAGACAAAATAATGTAAAAGCAGTAACTCCCCTTCGCATTTAATGGTCCGCAAACATTAGTATAAAGAAGGTGTACTGATCTGAAACTTTTGCAGTTTAAAGACATGCAAACGGGGGTATTTAGGTACAGAAAAGATTATGATATGAATAAATGTTACTATAAATGTATTGTCTACTACTCATTTAGAGAAGTTTATTCAGCCAAATTTGAAGAAAACTTGCTGAATTACCTTGAAGTTCTTTCCATGTACGAGACGGGGTGCAAGGATAGCGAGGGTGACAGCTGACGAAATCACAATCAGTCCGAAGCCCAGTGCAAACCAGTGAACTTTTTTAAGATGCACTTTATCCCACATTCCCCTGGCATCGGCTTGTGTTAGATAAAAATAAACAGTAAATGAGCTAGGATGTAAAACATAAGTCTCAAACATGATGTCCCTATTATCAATCTTTGAGGAAGCATAAAAGGATTATAATCTCTATTCAGTTTTAGACCTCTGAAGAGCTAATCCTCCACTGGACGTGACTGAGAAGACAGACTCCATGTAAAAGATTTACAGGTTCTTAGTATTTGCAGCTCTGTTCGAAAAGCACAATGAACAGTGGACCACAGCTTAACGTCCCGTCCTGAGGACTGCGATCCTTCCTAGTGGCGTGCATTTCGGGTGAGCATCAACAGCCGGGATTCGAACTTCCGGCTTCTTAGGCTAAGGACAAGCACTGCACTACGTACTCTACAGCATAGTCATTTTCTATTGATGACGAAAAGAAGTTTTCAAATACATTATCTATCAATCAATTATAATAAATCAAGAAATCATCCGCGGACATTGATGCTTATGCATACCGGCTGTAGACATATCATCATAGCATCTTCTATTGTAATATCATTGCCAACGGTGAAGGAACTGAATTTCTATTACTGATCAGATAGATGTTAACTTTCTGTCTTATCTGTTTCGGAAAAGCAACTGAAAGACAAATATGACCTTTCTGTAACCTTTGAACACGTGTAAATGTCACGCAAATATAACATCTTTCTTTCCGAGAGCTTTACAAGCATTTAAATATAACGTATATGAAATGTTACGACATTCAGATAAAACAACTGCAACGCAATGATAAACAGAATGCTAGAAAATGGAGGGGCTTAAAACAGTTTACCTGCTCGGGATGCGTAGGCGGCGTTGGCTGTGTTTGCAGCGTCATCCGCAGGTGCCTGGTAATTAGTCTGGGGTCGGACAGTGGGTGCGGCGCCTGTCGGAAAAATACAAGATGTAATATTGCTTAACAATATGTTATATATAAAACAATACATTTGCACCGCATGTAACATTATGATTTAACAATACCTATAAATTGTTTTATAATTAAGAATACATTCTTTTGTTACATTAACATCTAGCTTCAGGGCATAGTGAACCAGTACCACCTAGCTCCAGTGCACAGTAAACAGTCATATTAGCCCTGATAAAGATGACAGACGGCCATCGAAATGTTATGTCTTGCTCTTGTGATGTTATTCACAACCTAATGATGTTATTCACGGAAAATGTAGTACAGTCTTCTGTCACAAATCTGGGTCGTTTAGCAACAGTAATATGATGTGGAAAAAGACAGCAGAGTGGCTTATTATGCACAGATACTCTCTGAAAGATAGAATATTTTGCATAAACGTAGAGTGGTTTAGTATTTATTCTTTGCCGGATTGCCTAATATACTGCACATCATTTCCATTTTGTGAAGAACAATATAGGTTCTGAGAACGCGTTAACCATCCAAGAGCAAACATTTTTCCAATAACCAGTGACGCTAGAACATTCTAAGAACAAGTGAATTGAAGTTTGTTTCTTGTTGCAGAAAGGGCATTTGTCTGAGTCAGTAACCTTTATTTTCTCTAGGGGCTTAAAACAGTTTACCTGCTCGGGATGCGTACGCGGCGTTGGCTGTGTTTGCAACGTCATCCGCTGGTGCCTGGTAATTAGTCTGGGGTTGGACAGTGGGTGTGGCGCCTGCCGGAAAAATACAAGATGTAATATTCCTAAACAATATATTATATATAAAACAATACATTTGGAACCGCATGTAATATTATAGTGTAACAATACCTATAAATTGTTTATGCTTAGGATTACACTGTTACGTTAACATGTAGCTTCGGTGCACAGTGAACCAGTAACACCTAGCTTCAGTGCACATTGAACAAGTACCACCTATGCTCCAGTGCACCGTTAATTAACAGTCATATCAGCCCTGATGAAGATGACAGATGGTCATCGAAACGCTGGCTCTTGCTCTTGTTCACCAACCTAAAGATATTATTCACGGAAAATGTAGTACAGTCTTCTGTCGCAAATCTGGGTCGTTTAGAAAAAGTCATAAGATGTAGAAAAAAGACAGCAGAAAATACCATTCAGCAAAAGTGAGAACTGTATCAATATTGTTTCGGGAAATCCTCAAGAACGATTTCGACTAGGAGTCTGCTACAATTGAGAGAGCTCACAGGGATGGCGAAAGTTTCCGAGGTAAACCACCCGCATTCTGACTAAAATGTTGTCGTACAGAGACAAGATATCTGTTTGATTAATGCTAGAAATGTCCTGCGTTAAAAGGGTTACAATGTAGTCGATGATCTGACGAAAGATGATCTGAGGGAGAAAAAAGTGGAAAGCTGAGGTGGCTGCAGCGTACAACCGAGGAGGAGAATGACGATTTTTTTTTGCTGAAAAAATGAGAGGTTGAAACGGTTCTCCTATCAAGTTTCCAGAGTCGAGTCCTAATTTGGACAAACACTGTCACCACACTTTATTACACTAAACATGTATGTTGTTGACTCCTGTGCCATGGTAGTTAAAGCAATTATGCTGGCATTTAAGACAAACACATAACTTAGTAACTTCCACACAGCACTGTGTATAGGATGTTAACTACTCAGTTGTTATGAATAGAAAATGGGATTTTGTTGTTAGTTTTAGGAGGAAATGTACACTTTCGGCTCATGTCTGGTAGTGATTGAAGCAACAATATTAAACCTTTTTCTTTGGTCATATGGCTTAATTCAATTTGCACAACAAGTACTGATGTTCATGAAAATGGCCTTTTTGTCGCCATGTTCACCACCCAAAGACTGTCATGGAGCCTAAATACATGTAAATCACAGTGCTTCAAGTCAGTCTCAAGAGTAGACGCAATTGCTCTGGTGCTGTAGATATAATTTTCTGAATTTAAATACTTATGGTGGGCATCATTCCCATCATCCCCACAAATGGGTCTGCATGAAGGGGCGCTACTGAGTTACTGGGTTATAAATATTTCAACTCCTTGTTACTCTGTAACTAAATTTCACAAATTTGGTTTATTTTGTATCAATAAAAATGTGTTCTTATAGAAAATGGCACTGGTCTCTGCTCTTGAGTCTGGCTTTAAAGCAATACAACTCAAATAGGTGTAAACATCCAGTGAAGTTCAGTTTGGGAGGCGTCACACCTGTCTTTCGAGGCCAAGCTATGCACCATGCAGAAGCAGCTGTCGCATGCACATTTGGAGTAAACCCTAGCACGGAAAATCCAAGGGGCGGGACACTCCTGTAAAAACCACTGGACTACGTACGCTTCAGCATAGTCATTTACTATTAATGACGAAAATAAGTTTTCAAATGATATAATTGCATTATCTATTAACTTATTAGAATCAATCAACAAGTCATCCTCAGGCATTGGTGCGTATATATGCATACCGGCTGTAGACATATCATTATAGCATCTTCTACTATAATATCATTGCCAACGGTGAAAGAACTTAAATTCTATTACTGATCAGATAGATTTTTTAACCCTTGTCCTACTGGCATTTTTGACACAATATTTTTCAAAAATATGATTTCTTAATCAGGTCATAGACCCTTGACCTCTTTTGCGCTGCTGTGGCGTAGTTATGTCCACATTTGGTGCGTTTCGCTGCGGTGTGATTTGGCGCTAAACTATTTTAGCAGTATTACCTGTTTCGGAAAAGCAACGGAAAGACAAATATGACCTTTCCGTAACCTTTGAACACGTTTAAATGTCACGCAAATATAACATGTATCTTTCCGTGAGCTTTACAGGCATTTAGATCTAACGTACATAAAATGTTGCGACATTTAGATAAAACAACTGCAACGCAATGACAAACAGATAGCTAGAAAATGGAGGGGCTTAAAACAGTTTACCTGCTCGAGATGCGTAGGCGGTGTTAGCTGTGTTTGCAACGTCATCCGCAGGTGCCTGGTAATTAGTCTGGGGTTGGACAGTGGTTGCGGCGCCTGTTGAAAAAATACAAGATGTAATATTGCTAAACAATATATTATGTATAAAACAATACATTTGGAACCGCATGTAACATTATAGTGTCACAATACCTATAAATTGTTTTATGCTTAGGACTACATTGTTACGTTAACATCTAGCTTCAGTGCACAGTGAACCAGTAACACCTCGCTTTAGTGCACAGTGAACCAGTAACACCTAGCTCCAGTGCACAGTAAACAGTCATATCAGCCCTGATGAATATGACAGATGGCCGTCGAAACGTAGGCTCTTGCTCTTGTTCAGCAACCTAAAGATATGGAAAATGTAGTACAGACATGTGCCATGGTTTAAGAAATTATGCTCGAATTCAATAGAAACACATATTAACTTAGTAACTTCCATACAGCACTGTGTATAGGATGCTGACTACTCCGTTGTTAGGAATAAAAAATGGGATATTTTTTGTTATTTTTAGCCAAAAATGTACACTTTTGGCTCATGTGTGGTAGTGATTGATGCAACAATATTGAACCCTTTTTTTTTGTTATATGGGTTGATTCAATTTGTACAACAAGTACTGATGTTCATGAAAATGGCCTTTTTATCGCAATGTTTACCCCCCAAAGACTACCATGGAGCCTAAATACATGTAAATCACATTGCTTAAAGCCAATGCTTAAAGCCAGTCTCAAGAGCAGACGCAATTGCTCTGGTGCTGTAGATATAATTTTGATTTGGCACTGTAACGTTAGATATTATTTTTCTGGATTTGAACCCACACTTAGGGTGGGTATCATTCCCATAATCCCCACAAATGGGTCTGCATGAAGGGATAGTACTCAGTACCTGGGTTATAAATATTTCAATTCCTCGTTAATCTGTAACTAAATTTAACAAATTTGGTTTATTTTCTATCAATAAAAATGTGGTCTTTTAGACAATGGCGCTGGTCTCTGCTCTTGAGTCTGGCATTAAAGCAATACAACTCAAAATAGGTCTAAACACCCAGTGAAGTTCAGTTTGGGAGGCCTCATACAATGTTGTACATCTTGTGGAACTGGTCATCGCTGCTTCTCCAACAGCAGGCAGGCAAAAGGCCAATTAGGACAGTTTATAAGGGTTCTGGCAGTCGTAATAATCCAAAAAGTTACACCTGTCAAACTATGCACCATGCAGAAGCTGTTGTCGCATGCACATTTGATACAGTGAAAGGTTAACTGCTCGATCAATATTTGTTTTTTATTTTATTTATTTAATATATATACAAAATGTATATATACCGGGCCTATTGTCATAAGTACAAGGAGTCATGGCACCTTCTTTAACACTTTAACGGTCAGAGGACGAAGAGCAAAGTTACTGCTCTGAGTAAAAAAATAAGTGCATTACCATAGCAATACACCTTCCCAGTAGGTGTAAGACTTCGCCCTACACACATAAACACGACCGCCTTGCCATGCACGGCTAGCCGGGGCAGGTCGTACGGGTACGGGAGAACGGACCCGGTACCGGTCGGCGAGTGAAGTTCCGGCGGGAGGGTACGGTGGCCAGTCCGGTACCGATGTATAAAGGGTTCCCCGCCGCCGCGGGCATGAAGTGCTACCGTGTAGGCTACGGTAGCTGGTCGGGATACGATGTAAAAGCACGACCGCCGCCTGTTCCCGTGCATGCTACGGTGGCCGGGCCCGAGCTTCCCCCGCCGGCGCTGGCTGGCAGGGTACGGTGGCCAGTCCCGTTCCGATGAACTGAGCTTCCCCCGCCGGCGCTGGCTGGCAGGGTACGGTGGCCAGTCCCGTTCCGATGTATTGAAGCTTCCCCCGCCGGCGCTGGCTGGCAGGGTACGGTGACAAGTCCGGTTCCGATGTACTGAGCTTCCCCCGCCGGCGCTGGCTGGCAGGGTACGGTGACCAGTCCGGTTCCGATGTACTGAGCTTCCCCCGCCGGCGCTGGCTGGCAGGGTACGGTGGCCAGTCCCGTTCCGATGTACTGAGCTTCCCCCGCCGGCGCTGGCTGGCAGGGTACGGTGACAAGTCCGGTTCCGATGTACTGAGCTTCGCCCGCCGGCGCTGGCTGGCAGGGTACGGTGACAAGTCCGGTTCCGATGTACTGAGCTTCCCCCGCCGGCGCTGGCTGGCAGGGTACGGTGGCCAGTCCCGTTCCGATGTATTGAAGCTTCCCCCGCCGGCGCTGGCTGGCAGGGTACGGTGGTCAGTTCGGTTCCGATGTATTGAAGCTTCCCCCGCCGGCGCTGGCTGGCAGGGTACGGTGACAAGTCCGGTTCCGATGTACTGAGCTTCCCCCGCCGGCGCTGGCTGGCAGGGTACGGTGACAAGTCCGGTCCCGATGTACTGAGCTTCCCCCGCCGGCGCTGGCTGGCAGGGTACGGTGGCCAGTCCCGTTCCGATGTACTGAGCTTCCCCCGCCGGCACTGGCTGGCAGGGTACGGTGGTCAGTCCGGTTCCGATGTATTGAAGCTTCCCCCGCCGGCGCTGGCTGGCAGGGTACGGTGGCCAGTCCCATTCCGATGTATTGAAGCTTCCCCCGCCGGCGCTGGCTGGCAGGGTACGGTCACCAGTCCGGTTCCGATGTACTGAGCTTCCCCCGCCGGCGCTGGCTGGCAGGGTACGGTGGCCAGTCCCGTTCCGATGTACTGAGCTTCCCCCGCCGGCGCTGGCTGGCAGGGTACGGTGACAAGTCCGGTTCCGATGTACTGAGCTTCGCCCGCCGGCGCTGGCTGGCAGGGTACGGTGACAAGTCCGGTTCCGATGTACTGAGCTTCCCCCGCCGGCGCTGGCTGGCAGGGTACGGTGACAAGTCCGGTTCCGATGTACTGAGCTTCCCCCGCCGGCGCTGGCTGGCAGGGTACGGTGACAAGTCCGGTTCCGATGTACTGAGCTTCCCCCGCCGGCGCTGGCTGGCAGGGTACGGTGACAAGTCCGGTTCCGATGTACTGAGCTTCCCCCGCCGGCGCTGGCTGGCAGGGTACGGTGGCCAGTCCCGTTCCGATGTATTGAAGCTTCCCCCGCCGGCGCTGGCTGGCAGGGTACGGTGGTCAGTTCGGTTCCGATGTATTGAAGCTTCCCCCGCCGGCGCTGGCTGGCAGGGTACGGTGACAAGTCCGGTTCCGATGTACTGAGCTTCCCCCGCCGGCGCTGGCTGGCAGGGTACGGTGACAAGTCCGGTCCCGATGTACTGAGCTTCCCCCGCCGGCGCTGGCTGGCAGGGTACGGTGGCCAGTCCCGTTCCGATGTACTGAGCTTCCCCCGCCGGCGCTGGCTGGCAGGGTACGGTGGTCAGTCCGGTTCCGATGTATTGAAGCTTCCCCCGCCGGCGCTGGCTGGCAGGGTACGGTGGCCAGTCCCATTCCGATGTATTGAAGCTTCCCCCGCCGGCGCTGGCTGGCAGGGTACGGTGACCAGTCCGGTTCCGATGTACTGAGCTTCCCCCGCCGGCGCTGGCTGGCAGGGTACGGTGGCCAGTCCCGTTCCGATGTACTGAGCTTCCCCCGCCGGCGCTGGCTGGCAGGGTACGGTGGTCAGTCCGGTTCCGATGTATTGAAGCTTCCCCCGCCGGCGCTGGCTGGCAGGGTACGGTGGCCAGTCCCATTCCGATGTATTGAAGCTTCCCCCGCCGGCGCTGGCTGGCAGGGTACGGTGACCAGTCCGGTTCCGATGTACTGAGCTTCCCCCGCCGGCGCTGGCTGGCAGGGTACGGTGACAAGTCCGGTTCCGATGTACTGAGCTTCCCCCGCCGGCGCTGGCTGGCAGGGTACGGTGGCCAGTCCCGTTCCGATGTATTGAAGCTTCCCCCGCCGGCGCTGGCTGGCAGGGTACGGTGGTCAGTTCGGTTCCGATGTATTGAAGCTTCCCCCGCCGGCGCTGGCTGGCAGGGTACGGTGACAAGTCCGGTTCCGATGTACTGAGCTTCCCCCGCCGGCGCTGGCTGGCAGGGTACGGTGACAAGTCCGGTTCCGATGTACTGAGCTTCCCCCGCCGGCGCTGGCTGGCAGGGTACGGTGACAAGTCCGGTTCCGATGTACTGAGCTTCCCCCGCCGGCGCTGGCTGGCAGGGTACGGTGACAAGTCCGGTTCCGATGTACTGAGCTTCCCCCGCCGGCGCTGGCTGGCAGGGTACGGTGACAAGTCCGGTTCCGATGTACTGAGCTTCCCCCGCCGGCGCTGGCTGGCAGGGTACGGTGACAAGTCCGGTTCCGATGTACTGAGCTTCCCCCGCCGGCGCTGGCTGGCAGGGTACGGTGACAAGTCCGGTTCCGATGTACTGAGCTTCCCCCGCCGGCGCTGGCTGGCAGGGTACGGTGGCCAGTCCCATTCCGATGTATTGAAGCTTCCCCCGCCGGCGCTGGCTGGCAGGGTACGGTGACCAGTCCGGCTCCGATGTACTGAGCTTCCCCCGCCGGCGCTGGCTGGCAGGGTACGGTGGCCAGTCCCGTTCCGATGTACTGAGCTTCCCCCGCCGGCGCTGGCTGGCAGGGTACGGTGGTCAGTCCGGTTCCGATGTATTGAAGCTTCCCCCGCCGGCGCTGGCTGGCAGGGTACGGTGGCCAGTCCCATTCCGATGTATTGAAGCTTCCCCCGCCGGCGCTGGCTGGCAGGGTACGGTGACCAGTCCGGTTCCGATGTACTGAGCTTCCCCCGCCGGCGCTGGCTGGCAGGGTACGGTGACAAGTCCGGTTCCGATGTACTGAGCTTCCCCCGCCGGCGCTGGCTGGCAGGGTACGGTGGCCAGTCCCGTTCCGATGTATTGAAGCTTCCCCCGCCGGCGCTGGCTGGCAGGGTACGGTGGTCAGTTCGGTTCCGATGTATTGAAGCTTCCCCCGCCGGCGCTGGCTGGCAGGGTACGGTGACAAGTCCGGTTCCGATGTACTGAGCTTCCCCCGCCGGCGCTGGCTGGCAGGGTACGGTGACAAGTCCGGTCCCGATGTACTGAGCTTCCCCCGCCGGCGCTGGCTGGCAGGGTACGGTGGCCAGTCCCGTTCCGATGTACTGAGCTTCCCCCGCCGGCGCTGGCTGGCAGGGTACGGTGGTCAGTCCGGTTCCGATGTATTGAAGCTTCCCCCGCCGGCGCTGGCTGGCAGGGTACGGTGGCCAGTCCCATTCCGATGTATTGAAGCTTCCCCCGCCGGCGCTGGCTGGCAGGGTACGGTGACAAGTCCGGTTCCGATGTACTGAGCTTCCCCCGCCGGCGCTGGCTGGCAGGGTACGGTGACAAGTCCGGTTCCGATGTACTGAGCTTCCCCCGCCGGCGCTGGCTGGCAGGGTACGGTGGCCAGTCCCGTTCCGATGTATTGAAGCTTCCCCCGCCGGCGCTGGCTGGCAGGGTACGGTGGTCAGTTCGGTTCCGATGTATTGAAGCTTCCCCCGCCGGCGCTGGCTGGCAGGGTACGGTGGCCAGTCCCATTCCGGTGTATTGAAGCTTCCCCCGCCGGCGCTGGCTGGCAGGGTACGGTGACAAGTCCGGTTCCGATGTACTGAGCTTCCCCCGCCGGCGCTGGCTGGCAGGGTACGGTGACAAGTCCGGTTCCGATGTACTGAGCTTCCCCCGCCGGCGCTGGCTGGCAGGGTACGGTGGCCAGTCCCGTTCCGATGTATTGAAGCTTCCCCCGCCGGCGCTGGCTGGCAGGGTACGGTGGTCAGTTCGGTTCCGATGTATTGAAGCTTCCCCCGCCGGCGCTGGCTGGCAGGGTACGGTGGCCAGTCCCATTCCGATGTATTGAAGCTTCCCCCGCCGGCGCTGGCTGGCAGGGTACGGTGACAAGTCCGGTTCCGATGTACTGAGCTTCCCCCGCCGGCGCTGGCTGGCAGGGTACGGTGACAAGTCCGGTTCCGATGTACTGAGCTTCCCCCGCCGGCGCTGGCTGGCAGGGTACGGTGACAAGTCCGGTTCCGATGTACTGAGCTTCCCCCGCCGGCGCTGGCTGGCAGGGTACGGTGGCCAGTCCCGTTCCGATGTATTGAAGCTTCCCCCGCCGGCGCTGGCTGGCAGGGTACGGTGGTCAGTTCGGTTCCGATGTATTGAAGCTTCCCCCGCCGGCGCTGGCTGGCAGGGTACGGTGACAAGTCCGGTTCCGATGTACTGAGCTTCCCCCGCCGGCGCTGGCTGGCAGGGTACGGTGACAAGTCTGGTTCCGATGTACTGAGCTTCCCCCGCCGGCGCTGGCTGGCAGGGTACGGTGACAAGTCCGGTTCCGATGTACTGAGCTTCCCCCGCTGGCGCTGGCTGGCAGGGTACGGTGACAAGTCCCGTTCCGATGTACTGAGCTTCCCCCGCCGGCGCTGGCTGGCAGGGTACGGTGACCAGTCCGGTTCCGATGTACTGAGCTTCCCCCGCCGGCGCTGGCAGGCCAGGCACGGTGGCCTGTCCGGTTCCGATGTAATGAAGTTCCCCGCCCGCCGCCGTTATGCCGGCCGGCCGGTCCCGATCCGATGTGTATGTATTAAGTATGGGCAGTTTTGAACCCGTTCCGATGTAGCATGTATTAAGTATGGGCAGTATTGGACCAGTTCCGATGTAGCATGTATTAAGTATGGGCAGTTTTGAACCCGTTCCGATGTAGCATGTATTAAGTATAGGGAAGGACCTCGTCGTCCCTCCCGCCTTAACGAAGCAGGTGAGCGGATCCCGCTCGGTGCGGGGCATGAGCAGAGACCACCCGCTACACGGCGGCGTCCGACTTTCCCCCGTCCACGCCCTTTTTGAAACCTGGGACCCGTTCCGATGTAGCATGTATTAAGTATGGGCAGTTTTGAACCCGTTCCGATGTAGCATGTATTAAGTATGGGAGATTTATATGCATGTATTAAGTATAGGGAGAAGGACGTTACCGTCCCTGTCGCCTTAAGGAAGCAGGTGAGCGGGTCCCGCTTGGTGCGGGGCATGTTTGGGGACCACCAGCTACACGACGGTATGCGACTTTCCCCCGTCCCCGGACTTTTGGATTTTGCCCGGTGTCTGACCAAGGTGTAGGATAGTGAACCTATCTTGAGAGTGGTCGCTTTTTGACTTCCTCGGGGTCAGACAGCCTTTAAGAGTCCGTTGCGTTCGGTAAAAGACAGATAGCTCGTGCGGGAGGGTGCGTGCGGACCCGTCCGAGGACGGGGAATGTCCCGGCGTGGAGAAAAGACGGGGTCACTCGGTGAGTTCGCCCCGCTTTGTCAGCCCAACGGGCTCGGCACCGGGTGGAGAGTGTTGTGTTGGCGGGGAGGGTAAGCCTTTATCCCCGCCCAACTCCGACCGTGGCAGAGCGACCCCTGGCCGGGGCAGGCGGTCGAGCTGGGTATCCGGGTGCTCCGGGCACTCCAGCGGTCCCGACAGTGGCGGGGATGACCGCGGTGGCGGCGGCACGGGGTCGCTGGCGGAGACCGGGCGGGGTCGGCTCAGCCGGCGGCGGCAGGCGCCTCCGACCACCGAGACCGACTCCGTGGTCGTGTTTCGGTCGATTTTGAAAAAGTGGACTCTACAGGTGTCTGACCATGTCGTAGGATGGTCAATCTATATCGAGAGAGTGGTCGTTTTTTGACTAGTACGGGCTCGGCCAGCGTTTCAGGCTACATTGCGTGCGGCGAAAGACAGATAGCGAGTCCGGAAGGGTGCTTGCGGTGCTGTACGAGCACGACCAATAGCCCGGCGTGGAGAAAAGACGGGGTCACTCGGTGAGTTTGCCCCGCTTTGTCAGCCCAACGGGCTCGGCACCGGGTGGAGCGTGTGGTGTCGGCGGGGAGGGTGAACCCTTATCCCTGCCCGACTTTGACCGTGGCAGAGCAACCCCTGGCCCGGACAGGCGGTCGAGCTGTGTGTGCGGACACTCGGCGGTCCCTGACGGTGGCGGGGAAAGCCGGCATGGTGGCGGCACGGGGTCTATCCCGCTCTCAGCCAGCCTTTGAGAGTCCGTTGCGTGCGGCGAAAGACAGATAGCGTGTGCGGAAGGGTGCTTGCGGTGCCGTACGAGCATGACCAATAGCCCGGCGTGGAGAAAAGACGGGTTCACTCGGTGAGTTTGCCCCGCTTTGTCAGCCCAACGGGCTCGGCACCGGGTGGAGCGTGTGGTGTCGGCGGGGAGGGTGAACCCTTATCCCTGCCCGACTTTGACCGTGGCAGAGCAACCCCTGGCCCGGACAGGCGGTCGAGCTGTGTGTGCGGGCACTCGGCGGTCCCTGACGGTGGCGGGGAAAGCCGGCATGGTGGCGGCACGGGGTCTATCCCGCTCTCAGCCAGCCTTTGAGAGTCCGTTGCGTGCGGCGAAAGACAGATAGCGTGTGCTGGTCTGGATCCGATGTTAAGAGGATGACCGACGCCTGCTATCATGTAGGCTACGGTGGTCGGTCCCGATCCGATGTAATGAAGGTGTCCACAGCCTGCTACCGTATAGGCTACGGTGGCTTGTACGGTTCCGATGTTAAGAGGATGACCGACGCCTGTTCCCGTGCAGGCTACGGTGGTCGGTCCCGATCCGATGTAATGAAGGTGTCCACAGCCTGCTACCGTATAGGCTACGGTGGCTTGTACGGTTCCGATGTTAAGAGGATGACCGACGCCTGTTCCCGTGCAGGCTACGGTGGTCGGTCCCGATCCGATGTAATGAAGGTGTCCACAGTCTGCTACCGTATAGGCTACGTTGGCTTGTACGGTTCCGATGTTAAGAGGATGACCGACGCCTGTTCCCGTGCAGGCTACGGTGGTCGGTCCCGATCCGATGTAATGAAGGTGTCCACAGTCTGCTACCGTATAGGCTACGGTGGCTTGTACGGTTTCGATGTTAAGAGGATGACCGACGCTTGTTCCCGTGCAGGCTACGGTGGTCGGTCCCGATCCGATGTAATGAAGGTGTCCACAGTCTGCTACCGTATAGGCTACGGTGGCTTGTACGGTTCCGATGTTAAGAGGATGACCGACTCCTGTTCCCGTGCAGGCTACGGTGGTCGGTCCCGATCCGATGTAATGAAGGTGTCCACAGTCTGCTACCGTATAGGCTACGGTGGCTTGTACGGTTCCGATGTTAAGAGGATGACCGACGCCTGTTCCCATACGGTACGGTGGCCAGTCCCGTTCCGATGTACTGAGCTTCCCCCGCCGGCGCTGGCTGGCAGGGTACGGTGGTCAGTCCGGTTCCGATGTACTGAGCTTCCCCCGCCGGCGCTGGCTGGCAGGGTACGGTGACCAGTCCGGTTCCGATGTACTGAGCTTCCCCCGCCGGCGCTGGCTGGCAGGGTACGGTGACCAGTCCGGTTCCGATGTATTGAAGCTTCCCCCGCCGGCGCTGGCTTGCAGGCTACGGTGGTCGGTCCCGATCCGATGTAGTGAAGGTGTCCGCAGCCTGCTACTGTATAGGCTACGGTGGCTTGTCCGGTTCCGATGTTAAGAGGATGACTGCTGCCGTATAGGCTATGGTGGCAAGTCCGGTTCCGATGTATTAAGACCCCGTAGATCGCTGGCGGGACCGGGCAGGGTCGGCTCGACCGGCGGGGAAGTCGGATCGAACCACCGAGACCGACTCCGTGGTCGTGTTTCGGTCGATTTTGAAAAAGTGGACTCTACAGGTGTCCTCTCTAGGATGGTCAACCTACCTTGAGAGAGTGGTCGTTTTTTGACTAGCTCGGGAAATGACGGCGAGCAATCGCACACTCTCTCGCCAGTCGTTTTACTACCCCGCCGACCAGGCTGCCACTCCCCGCTTGGGCAGCCAGAGGTTGGAAGGCGGCCGTTCCTTCGCTCCTGCGGGCGAGGTCGGTCGTGCCAAGGGCGTCCAGCTAGCGCCGGGGCAAGCCTCCGCGGAGGCATCGCCCGGGTCCTCGGACCTAACGGCGTCGGTTCGCCCCTTCCGTCTGCGTGCGAGTACGCCTTGCGGACTCGGCGGTCAGAGACCTGGCCGTCCGCCTTCGGGCAGACGCGTCGGTCGTGAGAGTGCGGGACCGTTCCTGACGGACGGCTCGGGCGTTGAAGGGAAGCAACGGTCAGGTGTGGCCGGGAGTTCTGCGCTCAGGCTCCCGAGGGTTCGCGGCCACGTTCACGGCGCGTTCCCGCCTTACGGTAGCGACGGACTTGGCAGTGCGGCACCCCTGGTCGAGTCGAGGTGGACCGCCCGCTTGTCCCGCCGCCCGCCACCGGTGCCCTCGCCCTCCGACCTTGTAATTACCGGCGGGGACGCATCGGCCGGCGGCGCGTGTGTGCGGCTTGCGGCGCTAGGTCCCTCTTCTCCCGGAGGACTGGGCCTTCGAACGCACTCCGCGGCTCCGGGTCCATCCCGGGGCCACGTCTGGCTGAGGGTCGGTTTTACCTTCAATCGCGTCGTGCACTCACGTACACGTCGCGCGGATGGGGGTCTGTCGAAGAGGCGAGCTTCGTCCCCCGAATGACAGGTTTTCACAGTTCTCTGCCTGGCCTGGCGCGCCGTCCGAATTGCGCCCGGACAATCGAGCCTCTCTCCCCGGCAGAGACTGAGAAGGTTTTTACAGTTCCCTACGGCAGAGACTGCGAACGTTTTCACAGTTCCCTCCGAAAGGGCTGGGCCTGCCTGCCACGGCGTCCTCGCTACCTGGTTGATCCTGCCAGTAGTCAAAGATTAAGCCATGCACGTTCCCTCCGAAAAATGAGAGAGTGGTCGTTTTTTGACTAGCTCGGGAAACGACGGCGAGCAATCGCACACTCTCTCGCCAGTCGTTTTACTACCCCGCCGACCAGGCTGCCACTCCCTGCGAGGGCAGCCAGAGGTCGACAACCGGCTTGGAAGGCGGCCGTTCCTTCGCTCCTGCGGGCGAGGTCGGCCGTGCCGAGGGCGTCCGGAATCAGCGCCGAGGCAAGCCTCCGCGGAGGCAGCGCCCGGGTTCCTCGGGACCCAACGGCGACGGTTCGCCCCTTCCGTCTGCGTGCGAGTACGCCTTGCGGACTCGGCGGTCAGAGACCCGGCCTTCCGCCTTCGGGCGGACGCGTCGGTCGTGAGAGTGCGGGACCGTTCCTGACGGGACGGCTCGGGCGTTGAAGGGAAGCAACGGTCAGGTGTGGCCGAGAGTTCTGCGCTCAGGCTCCCGAGGGTTCGCGGCCACGTTCACGGCGCGTTCCCGCCTTACGGCAGCGATGGACTTGGCAGCGCGGCACCTCCGATCGAGTCGAGGTGGACCGTCCGCTCGTCCCGCCGCCCGCCGCCCACTGGTGCCCTCGCCCTCCGACCTTCACCGGCGGGGGACGCAGCGGTCCTTGGCGGCGCGTGCGTGTGCGGCCTGCGGGGCATAGTCCCTCTTCTCCCGGCGGACTGGGCCTGCCTGCCACGGCGTCCTCGCTACCTGGTTGATCCTGCCAGTAGTCATATGCTTGTCTCAAAGATTAAGCCATGCACGTGCAAGTTTAAACTGTCTCAGTGAAACTGCGAATGGCTCATTAAATCAGTTATGGTTCCTTTGATCGCCACATCCTACATGGATAACTGTGGTAATTCTAGAGCTAATACATGCGGAAGAAGCGCCGACCTCACGGTCTGGCGTGCATTTATTCAGACCAAGACCGACCCGGGTTCGTCCCGGTCCCTTTGGTGACTCTGGATAACCCAGCCGATCGCACGGTCTTCGCACCGGCGACAGATCATTCGAATGTCTGCCCTATCAACTTTCGATGGTAGGTTCTGTGCCTACCATGGTGGTAACGGGTGACGGGGAATCAGGGTTCGATTCCGGAGAGGGAGCCTGAGAAACGGCTACCACATCCAAGGAAGGCAGCAGGCGCGCAAATTACCCACTCCCGACTCGGGGAGGTAGTGACGAAAAATAACAATACGGGACTCCTTCGAGGCCCCGTAATTGGAATGGGTACACTTTAAATCCTTTAACGAGGATCTATTGGAGGGCAAGACTGGTGCCAGCAGCCGCGGTAAATCCAGCTCCAATAGCGTATATTAAAGCTGTTGCGGTTAAAAAGCTCGTAGTTGGATCTTGGGGCCGGGCTTGCGGTCCGCCGCGAGGCGTGTCACTGCTCGCCCCGGCCCTCCCTTCCGGATTCTCCCGGGTGCTCTTAACTGAGTGCCTCGGGGGTGCCGGAGCGTTTACTTTGAAAAAATTAGAGTGTTCAAAGCGGGCCTGGTGCCTGAATAGTGGTGCATGGAATAATGGAATAGGACCTCGGTTCTATTTCGTTGGTTTTCGGAACGTGAGGTAATGATCAAGAGGGACGGACGGGGGCATTCGTACTGCGGCGGGAGAGGTGAAATTCTTGGATCGCCGCAAGACGAACTAGTGCGAAAGCATTTGCCAAGAATGTTTTCATTGATCAAGAACGAAAGTTGTGGGCGCGAAGGCGATCAGATACCGCCCTAGTCACAACCATAAACGATGCCAACCAGCGATCCGTCGGGGTATACTTCCATGACCCGATGGGCAGCTCCCGGGAAACCTGAGTTTTCGGGTTCCGGGGGAAGTATGGTTGCAAAGCTGGAACTTAAAGGAATTGACGGAAGGGCACCACCAGGAGTGGAGCCTGCGGCTTAATTTGACTCAACACGGGGAAACTCACCCGGCCCGGACACAGTAAGGATTGACAGATTGAGAGCTCTTTCTTGATTCTGTGGGTGGTGGTGCATGGCCGTTCTTAGTTGGTGGAGCGATTTGTCTGGCTAATCCCGATAACGAACGAGACTCTGGCCTGCTAATTAGTTCGGCGATTCATCGGCCGCAACTTCTTAGAGGGACAACCGGTGGTAAGCCGGACGAGATAGAGCGATAACAGGTCTGTGATGCCCTTAGATGTCCGGGGCCGCACGCGTGCTACACTGAAGGCATCAGCGAGCTTCGCCTTCGCCGAGAGGTGCGGGTAACCTGCTGAACCGCCTTCGTGATGGGGATTGGGGATTGAAATATTCCCCATGAACGAGGAATTCCCAGTAGATGCGTGTCATCAGCGCGCGTTGATTACGTCCCTGCCCTTTGTACACACCGCCCGTCGCTACTACCGATTGAATGGTTTAGTGAGGTCAGTCGATCGGTCCCTCTCGGGCTGGCAACGGCCTGGAGGAGCGCCGAGAAGCTGATCAAACTTGTCCATTTAGAGGAAGTAAAAGTCGTAACAAGGTTTCCGTAGGTGAACCTGCGGAAGGATCATTACCGAAGTCAAAGACGACCACGTGTCGGTCTTTTGATGGTGGCAAGGGGCGGATGGTGCCCGAGGCTCCCGCTCCGACCCTCTCTCTTCCCGATGCCTCGACAAGGTGGCGCTCCGACGGTGCTCTCTCGTCAATCGCTCGTATCGCACGAGCGCGGGCGGAGAGCCAGGAGCGCCCATGCCGACCCGCTTGGCGGCGGGACCCGGCAGCCCCCTTGGAACGCTGTCGGGCGCAAGCTTGAGCCCGTCGTTCCCTACCATGCCAAACCAGCGAGCCGCCCCGAGTAGCCTGGTCGAGGACGGAGTCAGGTCCTCCCGGCGAAAAGTCTTGGGCGGGCGAGCGCAACTGGGGGCGCCTATATCTTGGCGGAGGGGCGTCGCGTCGTGGGTTTGCGCGGAATGGGGTTGAGTTTAGTCTCACGGCGGGGCCTAGGTGAGACGGCTCCTCCCTGGCACCCGCGGCGCGGCGTTGCGGTCTCTGACTCGATGCAAGCGGTCTTGCGGACGAGTGACCTGTCCTTAAGCGTCGGA